>WBNM01036818.1:321473-365585 GCA_013399055.1 Ramphastos sulfuratus | reverse complement strand
TTTTTTTTTTTTTTTTTTGCTTTGTTTGGTTGTTTTTTTTTCAAATATATTTACAGGTCTGTAATTGCTGCAGAAAGTTTTCAAAACTCAATTCAGATGTTCCCAAACACCCATCTATACACACAGAGACTTCTGAATGATCTGTTAAATGACCTGGAAAACGTTAAGAGTCAATTTCATAACCAAAGAACTTTAAAAGACAGAGCAGAAGTTTATCTAGCAGCAAGCACAGCAACCAGCCCCAAAGTTTGGTTTTATCTAGCCAAGAAGAGTTGATGGACAGACAGTGACTCAGTGTGTGAGGGGAACTGACAGCTGAGCAACTTGTAAACAGTGAATTTGCACTGTTGAGTTTGCATGTTGGAAACAGGATGCTCACCCATCATAAGCACTCCAGGCTAGAAGCGATATGCGACATGGATATCTTGCTTAGCTCTGTACTGTGAAAATCAGAAAGGACTTCAACTCCCCTCCACGTTTATGGTCTTCTCAGAATTATTTTTTTTTCTAAATGTCTTCCTTTCAGGAACAATAAAATAAGCAGATGCAAGAAAATCTCATGCATGCAAATCCTCTAACTCTTGAGTTCTATATACAGTGACTCCACTTTATGACATAGGGTTTTATAGAGTTCTTCCTACACAAAACCAGTTCATTTTTCTTCTGGTTGAGCTTGGACTCATTGCAGTTAATTGTTACACATGTCAGTGGTCAGAGCTGGAGTCACAAGGTGCTTCTTCAATTTCACTAATGCCACAGTGCTTCAGGTTTTATTTCAGCACCAGTAATACCACATGTACTAGGAGCTTAGTGGTCAAAAATATTTTCCAGGGTAGTATCACAGTATAGCAAGGTTGGAAGAGACCTCAAAGATCATCAAGTCCAACCCATTACCACAGACCTCGAGACCAGACCATGGCACCAAGTGCCACGTCCAAACGTGCCAGTACAGGGACTTCATATCAAGAACACTCCATGACATGAACTCTTCCCCTCATTTAGGTCTGGTAGCAATTATGAAGTCACAGAAGTAGAAAATCCTTTTTTTTCCCCTAATATTCATAATATCCAACAGATTGGGAGGAAAACAAAAAACAAAACAAACAAAAAAACCCCGAACAAACAAACAAAAAAAAAAAAAAAAGAGAGAATGTAGTCATGAAGGAAAACAAAATCTTTGTTGGATTTCCTTGTTTTACCTGCTTAGGCATGCAGGCAACTACCTCAGCATGCATCTCCAAAAAAAAAAAAAATTTAACAGCAGCTTTCCAAAAATATGGTTCTAATTTTGAAGGAAGAGCAAGATGTTATGGGTTGTAACATCCACTTAGCTTCGGTTTAGCTCTCAACACAGCAAGCATTCCACCTTAAAAAGCAGCACACAGGGAGACAAGTAAACCAGCATGCCTACAAGTGCTTATTTTGTTGCCTGAATAATGGTGGGGAGCCTCATTAATAAAAAAGATAGATATGTAATTAAGGAGAACGATCCCAATATTGCTTCTAAGTCAAGTGAGATTGCCACAAAGCCTTCTGAAATGGATTTTAAAGCTTTCACTAAAGTGAAGGTAGCTCATATTTTTGCTGAAGTACAAGTCTGCAGAAAGGAAAGAAAATTGAAGATATCAATTGAAAATGCACTTGAAAAAACTTGCTAAAAATCACACCACTATAAAGCCATTTTTTCCATCAAGTGCTACATTTCCTTTGAGTCCATTTTGAAACCCTACTTAAAAGTATTGTGTGGCAAGCCTTAATTTTTGTAGTAACACAATAGAAAACATGATAACCTGGCCACCCTGACAGGATGTTTTCATGACTGCACCAACAAAAATTCTCCCACAAGCACGTATCATCTTGACACTGTTAGACTAGAACCAGTGAATATTCTCACACACACAAAGATAAACAGTGACTTGAAAACTGCTGGGCACCATCAGTGGCATGGTGAGTGATCTGCATATGCAGATACCAAGGCTATGAGTACCCCTCAAAGCCTGTTAACCCCCCTGATGTATTAGAGTGCAACTCTACAGTCAACAAACCACTGCCAATTGACAAAACCTGGGGAACAAGTCCCAGATCTGCTGTCTTCTGTGCCAGCTCACAGCAACCTACAGCTTTTATTTCTGTAAGCAGTAATAACAACTGGAGGCATTCAATCCCATGTCATTTGGAAAACATTTATTCTAAGTTTACCAGCCTGCTGCACTTGCCAAATTGAAATTGAAATTAGTTCAAAAAAATTGTCTGGATTTTAAGTCACTGAGACTACAATGATGTGAAAGAAAACCCAACTATACTGGGAGAAATACATACATAAACACAACAATATTTCAAAAGTTCCAAGAAAATCAGAATAGAACTTAGAGCTATGAGAGAGATTCATGTGCAGTTTTTTTTTTCTTGCAGAAGTGTTCCTTATGAAATAAAAATCTGAGTACAGAGACATGGATATCACTGGCCCTGACTATTAGCTTCAGCAGCAGTTGCCTTTTCACAGGGTACAGAAAACATGATCAGTCCACAAGTATGCAAGAGTGCAGCTACAACCTTCAGCACCATTACATTCTAAGTTGCTGTCAAGTTGAGCAGCAGAGAAGGATAATATATTGATTCCAATCTTCTGATGACATTTGTTCATCCTTCACTGATTATTTCCTTGGTACTGAAGTAATTACAAGGAGAAATGAAAGAGGAATGGGGGAGAAATTAAGCACATGGATTGTGTATCTTTTGCATTTTCCTTATCATCTCTCTCTCTCCTCTTTTCCCCATTTTTGAAGCAAAAGAAAAATTACTCCTTAAACTGAATTAGAATGTACCTGGCATTGATTATACTGACTTGTAATGTAACTGGCATTGAAAATCCCTGACCAGCTCATTAGGTCTTGGTACCACAAATGCTTTTCCTATCATTACAGTGGGTTGATCAAGAGTTTTCAACTAACATCCATACCAACAGGACCAGAGAAATATAAATCACAATGTTTCCCACTGCCATACATTTTTACTATTAAAAGAGCTGTGAATAGACAAATTATTTTCAACATTTTGGTCTTTGAGTTAGTCAGCAAAAGATTTGCAGGAAAGTATCTATGGACTGCTCTCCACAGAAAGTGCTTTGGAAATGTGCTATTTAATCTGGCCAATAAATACCTCAGCTTGCAAGAAGGTCCTAGCATGAATTTTTCACTGACACAGCTACTTACTGGCTCTTTCTTAAACCTCAAAAAACTACAAATACTTTTATGTGCACAAATTATATTAGATACAGTTGCTTAAGAATGAGTTTCTGACATGACAGTGAGATAAATTTTCTGTTATTGCCTACAATAGGAGCTCAGACCAAGAGATGAAATCAGTACTTTTGTACACTTTCTCCCTCCACCTTCAAAGTAAATTGGGTTATGGAGGTTATTTGCTTCAGTCCACATAAAATAGCTGTTCCAGAATTAGGCTGATTTCAAGGTTAGCAGCATTTGCTCTGCAGATTGCACCTGGGAAGCTGGCAGAGATCGAGTGATTTGCCAATATCTCAAAAGGAAGAAAGGATCCCCATCTGAGCCAGGCAGCTGTGCCAGATCTCCCCAGACCTACTTCAGCACCCAGCTGCCAGGCCAGCTTTTTCTTCCTAATCAATGAAGCCAGTCACATAATCTATACAGGGAAAACAGTTACGGAAAGGATAGCACTGAAATTGAGACAAACGTGCAAATACTTTATTCAAGCTTGCAAGGGTCAAAGCCCCCAGCACAGACCACTTAGAAGGGCTTTCTGGTAGGACTCCAGCAGATATTTTTGCACCCCTGCAGACTATGCTTTCTACAAGGTCTCAACCCCAAGTCAGACCTTTCCTTGACCATATGCTGCTGCAAAGCCCTTGCCTTCCCTTGAACATCCTCAGCTTTGAAAGAGCAGCTGAAACTTGGATCTCTAAAAGCATTCAAATATGGACATCAGCCAGACCTCCTGTTCAATCCTACTGAAGAATTGCTCACTTTTGAAATTTGACACTTTAAGTCATTTGGTAATGTAAAGTACCCCCAAACCTAATATGGATCTGCATGTTTCATAACTGACCTGTCATTTATGCCCACTACGAATCAGTAACTTTTATCCTCTTGCTTTCTATCCTTAAAGCAGATGAGCTGCTCCAACAGTTTTTGCTCACATCAAATGTCAAAGAATGATCTAGTTCAAATACTCTTCCAAACTCTGTAGGCGACCTGTTCTCCTTCTTTGCAACCAGCACTTCAGTTTTTTTTCCCCCATACAACTGAAAGAAACATTTTGCTTTCAAATTCATCCCTCATCCATATTTCCACACATAAACCATGAAACAAAACTGATGTTTCTAAATTCAAGTTTATAAGACACAGTACATTACTTCAATTACAGCATATATCAGACTTAGACATCTAATTCTTACAAGCAGTCTAAGAGCTGATCACAAACTGAAGGTGTAAAACCAAAATTGGGTTCTGCAACTAAAGTATCAAAGGAAAGAGAAAAATCAACACTCACAAAATGTGTAGGTTCAAATATTTCATATCATATGAAAACCTTTTAAAGCAAGAATAAAAATATATGGTATGAATATGATTTAAAACATTTTCAGCAAAAGCTAATCAGCTGTAGTATTTGCTCTTTCTTTATTGAGGATACAATGGGTTTTGTAAGCCCAAGAGATTACTTTGAACCAAATGACACAAACATAACAGCCTTCAGAGTAAGCAGGAATCTCTCCTACTCTTTTTTTTTCCTCCTTCAAGATATGAAAAAGAACAAACCTCCAAGCTGTCTGTAAGCCTTCAAGGATTTTGCATGCCTAAACCTTTAGCTACAACATCCATATGAAAGATGTCACCATATTTCAAAATAAGAAGGTTTTAGTGGCATTTTTGTAGCAAAGGTATTATATCAAGGCAGTTTCCAAGAAACATAATGCAGACAGAAACTTGTCCTGAAGCAAAGCATCCTTATGAAGGACCCTGTTGGCACACTGGTGGCACAGCCTGGGTTTACAGCAAGTGCAGCTGCCAAAGCAGAGGGGGTCCTGAAAGTTAAGATCCTTGTTTGCAGTTATTTTCAACTCATTATGTTTTTCTTCTGCTTTGAATCCTCCTTACAGCATAAAGATCTCACATAAGAAATTTACATTTAAATGAATAAGCTATTGGGATTTCCTCTTACAAAGAGAGGGTTTTGAGATACATTGGCAAAGCTTACCAATTTTGACTGCAAAAGTGATATGTACAAGATATTACCATAATATATATACACCATACTTGCAATGAGACTATCAAAGTAGTTAATAAAAACCAAGTCATTCTGAAGTGTTTGTTCCTGGCAGAAAACCAAGCTATCCACTGAAGTCCAAGGATTCACACAAATCAAAATAATTTACATTAAGAACTAACCTCAGGCAACAGAGTGCAATTAATTAATGCATTGCTAGATTACTGCTTATTGGTCATAATTAATTATTCATTTCTGAAGTAATTAAAACTACCTCTCTTATTAAGTAAAAAAAAAAAAAAATATTATTTTTTTAAATAACACAGATCACAGGATGTCAGGGGTTGGAAGCAGGTCATCAAGTCCAACCTCCCTGCCAGAGCAGGACCATACAATCTAGGTCAGGTCACACAGGAACACATCCAGACAGGGCTGGAAAGGCTCCACAGAAGGAGACTCCACAACCTCTCTGGGCAGCCTGTGCCAGTGCTCTGGGACCCTTACAGTAAAGCAGTTCCCCCTTGTGCTGAGCTGGAACCTCCTGTGCTGCAGCTTATATCCACTGCTCTTTGTCCTATCCCAGGCAGCAAGTGAGCAGAGCCTGTCCCCGTGCTCCTGACCCCCAGCCCTCAGATATTGATAAACATTGATTAAATCCCCTCTCAGTCTTCTCTCCTCCAGACTAAAAAGCCTCAGGTCCCTCAGCCTCTCCTCATCAGGCATCTTGGAGGCTCTTTTGGGTTTGGTGGGGGTTTGTATTTTGTTGATTTTGGGGGTTTATTTCATCTTAACTGGTGCTGCCTGCTCTTCCCTCAGATCCTGTTATGACACCCTGCAAGGGAGAGGGCAACACAGCTTGCTTTCCTTCAAACTTTGTGAGAAGTGAGGAAATAATGGCATCCCTTGGTTTGATTTCCAACACTGTGTAATCCTCCAATCATTCAGATCTATTCAATCTATGAGGAGCACAAATTTTCTGTTACACAGAAAGTGGCACTAATGTCTTCAAACAGAATGAGCAGGAGGTCTGGTGCTCCTACAAATAAATCGGTAAGAGCAGTACCAGCATTTCTATAGTCCCAAGGACAAAGAAGAGAGAGAGGGAGAGACACCAAGCTTTTCAAAATGATTTACATTAAAAACTTAGGCAATCAACCCTCTGGGCAGCTTCTGCAAAGTGAAGCCTACAAACTCTTTTTATCTTAATCTTTCTTTAAAATTCTAGCCAGAGGAAGAAATCCAAGGGTACGTTTTCTGTGGAATAATGCCATCATTTATCATCCAGCCTGATATGCAAAGTGACATAGGATATGGAAAATCTCTTTAAAATATATAGGTTACAATCCTGGATTCCTTAAGGTTTCTAACAAAATTTGCATGACCATTCATTGGACAAAATGGCATCAGTGGTCCTTATTTTCTCACACTGTGATTAACCACGTCTCGCTTTCCTAGGAAGTCTCCTAAAATCTGAATGTGTCATTCTTAGAGTGATTTTTACATGCATTCTTTCTACAACTCATTCTCTAGAGCATAGATTTTATTTTTATTTTTCTCTCCAACTGAAATAGTCGAGATTTATGTTTTGCAGTGCACACACATTTTCTAACATCAAAGACTGACATACATGGCCATTATAATTTTATTTTTTTTCCTGGAGAAAAGAAAACCATTGGTATAAGGTACCATAAAAATTACAATGCTCATTAACTTGCCTATTGCTTCAGCCCACCTGCTTGTACCTACTGTGCATATAACAAATGTCATTGAGTTTACAGCTTCAAAGGAGCAGGGCATGATTTGAATTTTGTTAGGCATTAGAGCTAACTTAGCTGTTTATCTTCTAGCTTGACTTTCTGCATATCTGAGGAACCAAATTAATATATTTTGATAATTAAGTTATTCTACTACAATCCAAAAGACTTACCTATGAAGTTGAATAGAAGCCAGAGAAAGTTTACACTTAGAAGGGCACACAAACTTAGCTAAGTACAGGCATTACACTGAGCAGAAGAACAAAGAGAAAGGACAGGTGAGTGGCAAGAGTAGAAGACGCAATGATAAACTACAGGAGAAATGATGAACTGAGCAGATCTTCCATCAAATTCCAAAAGTAAATGAGGAGTGCAATCCTAGTATAGGCAAGACATAAGACAGATATGCATAGAGAACAACCTGGGAGAAGGACAGTGAATTTTTACCAAAACTCTCAAAAAGAGACAGAAGATAAGTGGCTTGTCAAAAGAGTATTAAAAAGAAAAACCAAGAGCTTAATTAAGGCCTCATAGGAACAGTCTACTCATGCAAGATAAGCAGAGGTAAGATGGATGATAAGAAAGATTTAAGTCTGGACTGTTAGATACACAGCTCAGAGGCTATTAGTTATAAGTGAACGTACCAAGCTGGCCAGAGCTGAGCATGAAGTACAGTGTGATAAAGCTGGCAGAGCTGTGCACTGCTTGCTTTGTAAAGAATGATCTACAGGCAGTACTACCATCTGCCAGACAAAGTTGGAGAATGTAAGAGGAGAATTTCATAATATTTTTGTACTCTTGCTATTCGTCATGAATCATATACTATCAAATTGGTTAGAGGATGACAAAATATTTCACTGGAAATGCAGGAAAGGATCCAGTTAGACGTGAATTGAGAACATCTCGGTCATAGCAAAGCACATACATAATACTGTTTATTTTTTCTTATGCTTTAGAACCTCATCATGATGATACATAAATAACATAGTTGGCCAACACTCTGAGAATATAGATCTTTTCCCAAAAACTCCAGTAGGCATCTCTTGGGAACCAATTTGAGTGACAGCATCCTGAATTCACCCTCTCATCAGCCCACACAGCTGCAATGCCAGTGAGGCAAATCCCAGCTCATCAAATCCCACATGAAGGGAAACAAGAGTCAGTCAGCTGGGAAACTGCTTATCAAGATAGTCCACTAATTTATTTTACAAAACAGCATTTTCAAACTCTAGAATTTGAGTTTTCTAATGGCTCAATGGCCAGAGAGAGGATCAGTAACAGTGGCCCTCGGGAGTCCATATGGGGACCAGTACTGATCAATATCTTTATCCATGTCATAGTGGAATCAAGTGCACCCTCAGCAAGTTCGCAGATGAGGCCAAGCTGAGGGGTGTAGTTCATAGCTAGAGGGAAGGGATACCATGCAGGGGACCCCTGGCAGGCAATCAAGAATTTGAGTCTATGCAAACCTCAGGAAGTTCAGAGCAATTCCCCATACCAGTATAGGTTGGGTAATGAAGGCATTGAGAGCAGCTCTGCAGAGGAGGATTTGGGGTACCAGTGGATGAAAAACTGGACATGACCAAACAATGTGCACCTGCATCCCAGACAGCAAATCATAACCTGGCCTATTGAAAAAGAAGCACAGACAGCAGGTTGAAGGAAGTTATAGGTAGTCATAGCACTAGAAAATCATTATTTTGTGCAGAAGAGAGCATGATTTGAGTTTATCTCATGATTCAAGCTAAATTCCCTGAAGAATGCAGCCATTCTAGGCATGCTCCAGCAGCTGCAGGAGCAGAGCAGGATTTCCCTGCAGTTTGCATCCTCTGGGATGCTATGAGCCACAAGGTTTGTTTGAGATGGCTCTTCTCATGAAGAAATCAGAACAGAGGCAGCAGTCAGATTTAAGACAGATGAGATAAGACCTAAACATTAACCACATGGGTATAGAAATGGAATAAGAGAATACAATGCAACAAATGAAAGTTAATAAATTAAGAAGAACCGATTTAACAAAGGTTGAAGCTCAAAGTAGTTGCCAGTAGCCACAGAGAACAGTGACAAGAATACCCAGAAGACTAAGCCAGTAGCCCAAAAGGGAGATAGAGTAGGACACCAGCATGTAAATAATGAAAAACCTAACATACTCCAGTTTTGAGGGCATGGATATTTCATGAAATGGATGATAATCTTTTTTTATTAGAAGTTATATGGTGATAAGTATGGTGAAAACAAAAACCAGTAAGCGTATGACTGATCAGTTAGGGAGGAAGAAAGCCCTTAAATTGCAAGAGTAAATAATGCCCCCCACAGACACTGATTCTTGTGAAATAAGCATCACGGATCAATAGCTCTGTTATCAATAAAGACTTTTAGCTTATCAGAAGAAGGAAAACATGCCAACCAGATAAACCCATACGACCACTTACACTTTCAGCCCAACTCAGCATACAGACAGCAATCAAAACATCTTAAAGTTTGCATTCAAATCACTGCAGAGATTGCTGGAAGATGCTAGCTGAAAACAATAATAAAAATTCCTTGCCTCTCTCACTCTTCTCTTTAGCAGTGTGGCACTTGCAAAGCTGCCATTTGCTCCATTAGGATTCATTATTATGTACACAGAGCCTCCCACACAACGATATTGCTATTTGCCACCTCAAAGTAAGCTAATAGCATTTTCAAAATGCAATTAGAACCTTTCAGGAGAAAGCTCAAGCTGTGTTTGGGTAATGTGAAGTTAACTCTCTACTACATTTCACAGACAGGCACACCAAAGCTAATAAATTCTTCTCATGTCTTCAGATTATTAACACACCTACTGGCAATGTCAAGATGTTAGTTTAAAGAATTTCAAATATGAAACAGTTCAATAATCTGGTTTACGACAGCTGACTGACAAAGCTAATTAACTGCCTGGAGAAGATTCTGTATAAATGAAGCAACTTCTGTCTCAACATATTTCCAAGAAGAACAAAATGTTCATTTTGTCTTCTCCCTCATATTGTCTCCCTTCTAGCCCTCTCCATCCCATCTAATCTTTGATAAAAGGTTTCTGGGCAGTATTTATATATTGCTCCTTCTGAGAAGCTGTAGCTTCTTATTTTCTGTGTCCTTTGTAGCTTCCTGCTGGACACTTCTACTCCTCCATCCTTTTTGATAAAAGGTATCTTTTCAGGCACTCTACACAGAACACTTTCACATCTCCCCTTGTGCCCTGAGGGAGTTTCATGTCTGAGTATCTACAAGCTTTCCCCAGCTGTGAGGTTGCTGTTTTTACAACATCCACCTGCTTCAGGTATTTTTCTCAGCTAACAGACCTTCTACCACACATCATTTCCAAAAAGAAGCCATCCTGTTTGTATCCAGTTCTAACTGCACAGAAGGAAAGCAGTACTTCAGGTTTTTGGTTTTTTTTACTCTCTTGACTCACAGAACATCACAATTTGGGGGAGATTTTTTATGCAGAGGAAGCTGATACTGAAAAATCCAGTTATTATTAGCCTTTATTATAAGCAGGCACTATGCAAGCACAGTATGTTGCTCTGCCAACACATCTCAGACTTGGCCTGAAAAACATCATTATGCCCATTATATGGCTTCTTCTTAGTGAGAGCAACCTATTTATTGTACCAGTTTCATAAAACAAGCATACAGCAGAGCCAATGAAATTACCTGTTGCATAACATCCATTACAAATTACGGGCACTGACAGCACTGAGATTAGAAAATAGTTGCAAAATCTAAATAAAAGCACCTGCAACGGGAGGAAGGTTTGCTTTATAAAGATGAATAACATCAGATTCCAATCCCAGCAGAACCCAACTATGAACATATGCATTGCTGCATTTAAGCATTACAGGCAGAATAGAAGCAGGACTGGAATTGCTTATTTTTAGGCTGATGCTACATGGTGCCTATGACTCAGACCAGCAGCAGATTATTTTAATCAGGAATTTTTCTTTTGCCATCACAAGCTCATAAGGAACTACAGATACTCTTCATACAATGCAGTTCATTGCCAGCATCTTTTTCCTAACACCAGCAGACCAGACTGAAAATACTAGTGCACCTTGTCACAAATATCAAAGCAATGAGATACCAGATGATCACCAGCAAGGTTTGCAGAAGCACTTGCGGGAATTCTGGTTTTGGGATATCTGGTCCTGCACAGTCCTCTCAGGAGGAAGGAAACCTACCCAGAATCAATGAGAGATGTCTTCCCTCTGACTACCTATCTCATTTGCTCACTGCCCTTTCCCTTGCTAAAAGCATATTCACAAAAGGCTCAGCTTTTCACTCTGCGTCATCACCTCAGGCAATCAAGTACCACTGTGCCTCGAGGAAGAGTGGAATAAAAATCCTAGTGACCATCCCTTGTCAAGTCTCCTCTCAATTTGATCATTTCTCTTTAAAAGGAGTAACCTTGTTGATACTGTCATACCTCCTATCCTAGTTTTGCCAAGGTCATATTCGCTCTTTTTACTTCTGTCTACAATTGTCACCATTCGAAACAGGGGAGGGACAAATACTAGCAATCTATAGGAAGCTAAATGAGACATGGAGATGTTCTGCTGCAAAACTGAGGTCTGACTTAGGGCCATCATCCTTCCCTATTCTGCCCTCTCCAGGAGTCAGAAGTATTTACATTTGGAAGTTCTGCTTAGATTCAAAATCTAAATTCATGGAATGTGCCAATTCAGACTCAAATATTTTGCACAGCGTCAATCAAAAATTAGACTGGAATTATTGTTTTCCTTTCTGTTATCACATAGATCAGATCTGAACACAATTCTTAACAGACCAGATGGGGATTTGGGGAAAAATAGCAATGCATGAACTTGTGCTTAAGTGTGCATATATTATTAAAAGATAATTGGTAAATAATCTCTATTAACAAGTATGTCAGGTTTGAGTCGAAGAGTCCAACCATAGATGAGTCATTTGTCCCCATCTCTCTTGAAAACTCCCTGCTTGTGCTTTGCTTTTAAGGTCTATGCTAGCTAATTAGGGAATTTCAGTAATCTATTTTTAATATGTACCATCTTCTGTTCTTTTTAGTGCAGCCTTAAGATAGACTTTTATCTTCACTGCTGTGCACAGATCATCTGAAAATATAAGTTCTCTACTACATGACAACTCATAATGAGCCTTAATGAAGCTTGGGAACAGCTGCTTAAAAACTCCAGTTGAATAGGTTTGCCCAAGCAGCAGCAGCTTTGGATGCTTTTTCTCTTCCAGCACCGTTGAGTCATCTGCTCACCATACACATAACGAGAGAAATCAAAAATGAAACACTAAAGCGGCTTAATCCTTTTTCCTTAGACATTTTATTTTAATCAGACTTTTAATAAGTACATTATGAACCATCATCTCTTAAGCCTTTCACCTTTTTAATTATATCCCTGCTCTGAATATCGACAAAAGCAAATGTTATTATGCAAATTTTGCTCCGAATTCGTGTCCTTACCAAGAGCGTAAGAAAGAGTTCAAACCCCATTTTTAATTATACTATAGATAAACCAGCTGCAAATTATTAGAAACTGCAGTAAGCTCTCACAATTTTACAAGTCATCTAAGTCAAAAGATTGTATATTTTGGGTGGAATAAAGGACTTCAAGAACTATGAAGGTTAATCGTGACTGAAACAAACTCACTCCACTTCTTCATATTGTCTTCTTTTATTGATCCATCACTGCTTAGACACTAAGCTATACAGTCTACAGGACACTCCAGGCTGTGGTACTGCTTTGCTGATTGCAAGTATGTGCAGATTCTCTCCAGGTTGGCTTTTTTCCCCAACATAATTTGCAAATCATTCAATCCAAATACATGGAAGCAGACCACCTTCATGTATCAACCACAAAGCACTACTTCAATAAACAACATAATTTTTTTTTTACTCCAGAATCTTGGTTATCTGGTTTTGTTCCAGCAAAATCTATAGGCCTAACTGCTACTCTGCTAGGCATGGTGGAGCTGCAGCAATGAGGTGGCAGAATTCCAAGGCACACAGCTTAGGTCTACAGCTAATATATGAATAACCTAGAAAGGGAGATGTCAGTTGTACCCAACCAGGTGTTGAAGACTTCTGGCTTGCAATGCAGTCCCCAGGAGAGGACACTCAGATTATCCCTCACTTATATCTTTTTAAACCAGTGTCCAAAGTGCAGTCTACAAGACAGCCTATTGGGATACAGAGATGGTATATTCCCAACAGTAAACAACTTCTTTAAAACACTTTGGGATGAGATGGGGGACAGCCATGGAAGTGTCTCATTCCAGACAGATATTTGCTGCTTATTTCAAAAGAGCTGTTAAATTTAAGAAGTTTTACTTTATAAAAAGACAAGCATTGCGAACTTGTTGATGACCAATTGCTGATCCAGTCCATGAACAGCTTTCCATTTTGTGTCAGATTATGTTGGACATGAGTTACCTGTCTGAAAATCCCAAATTTTAGTCACTGCCAAATGAAAATAAGATGAAAGGATCAATCATCTGATCTGGCATGGGAAAGCATGCCCCAGCCCCCACATGACAGTCTTGCTTGAAAAACTGCACAACCTGAGCTACTACACCAAGGAATAAAAGAATCTTCTCTTTCATTAAATATTTCAATTCACATTCAGGACGGGAGAAATAAACAAGGGCAAGCACTTGGCCTACTCAGATTCCCATTTCAGTGGTCTAAACTGTACTTAATGGAATTTAACTGGTCCACAAGTTTCACATAGATACTGCATTAGTTTGAGAAAAAACATACTTATTGCACTTCTAGGTATCACACAAAAGCAACATACTTTTAACCTTACTGAAGGTATAAAAGATAAATAGAAGACATTAAAAAAAACCCTAGAATGTATTGGTAAGGCCATGAATCCAAGCCTTGATTATGCTCTGTAATTATATATTAGGGGAAAAACCTAAAGCACCAAAACTGAACAGTACCAGTTCATGCTTACCAGAAACATGCTTTAATGAACTCTCAAAAATTACTGCTTCAACTGACTGAGGGGCTTAGGATAACCACTTAAGTGGGGATCTATGTCTAGACAGACTAAGCATATCCAATTCATTCCAGCATTCCACTGTTATATAAATGACGTAACAGATTCAAATAACATCTTCAGATCAGTACAGAACATTACTTGCAGCTTCCTCCTTCCCATTCACACTTACTTCATTTCTACACATATTTAAGTTTTCCATACTTCAAGTTATTTTGTGTTCCCATTCACATTTTCTTCATTTCTACATATACTTAAATTTTCCATATTTCAAGTTATTTTGTGTTCCTCCAATGTCCCTCTAAAAGTAAAAGGTCGCATTTTCCAAACTGCCATCTTTGTTTCATAAACTCTTCCTGCTGCTCTATCTTCCCTAATTAACATTCTTCCAAGCTACAATTTTCAGAATACTAACAAATATTCTCATAAAATTATTATATAGTTTAAATATATTTTTTTCCATTTTATTTGTCACTAAGCCTTTCTTATTTATAGGTTTGGACATTCTTCTTCACACTCTCCTACATACTGAAGGCTATTTCCTTATTTTCTCTAACTGGATGCCCTAATATCATCTAATGTCTTTTGCTGTTTACCCCATGATTCTAACAGCTTGCTTTATTGACAGTTTCAGCTCGTTGCATAACAGGCTACAGCAGGAGATCAGTGCATGTAATGATATTTTCCACAATATCTCCTTATAAACAAATTTATAAGGCTTGTTTTGTTAATAAGTCAGACTAAGGAAACTTTACAAACACACCTAGTATTTTTGCCATCCAAACACTGGTTTCTACAATCATTTTAATGCCTTCATCACTCTTAGAAGCATAATTAAGAGAGCTACAGCTCCACATTGTAGAGGCCACAACCCTAACACCAGCCATAGAGGGAAGCAGAGTAGCTCTAGCAACATTCAATAGCAAAAATCCTCATCTAGTAGGACTGCCTCAACACTGAGCTGGCATGATTTTGGCAGCTAGCAAACTAAGCTGTGCCAGAAAGCTCTCTACAATGACAGCAGCTACTAGATACTACCTGATACCTGTGCCTGACATCACGGTTAAATTTTCAGAGGAAGGCAGAGCACAAAATTCTGAAGACACAACACTTCCACTTCTCTGCTACCAGTGCTTTCATCAGCAGACAAGGCTACAGCACAGCCTTTCCTGCAAAGTGTTTTGGGGCGACTCGCAGAGGATGAGCTCCATAGCACACCAGCAGCGAACCCAAGCACAGCCCTGTTTCCACGTATACCAGAGAAATTAAGGAAAGGTATCCAAAACATATGTGTACATAAATAACTGGCAGCTGTGCTGTTAGCACCCACCACTTCCCCAGAGATTGCCAGAAAACATGAGCATCCTGCTAATTGCCCATGAAAATCCAAAATATTTTGCCAAATCTAAATTTTCAGTTGACAGTCCCACTGGCAACAGGAAGAACAGAAAAATATTTTTCAAGACCTCCTAACAAGTCTTCCAGGTAGGAAATAAATAGTCCTACAAATTTTCACAGCCTGTATTTTACGTGTGCTTTGGCAAGCGTAGATGTTGTAAATATTTTATCCATGTGTTGTACAAGAACAACTAAATCATAGAATCAGTTAGGGTTGGAAGGGACCACAAGGATCATCTAGTTCCAACACCACTGCCCTGGGCAGGGACACCCTACCCTAGATCAAGCTGCCCAGAACCTCATCCAGCTTGGCCTGAAACACCTCCAGGGATGGGGCCTCAACCACCTGCTGCAACCCATTCCAGGCTCTCACCACTCCCATGGTGAAGAACTTCCTCCTTGCATCCAGGCTTGCCAGGTTTAATATCTGTGCTACCTATTTAGTGAGCCACTGCAGAATGCCTATAAGCTTTGTGACATGTCTGCTTTTGAAAGAGAGGGACGAAGGGTGGCAGAGCAAACATTGCTATTACTGTTGTTGTACTTTTACTGGAGTTAGTCTACATCCTGTGGTCAGTGAAATCCTAGCACAAAATGGTATAGCCTTGTTGAGTCTCCATAATGGCTAGTTACAAATATCTATTAATAGGGAAATTTATCTATACTTTTCACTACTAATTTAGAAAAGAGGTACAGAAGTATATACTTTCCAGTGTAGATTATAATATAATCTACACAACAACCTCACTATCCTGGAACTGTGTGCCAGCTACCTACTGTCTGTCCTTCTCGGGGATTTTGTGTGATTCTTTCATCCCTCCACAGATCAACACTAAGTGTTCAATATCACCAACATAGACCTTGATGTGGGAAAATACCTATTGCTGTGTTTCATGCTCAAACAATTAATGTACCATACATTCCTCCTCTGATAAGGTTTCTTAATTTTCAATACAGAAAAAAAAATTGTCTTGCAGGGTATGGTGAGCTACGTTAACAATCACCTAGAAATGAATTGTCAAAACCTTTTCACTAGTACAAAACCCATAAATATTCAGCAGTGGATGTTCATTATTCATGTACCAAAGAAAGGACAGATGAAGGGCATAGGATTTCCTTTAAGAAGTTTACTAGTTCTAACATACTACTTTATCTTCCTGATTTATTGGGGGGGCTACTGAGCCAGTTTTCCTCCTAGGAGGAGAAGACTTACTCTTATGTAAGGCATCCCTAACTTCCTATAAATGCTTAGTAAGGGTGCACATTTGCAATGGTTTCTCAGACCATTGTAGTGTCATTAAACATCACCACATCATTATTGTTTCTTTATTTTTCAGTTTTGTTCACATAAGACAAGGACCATTAGCCACAGAGAGAATTTATTTCAACACATGAAACGTCCCAGCACAAGTCAGCAGAATACTTGCAGAGAGACAAGCCATTATTTTCCTTCACCCATCATCACAGGAGTATACAAACATTTTGAAGTTATCATTACTCATTTCTTGATTAAACTCAAACCAATTTCAGAACAGTTAAAAAAAAGAAAAAGAAAAAGAAAAGCCAGAATAAAATCTCTCCCTTACACGATGTCTATCTGTAGCATGGTTTTGGTGGCCCTGACAAAAATAATGGCAATGCTTAAAATCACAGTTGTTCAAGGAACATTTTATTTAAATGACAACTGTCTTGGTAGCTTTAATGGAAAACAACTGATAATTACTTCATCATACTAGGAATTAGCACCAAATATACAGTACAGTAGCTATATGAGCACTTAATCCTTCTCATTTTATTTTATGATACTACTTAGTTTTAACTTAAATGTATTTATCTGAAATTGATATCAGTCACATGCTAGCCAAAGCCTTTTAATATCATGCTCTTAATCACCTTGCCACTTGATGAGGAACCATAAAACACAGGAAATTGATTCTTGCTTTCCAAACATAGCCCTCTATATCTTTTCTCCCAGGGAACATGGTTTAATTCTAGGGATGGTATCGAAGGCTGAGATGCCTCCTGAAACTAATGGGATATTGATAAAAGGCAATCTGAATGCTGTTGGTACACTCAGGATTCCCTCAGATAAAACAGTTGGGCTTTAAATCTCCAGCACATTTAGCAAATTTTCCCTAGGGGAAGAATGAAAGAATAAAAAAAAAAGAATATTCAAAAAGTCTTGGCAAGTGAACCTGGCACTGTGTCATTCATTAACTGTGTTACACTGGTTACATGCCCCAAAATCCTAATGATGCCCTCAATGAAAATAATGCAGGTTTGCCCTAAAATAACGAGCCAACTGAAATCTGGGTGCACTTGCAGGGAATCAATTAGAGCTAAGCTAATGCTAAATATGACCCACTGTACACCACGGACTGAAACTGGGCCATTTCGTGTGTAATAGCTGCTGATTTTATGCTGACGCTTTGCCAGGCAACCAACTTGGCAAAAATGGAAATGGTCTTTAATCACAGTTTCAGCTAAATTACACTCTTCAGCAAGACATGCTGATGGCAGACAGCAAGCTGACAGACACTACCCTCACAAATTCAAGGTACAGCTACTCAGAGGCACCACCAACTAAGTAAACTCATTTTAATGAAAAGATACAGCCCTGTAATGAAGCTTTTCCTTGAGAGGAAGCTTGTCNACCATTGTTTCCTTTTCACAGCCTATAAAATAATTTTCTCTATTAAAATACTCCAATTAGCTCAAACCAGCACATTAAGAAATGTCATTAATTTGTACTGTGATGGAGAAAGTTCAAAAATTCCCAACAATTCTCTTGACAACCTGTTAAATCTTAAGGCACTACTAAGAGCAATGGTATGGGGATAACAAGATCATCAGACATCAAAATAGTGATCTCCATTTATTATTTCAAGCAAAATAGATACTAGGAAGGAATGAAAGAGTAGATACTTTGTACCACTGAAGGATACTAAAAGCATTTGCTTAATGACATCACTAGCTTAAACAGGATTGAACAAGTGCTTAAAGCTAGATGTTGGTATGCACATTCCAAAGGTTTTTTGAATTTAATTTATCTTTCTATCATATAAGTGACACTAGTCAGAATAGATATTAAGCACAGAAAACTAATTTTCATTTCACTTCTCCAACTTTTAAAAACCTGATAGAAAGCAAAAAGTTTTTACTTTGCCTTCACTTGTTAACCAGCAGATACAAGGTCTCCAAAGTGTGATTTCAACTTCATTTCTCCAGGTAGCACACACCTGATAAGAAAAATATCTGCTAAAAGTAATTCTATTTGAGGGACAGAGAATCCTATCTTAGAGCTCCAACGCAGAATATCTGTTTTAGTAAAGATAAAATTCTGCCTTGCAGCTGGACACAACTCAGGCTGCCATTGTGAGACAGCCTTCTGCTTCTCAAAGCTTAAGACATTATGGAGTACAATTGCCAAGACAATGGATAGAGAACAATGTCTTCAATTCTTATAGCAGAAAGAGGACTAAGGCATTCTTAGCTGTACTTCTGTGAAAGCATGCTTCAGTAAGTTGCTGCATGTTGTTATTAGAGCTCTTTTAATAAATGTCATCTATGGATACAAAAGGGGTAAGTTATTTGATTTAAAAATCTATTTCAAGTCATTTATTTTATTTGTTGTTGTTGGGTTTTATCCATAACAGTGACAGCCAAAATAGTAATTTATGTGATTTAGATACCTAGCCATCTCATTTTCACACTACATGCTCCAAGAAAAGGCAAAGAATTACAGGCAATGTTGACAATTGATATTCAGCAGAGGCACCTCATGACATCTCAATCTGTTGAGATATATCATACAGTTACCACTGTAGGCCACTTGAAAATTATCCTACTTTCCTTTGTAATGCCATGTGGGGAGGGAGACATGCTGGCTTCTTTTTAAGTTCTTGCACCCTCTCTCTCTAAAGCCCTCTGCTGAGTAAAAATATCTTTCAGTCTGCAGATTCCATTGTCATCTGCTTTCAACATATCGATTTCCCCAGAGACGTAAGTTGATCGATTATTTTTTTTAAGCCATCCTATACTTCAACAGAAATGCTAAAGTAGCAGCAAAAGTAGACACTTTCAAGCTACTATCATGTATAAAACCCTCTGTGTGTTTCTGTTCTCTTTATGTTAACTGAAAAGGATTCTCTCTTTCCCAAAAGAAAACAGTGGACTGGATCCTTCTTCTGAACATGTTATAGTAAGTCAACGGAAACCAAAGACAGACCTTAGAGAAACAGACCTGTAAGCAGACTTTTAGTAAATTAGCTAATTATCCCTTATATTAATGACTGGCTGTGAATAGTCCTCACACACTCTCTCAAAAGTTTCTTCTCTTTTGATTTAACACACACAATCATCTGGGCAACATCAAGATGACAACCTGAGTACATGGCACTCACAAATTAAGGGACCCTGCTCAGCATATGTTCTCATACCACACTCAGAATTAGAGACCTCAACACTCAGTTTTTTAAAGTGAAAAAATAAAGTCTTGTAGAAAATGTACCTTTATGAACATTCCATGGATCAATATATTAGTCTATTTCTCTCAAATAAATCATAGAATGGTAAGGTTGGAAGGGACTTCAAGGATCACCTGCCATAGGCAGGAACACCTCCCACTAGTACAGGTTACTCAAGGCCTTGTCCAATCTGTCTAATAAGTGCTTTTAAACACAGAACCTCACAGTGCTAGGGTTTGGAAGGGACCCCCAGAGATCATCAAGTCCAACCTCACAGCAAAGCAGGACCACTTAAGGCAGGAAATATAAAGGGAAGTGGACTTTAAGAAATTACATCCACGCACACATATACTGAGTAACATCTCACAGCAAAAAAAAAAAAAAAAAAAAAAAAAGACTACAAGAGTGCTAGACCAGCCCATTTTCTCATTCATGCACAGTAGTTTGTGACTCTATTCCTAGAAATACATCACAGGATCACAGGATGTCAGGGGTTGAAAGAGACCCAAACACATCATCAAGTCCAGCCCCCATGTCATGTCATTTTTGACAGTACCTGCCACAGCAAAACATCTGTGAATTATCATTTCAATAGTAGGAGTTTTGAAAACCTTACCAAGCAGTGTTAAGCATCCTTAAATGAAAGAACGGCTGACAGAAGACAATGTGGGCAAATCCGACAACCATATTTTCAGTATTCAGAAGTTAGCTGATTTCTAACCTTTCTGTAGGAATGCAGGGCAATGCTGAGGACCTCCACACTACTTAAGACACCAAGTATTCAAGAGCTGTCAGAACACCGAAAAATGTCATTTTAGGCAGCAGCTGTGCATGCTGTCGACAACTCCGTTCACACAAGACCATAAACCAATGGTAAGCATATTTTTTTGACTTTGTTATTAACAGATTACTGCAGGGGATGTATGAATGAGAGCAGATTCTTCCCCAGCACAACTGGAAAGAAAAGCATGAGACTTTAAAACAAACAAACAAACAAAACACCACCACCAAAAACCAACCAAACCCAAAGACAGGTAACCCACTTCATGGTATTGAAAAGTCACCACGCTGCAAAGCAGATATGATAGGTATGGTTCTACATTGCAGAACAGAAATAAATTGGCAGCATAGCTTTTCAAACGTGTGTTACTAACAAATCAATATGTACAGTACAATTCACTATCTACACAACTCTATCATTTCAGTCAGAAAAGGCTTTAGGTAGTATTGAATCAAAGACATAATTTACAGTTCAGCAGACATCTATGGCAAGATAGGTCCACGACAATAGATCGTAGTGCCAAGAATTCACTGGCAACTACCAACACTTCCGCATTTACTGTTTGCATCATCTGGAATTCACAAAGTCTTAAAGACTCTTTTAAGTAATGATCATCATCTTTGATCTCCAGAAAATTACTATGGCATGTGTAGAAATGAGATTCATAAGAGCCCTTACGCTCTTGGCAGAGAATTTAGTGGTTATAGTGCATATTAAACAAAAAAAAATAAATAAAAATTAAACACCCACAACAACCAGAAAACCCAAAAACGTAGTTAAAATTTCAACAAAATAGATTGATCCAAGTAATCAGCATTAATATTCAGAAGTGCATGAAAAAAAAAAAAAAACAACTTTCTCCTGAAGATAAAAGAAAGTTCCATGAACACATTTGCAGCCTGCCATACATATTCATTTCAGCATATTGCACCATGAATTATTCTCTTATAATCTCTACTAAGATCATTTGTCACTTGTTTAGATCTCAAGCCTTCTGAAAGTGACAAAACTTTTCTCCTACATTTCTAGGTACTATTGAAAGTGGATTTGTAATTTTAAAAAATGCAGCATTACTTGTTTAAGCTGTTTTATACCTACACCCCAAAGCAATAATTCCTAGTCTTGGCTGAAAGGTCTTACCTTCACTCACTACATCATTAACATCATGATTTGAATCTAGTCTTCTATAACATCATGAAGCAACAAAGAACTACTATCTTCAAGTAGTTACATATCTCTGAGTTCACAGGCTCAGCTTACTTCTCAGCACAAAATATGGAAAGCATTTTCAATGCAAGGTATTTTGAGTCATAAAATATTATCCTTGCTTTAAAAATTCATTTAACTTACTTGCCTTGTCTACACTACAGGCAAAAAAAAAAAAGTCAAGACCAGCTCCTCATATTATTTCAAGTCTTCACAGGTAACTGGATCCCTCCTGAAACCCAGAAGAGGCAGAACACCTGTGCACAGTTGTCATGGCACATAGCACTGTGAGATTCCAGAAAGCTGAAGTTCTAGTAGGTTCCAAGACCAGCTTCTCAAGCTTTACTCAAGCTTACATACACTATTAAAGACACTAGATCCTCATGCAGCAAGCAATTTGTGCAATACAGTTTTGTTATATTACAGGAAACTTTAGAGCCATCACTGCTAATCTCCTCACAGAAAGGAGAAGCAAGAGAAAAAGAGAACTAAAATTGATCTGTGAAGTAGCACTGACCATTAGTGTTTTATTGGGATAACAATTACTACTCGTGCTTTGCACGTATTAAGACACTCATCTGTTGCCTTAAACTGACTAACAGGCTCCAAACATTAAAAGGGGAAGATTTTTAGCCTGTTTTTCCTTACTGAATCAAGTCCTACACAAAAAAAAAAAAAAAAGGTTAAAAGCTCTACTTAGAGTAAGCAGCACACTAAATAATTCAATCAGCAGAGGATAACACTTCTAGTGGCAAACTTTGTTAGAAGACTGATCAATTTTAAGGCAAAAAGAAAATATTTACAGTAGTAGATCGATGTCTTTACTAGCAATGCAATACTCAGTCATCACAGCATTATTTTGGACAGAAGACAGCAAAAGGCTGCGAAATTAGGTTATTCAACACACCATTTCTTTGCTAAGAGCAGGAAATCACTCTATCTCTAAATCAACACTAACAAGAGGAACCAGGAGAAATATTTGTTGTACGATAGGCAATTGCCCAACTCCATATCCCAAGGAAACATACCTTCATACCTTCACATCAGATGGTCTGGGGCTCAGCAAGCCCTACAGCACTTTTCGTTGTGAAAACTACTAAAAGAGTTCCGCTGCACAAAATGCCCTGCAGACTCTACAAGAACAAATGTGTTTCCTTCCCCAGAGACAACAGCAAAACCTCCAGGCAGAGAGAAAAGAAAATGAAAGAACTTTCCAAGACTTTCTTCCTCTTACACAATCATTAATTGCACCTGGCAACCTCTCCTTTGTCAGGAGCACTCAGTAGTTTCACCTGAAGGCTATTTCTGGCCCATCAGAGCACTAAGCTACTAATTTTTGGGTGAAAACTACTTACTTGCTTGAAACTAGGATGCAGCAGTCTATTCCTTTCTAGCTAAATTTCATGTATAGAATATGTTCTGTCAGAGGCAGGGACTTCAATGTTGAAACTAAGTTTAGCTAATAATGTTCAAAGAACAGAAAAGTGGTGTTTTGATTAATAAAATAAAAACAGTATTAACTATGTAATGCATGCCCTCAGGAAGCTCTTTCCCCTACTTATTTCTATCTGCGTCAGCAAGTATATGACTGCTAGACAGTATTTAATGTTAGTGAGCTATGTTACCTGCTGTATAAAATAGCATTTCTTTCAGTAACAGCCTTTTTAAGTTCATGAGAAGTACACAAGTTCAGTGCCTCAGTCTCCTTTAAGCATTATTCACTAGGCTTAAATGAAAAATGCATACGATAGCCTTTGAGATCTTCCCCCTTTTTTTATTTGTTATGTTCTTTCCTTCTTTTCAGGAGTAACAGTACCCAAGCATGCATCCCTTTTCCTGCTGCTGCTGTCATTAAACTTTACATCTTAGTCCCTGAATGCACTAAAGCCCTAAGTGTGCCCAGCACTTGCTTTACCCCGGCTTAACATAATCAATGATGTATTATAGCCTTGCTAACTAGCATATCACAGGAGTAAGTATCCCATAATATGCTCCAGAAAAACAAAGCTCACCCACGACTGCCCTGATTTCATCTGAAAGAAACTATTTGGGAAGTTTTGTAAGACTTAAGCTCAAAGGATGTCTAGAAGGAACATTCGGTATTCAGTGTGACGATGGCCACTGACAACATAGTACCAACTGTGCTTTTAAGAATAGACGAAATAAAATACATAGGATGAACTTCTGATCAGAGTCCTACCATTACTAACCCTGTGACTTTAACTGTGCAACCTTTAACACTCTGTTAAAAGTTTATGGCAATTGTCTTTGCCATTTCTCCCTTCCTAGAGGAAGCAACACTACACATGTCAGAGTCCAAGGCCCCACGGTCACTTGCAAGAACCTTTTCAATGGACACATCTAATGACTGTCATTTTTAACAACTTCTTTACTGGTTTCTACAGCCCAGGCAACACATACAGGGGAACACAAGATGACTGAGCTCTCAGTCTTCTAAGGAAATACCATTTCACAAGTATGAGGATAGTTCTCTTGTCCAATTTGTAAGTATACGATGGCCAGAAACTGATAAACTTTATACAGATTATTTCATTGCACCCAACAATAAAAACATTAAAACTGATTCTTCTGCTAGATTAAGCAGACACTCTGCAACCCATTTTTCTGTTATCCTCTAATCTCCATTAGAGCATCAGCCATTAGAACAATCTACTTGGAAAACAATAAATTGACACAAAAGAGTTCAAACAAAGCCACATTCTTTCTTGCATTTTGCTTCTCTCACTCTTTACCAGCACTTTATACCATCTTGAAAAAGGTCCCTAAAACCCTTGTAAACAGAGCTCAATGAGATGGATCCATTAAATATTGCACAGGATTTCTTTTCCAGAGGTGAAGCCTAAAAATTGAGGCACTTAGACCTAGCTTTACAAATGGGTCCCTGCAGAGTGACTCCTGCAAACACCCAGGAGCCTTTATAGAAAAGAACTCTAACTAAGGGCCTAAAAGCATCAAATAACTGACTTAAGTTATCAGCTTCAAAAAATACCATCCCCTAAGAGTTTAGTTTGGAAACCAGCTCAGATAAATGTGCTTTAAATCTGTCCTTAAAAAACACACTTAGCCTCTTCTGCAGTGGGAAAGAGGTCACTAAGGATTGTTATTAATCGTTCTCTTCCACAAGACACTGCCAACACCACTAATGCTACTCATTTGCTCACAGATTTGATACCCATTATAGAACTTTGAGATTTTTATTCC
Organism: Ramphastos sulfuratus; assembly: GCA_013399055.1. Classification (NCBI taxonomy): domain Eukaryota; kingdom Metazoa; phylum Chordata; class Aves; order Piciformes; family Ramphastidae; genus Ramphastos; species Ramphastos sulfuratus. The sequence continues at coordinate 340,504 of WBNM01036818.1, read as the reverse complement.
TCAGTCCGGCTAGGAAAGAGATTACTCTGTCTCAGACCAGTGTAATTACAGAGAACCTGGCAGGTTTGGTGCCCTTTTCTTTCCTGTTAAATCACATTCATTAGCCTCAAGTTGGACAATCATGATTTGGCAATATAATACCAGCAAAACTCACCTTTACACAAGCCTGGTAGAGCTCCTACAACTGGGCACACATCAGATTGCTGAGCTTGTGTACTCCCACTACCTTAATTTCTGTGGGCAATACTGCCAGTCCCTTCCTTGGCTTGCCCAGTCCTCTGCTTGTGCACAAGCCATCTCTGCCTGCCATCTGTTTGTGCAAATGAGATTTTGCAGCAGAACTCCCCAATGCTGCATGTTCAGACCTCATCTTCCAGACTCATCAACAAGGACATCCTCTTATGGTGCTGTGTTTTGGATTATCAATTAATCATTTCAAAGACACATGACAGCTGCATGAGGCAGCACACTAACCTTGTAAAGGTTTCCAAAAAATTACACTGTGCTTTAAATAGTACAAGAGAAAGATCTAAGTAAGCAAGTAAGCAAAGCAATAAAACACTTCCACACATCTCTTATTTGAGATATTCTGATAACTAATGTGAAAAATCCAAAAGTAACCATATACAGAAAGCATTTAGCTATAACTTCCAGTAAAATCAACAAACATTAGGTACATATGTGCGTTTGAGAAGGTAAATTTATAAGGCATCTAAATATTTTTTGCAAATTGGCTTTAAGTGACATATTAAAACAGGCCTTAGGTACATGGACTGTAGTAAAACCTGTAAGAGAAGTTAAACCAACAACACATTTAAGTATCATCCTAGTGAGTTGGTAAGATTCAGGAGCCTAAATGATATAGTGAATGAGAATATAAGCATATTTGATATACATGCTTTTTCAGAAACTATCCAATAGAAATCTGCCATTTTAGAAGTTTATGAGTTCATTAGAATAAACTCTATCTGACATCCTTGATGCAACAGGAAGTGCCCCAATTTGTTTCATAGCAGAGCAAAGCAGAGCATAGCAGAGCAAAGACTCAGCTTTGGGTGTTAGAAAAGAGAGCAAGCTCATGATGCATCTCATTAATTATCTTACACTACTTGTTTTGTCTGGAGGTTCTGCAGCTCAAGACACTATTATATTGACAGCCCAAATGTGTAAAACATATCTGTTAGACTATTATCCAAGAAAACTTTTTTTTAAACCTCACCTTTTACAAACTCACCTTTGCTGTGTATCAGGAGCTGAAAGCAACAGTAACATCTGCACTTTGGCAGTCAGCAATGGCTTAAAGTGCTGGATATTAAGAATTTGAAAGGTCTAAGAATTGGGTAGCATTCTAAAGCACACATGAAGATGAAAACCGTTGTAACACATGGCAGTATTTTCATCAGAAAGTTGTATTTAGTGGACTCAAGTCTGAAATACTGAAATCATAGGAGATATCCTACTTTCGTTTTATTCCATGGCATCAGACCTAATCACTTCCTTTGACTTGATGAATCTTACAGAATTACTGTCAAGCTATATTTGGCTGAGAGGTCTGTTTATACGAAGCTGATTTGTAGTTTTGCTGCTAAGTAAAAAGATAAATCCATCTGCTGTCTTTCATCTCACCTTTTTTATGAAAGCCTGAAAGATGAAGCCTGTAGCACTTTTTTTTTTTTTTTTAATCTTTCTTTGGCTGTTCCATATTCAAATATCAAAAGAGGGGTTTTCAGCATAGCCCACTGAAGCTTCTCTCCACTGAGGTTATAAAGCATCATTAATTCTTAGCTCTAAAACCCAGACATGCAAGATGGTCACATATTCAAATGCTCATCAGCCTCCTGCGTCAAACAAAGGTTGTCGAGCAAGAAATGTCATGAGCAGGTTCTTACTGCATTGAGTTACTTACTTTAAGTTCATTCCAAAGAGCCTATTACTTAGAGCCAAAAAAGAAAGGCAGGATATTTCACTTCCTTAACACTCAGTATTTTGAGTCTGTTTAATGTTTGGCAGCCTGGCTTCCTCTGTTGTAGACATACTATTTAAATTCTAAACAGGCAAAGCCTTCAAGGTAAGGTTCAACATATTCCACAGTAAGCAATACCTGTGTCATTCCCATACAGCATGGAGCCACCTGTGGGAAAATAAAAAGGTGCTTTAATAAGATGCCTAAAGCCATTCTCATCTGCTTCTTAAAAAAATAGCCTCACGCTAAGGACTAAAATGAAACTAAACAAGAAACATTCCTCTGATTGGAGGATGAGACCTCATCCTAGCACAGGAACAGGAACACTGAAGATGCTCAGAAGCAGAATAGCCACTCAGCCCTGCAAACTACTTGGCTGCTCCATCTCACAAAGTATTCTAGTAGTATTTATGGATCCCAAAACATCATTGCTCATGGATCCCCCATCTTCCCATACTAATCATCTGTCATCTCTGTGGACCATGCTAACTGGAAATTGTACCTTCACTGTTCATGAAGAAGATAGTGGTACTGACATGGCACAGGTTTTTGTTGGTTTTTTTTTTAATTTGGGGTTATATCACAGGATAAAATGTCCAATAACATCTGGCAACAGGCTGCAGTTTGCAGTTTATGTTTTATTCAGAGAAGCAGAGAAAGTTTGGGCATGAAGCCATAAATTCATAACAATCCTAAATAGTGTCACTAAATACTAAATTTTGGAGTCAAAAAATGCTGAATGATAAAGTGAAAGACTGCACTACAGCAGCCTGAGTCATCACCTGTTGACAGTTAACTTATCAGAACATTGAGAACAAGAACACTTACAATGCTGGAAGCTGATATCAGAGGAAGAGAATCTGAACATTTATTCAGACAAAGATACAGTCAAGGAGAAAAAAATTATGGCGACCTCAGTGCAAAGAAGTGACACAGTGTGCAACTACAATGGTACTCAGTAACACGTATTACAAGGGATACATCAGTAGTGCTACTCCACCAATTCACAGCTTTGTGAGCCTAGATACATGCTGCCAGGAGAGGGTCAGGCAGCCCTTCAGCCTCCACAGGTAAAGGGTGTAAAAGCTACTGTTCTGCCCAAACGGGCAGTCAACATTCCAAGGTGCTTTTGGACAGAACAGCAAACTTAAATACCCTTGACTTCGGAAAGCAGCTGGATAAGACAAAACCAAAAGACTAATGCTCTCTGACAACACTGCTTATTTCCAGTGACATGTGAAACCTGGCAGTCCCAGTGCCCTCAGATGGCTGGCAAAATGAAATGACATGACTTTGCTTCAGTCTGGTTAAAAAATACACACAATACTGTGCCACATGCTTTGGCTGCCCTTTTTTCAATGGTTATGACCATTAACTTGGGAAGTATAGAACATGTACTAGAAAGATCCACGCTCTTTGTGACACAAAAGACCGTCCTGTAATATGCACAAGTAACTAAACCAATGAATGAAATGTATATTTCTCAAGATTTGTTAAAAATACAGAGACTCAAAATTCACCATTTATTCTGTCACTCCTCTGGTTTGAAGCTGTGCCAGGAAAGGTTTAAGTTGCATATTAGGAAGCACTTCCTCACAGAAAGGGTGATTAGGCATTGGAGTGGACTACACAGGGAGGTGGTGGAATCACCATCCCTGGAGGTCTTTAAGAAAAGATTGGATGTGGCACTTGGTGGTATGCTTTAGCTGATGTGGTGGTGTTAGGTTACAGGCTGGAGTTGATGATCTCAGAGGTCTTTTCCAGCCTTGATGATTCTGTGATTCTGAATGGACAGAGGTTCATGCAGTGCCTCCTCCAATGAATATATTTAGTGATTTTATTATTATTATTTTAATGTTTATCACTCAAAAAATCTTCTGCAAGAGCACAGTGCCACCTGAAGAGAAGGAAACCAGGCTGGTTCTCAAAGATCTCCCTACTATAAAATTGAAGAAGCAACATTTTTTGGACAGAGAGGGGCTGACTGACTGAGTCTTTTCTAATAATACTAAAATACTAAGAAATACCTTTTAGAGAGAGCCAGAGGATCATGCACTCACAGGCCATTTCTAAGATATTCCTCTATTCATTGCTTCTAGTTCCAGTTACGAGGTGTACACCACTTGGGAGTGGAAGGGAAGATAAGACATAAGTGTGCCAAAACACAGCAACCAGGCTGTTAGCATGGGGGAGTGCTAAGCTATCATTTCAGCATGCTTGTTGGTAAGTTAATCTGCACACAAATGAAAGCCTCCATTGAAAATCTAGGTGTTGAACCTCCTATTTCTCAAGGCCTTCTATTTGACTCCTGTTTCCAAGCCTTCTCTCCTACCATGAACAGTTTTCTCTGGCATTTCTGTGACTTTTAAGACAAGGCGATTGTCACTGGATGAATTAAGATCACTGCCTAGAAACTGCTGGTCCTTGAGTTTAGGAAGTATCCTTTCTTTTCCTCAAGTATAGAAAGATGACTGAAAACCTTTCATATTTCAGGAGGGGGAAAAAAATAGAAATAATTCCTCTTAGACCTATTCTTTTTCCAGAACATCCAGAGAGGATTTTTTCTAAACAAGAATAACTGTCTGTAGTTGTTCAAGATAACACAGACACATTATAACCAGAGAGATGACTGAAACACTTATGATAAAGGTAACCAGAAGATTCTATTCACTCTTTTCTTGACCTCTACTAAACTGAGCAGGTCCAAGATCCTTGCTGCCATTATTCTTCATTCTGCATTTCCAATAGCAGCTAAAATAAGCACTTTTTGACAAGGATCATTAGAGACAGTGCCACTCAGAAAGACTGAGGTGAACACACCAAAGACTGAAGCCACATCATTTGTGAATCCAGAACTGTACCACAAGATAAATACTTGCCCACAGACTCCAAGACCCCTGATAACTTCTTCCTGGTCTCAAGGATAGTTATATTTGCCCTTCCTAAAACAAAATAGGGTATGTGATTCTCTCTTATAGAACATGCATCTGAGGTTTCTTCACTTAACAGCTCAACAGGTTGGCCTTTGCATGGGATGTTGCCATCTGATCCTTCCTTTGTCTGTATGCCATGGTTCATGAAGAACCTAAATTGCATTTACTTGTGTTTGTTCCTTAGTTTGCCAACAGACAGGTTTATTGGCCACGTTAGTGATGTCACAAATTTCCTTTGTATTTCAGTCATCTGGAGTGGCATTTGGAAAGGGCATTTTCTACCTAAAATCAATAGCTTCTCTAGCTGCTGTAATATTTCTTCTTACTTAGAAATATTACTCAGAATATAAAAGCAATTGATTGTAGGCAGAAAATATATTTGCCAGTTACTGATGGAGAGTGGAAGAATACAAACTGGCCTCTAGCTTAAGTAGCTCCAGCTGGTGACACACCAGTACTAATCAGCACATGTGTTTCAGGGGCACCAGACCCTTCCCACACAAAGGCCTGGTTCTCCTTACAAGCTGAAACCCAAAGTATGGTTTATTTCAATGAAAACATGAACCCAGATTCCTGATGTTATTATTATCACGGTAACTGAATCAGAATATCCTCTTGCTGAATTAAAGTGGTGAAAGTGCAAGTTAACTTTCCTTCCTTTTTATGAAAGCTTTCCAATAACCTTAACAGAATTGGAACAGGTGAACACATCAGTGCTATGGATTTAAAATACTGGGAAACTGCCCTTCCTTTGGACTGAAGTTAAAGTAAATAATAAGATGTTTACTTGATTGTGACAGGTGTGCTTACCTACAAATGATGATACTAACTACCATGAAGTAGAATATCAGCATCGTTATGCCTCGGCAAACTGTCAGAAAGATTTCCAGCTCTGCAGTCCAGCCTGATAGCCACAGCTTTGAAAGTGGAACACCTGCCTCACTTCATACTCTGTTTTGTACACAATTGCACCCAGCTAATTGTTCCAAACAACACAGAATCACAGAACCTTAAAGATTCTGAGGATCCAGAGATCTCTGAGGATCCAGAAATCATTGAGTCCAACCCCCCTGCAAGGCAGGATCACCCAGGGTAGTTTGCACAGGAATGCATCCAGGTAGGTTTGGAAAGTCTCCAGAGAAGGAGACTCCACAACCTCTCTGGGCAGCCTGTTCCAGGGTTCTGTCACCCTCACTGGAAAGAAGTTTCTCCTCGTGTAGAGGTGAAACATTTTCTGTTCCAGTTTGTAGCTGTTGCTCCTTGTCTTATTGCTGCTGACCACCAAAAAGAGATTGGCCCCAGCCACTTGACAGCCCCAGTCACCCCTCAGGTATTTGCACACCTTGATCAGATCTCCTCTCTGTCTTCTCTTCTCCACACAGATATTCCCGACTTGTCCTCTCACCTGCTGCAACCATTTCAGCACGCATTTCTTTTCTCCACTGCAGTTGGGTGCAAGGAAACCTTATAGCTATGTAGAACCTCTGGTCATATACTGCTTTCTCTTGTGTTTGTCAGCCCTGGGACTCCATAAGGTGTGCATTAGATGATAACAGCAAAGCTGGAAGAAAAAGAAAGACCCAAAAAGGAGTTAAATGATTTCAACAAGCTTGACATAAGCAACAGCCAAACTGCAAAATCTGTGAGGCTGATAGCTGAACAAGTTTTCTCAATGAAATTGTGGTATCTCACACTTGATTGTGCATAACAGAGAATTTCTGTAAATTATGTTTTGAGGCTCATATTTCCACATGTAACTCAGTGATATGGAAGTATGAGTTCCACTGACAGTGGGTTGGAGCACCTAACTTAAACTTTCCAAAGATGAGCACTTGTTAACACAAAATCAGTTTTGATTCAGTTGTTTCTTCTATGCAGTTTTCAGAGATTATTTTAACTATACTTTTGTGACCTGAGACTGTAAGACCCTGCTGTAGAGGGCATTCTGGATTGATCATTCAGAAACACTACTTTAAACATATTTCTTCAAGACATGAAATTCAGATATCAGTGCACAATCTTATTCAAGTGTAAATCTTCTGTTTCTTACACATCCAAAATAAACCCTTTTATTAAAAACAAACCCTTACTTTCATAGGTGTCCCAGCAGCATCTGTATGTTAAATCACCAAATAATAAATATCTCTGTAATTTCAGAAATTATACCTTTCTATCCTTACACAGTAAGGATAGGAAATAAGAATCTAAAATAAGTTATTTGATAAATGTGATTTCTCTTTGATACCTAGAACCCAATTCCGAGTCTCTTCTGCAAGGGTTGTTTTCCTCCTGAATTTCTATATCCTGCCACTTTATGTATGTCCCAGATATCTACTCAAATCAGGCCTCAAAAAGTGCATTATTGTGTTTTTATTCTGGAAAAATACTTTATTCAGGAATTACTTGTAAAGTACAGATAAAATATGGCATAATTTGTTAAAGAAAAAATCCCTAGAATGAGAAAATGCTTTGCCCAGCTTCTCTTCACAACTAATTCCCTCTTCCTTGCCTTGGACATTACACAGAGATACTAGAGCAGGCAAAGCTTTCAGTTTATACACTTTGCAGACTGTCTATGTTTGAAAAGGATGTTTTGGAACATGCTCAATTCCAAGAGAGCATTACATGAAGTTGGGCAGTACTGAACTTCATCTGACATGCTGCTTCAACAAAGAATACTTCCCCAACATGTCAACATAAAATATGTTAATAAAGCACTTAGAGCTCTGTGTTTCCAAAACACCTTCTTTTGTCTATCAGGGAATATTTAGCAACTCTCTGCATGGGTTACTAAAGTGTTAACAGATCAAGGAAAAACAAAAATGTTATTTCCCCCCCACAAAAGACAAACAAAATATTCCTGCAGAGCCGTGCTTGAACCACAAAGTTTTAGGTTTGTAACTACACATATGAATTTAAGCATTATTGTGATAGACAGCAAAACTATTAAACCTCTAAATGACATGGGTTTGGTTCAGGATGACTTTTAGCATAATTAAGCTTGAAATATCAAGACTTCCCTTCACTGGGCAATGTAATGGTGTCTGGCTGTTAACAGATAACTTGAATGACATAATGCTGCTTACATCCAAATGGCCAATGAAGACAATAATGAGTTGTGTTCAAAATTCATCATCCACTCAAGCATAAACTTGCTCCTGTCTAATTGTTTTAAGTAGGATGAAAAGAACTTATGCATTCTCCCTATTAATTGGCTTCTTGTAATTTTAATTGGCTTCTTGTAATTTTAATCAATTTTAAATATATATAAGTATTAAAATATAACCTGCTACATGCTGGGCTTCTAACAGTGCAAATACTATGCATAAAAAGAAGAAAAGATAGTAAGAATGTGCAGATAGGTTCACTTGGGCAGGTGGGAAGTGAGGAGAATATTGTCAAGAAAAGGCTCACTCAGTCACTTTATGTTTCACCAATGTTAGGTAGGTCTACTTTACCCACATAGCAACCTATCAAAACTTGTGATGTGGGTTTGGGAGTTATCCGCCCCCCCCACACTTTGTAAAATGACCCAGACTAAAACTCAGCCGGCTGGAAGTCTAGATGAAGCTCTATTTACGGCTCAGCACAATGTACAAGCAGATATATACACTATATATAGGAATATTTACAGAAATATACAAGGTAAAGGTAATACAGAAACACGACTCCCCTCCCAGAAATCAGAGACCCCAGGAGGGGCTCCCAACCACCCTTCCACCTTCTCCCCACCCCTATACCTTACCCCAAGGTTTTGAGGATCGGCCAGAGGAGGAGTTAGAAGAAAAGTGATTAGTGAAATTAATTTGTCGGAGAGGAGAAGCCAGAAGTTGCTAACAGCCCCAGACGCTGTGCCCCCAGAGCCCGACCCAGACTGCGACGCAAGCCCAAGTGTCTTATCTTTTGTTTTGAGTACTTATTCCTAAACATCTCAGCAAGCCTATGAGTGAAGTAGACATCACCCTTGTTTCCTTTTCACAACCTATAATATAATTTTCTCTATTAAAATATTCCAATTAGCCTTAAACCAGCACAACTTGGTTTGCCCAAAATTCATTTTACATCAGTCTGATTTCTTGCCCATGCAAGAACAAAATAAACCTTATCCAAATGAAGAATTGAATGGACTGCCACCTTAGGCATTCCTTGTATCTCAGACTCTTTTCCTTAGTCATCCTGCTTCTCTCCTCTACAATACATAACAACTGTCCAACTAAAATAGTGCTACCATCAGCAGCATTGCACCCAGTTTGAGTCTTATCATACTAGTTCAGCTGAAGTGTCACCGCCACTTCTTCTCAGGCCTATATAAAATATTTTTTGTTGTTTCTATTACAATAGACTTTTGCTGTTCAGACTGCTAGAAGTGGAAGCAGAAAACCTGATTGTTCCATTTTATTTCTTTTTGTCAAGCAATATGGAAACAGGAATTATCAGTAACCCCTGAAAAACTCTCTCTTCCAAGATTTCATCTTTCTTGTTTAGAATCAAAGGCTTTGAGAATTTAGGGTATGCACATAAATACAGCTAATTTTGTGCAAGCCTAAGCTATTCAAAAGGTGAGGATCATCCTCAGGAACAGCACTTGTGCTGCTAGTTAGGATTTCTTCTGACACATCACTTAGTCAATAGAATTTTCCATGCTGTCATTGCCCTAAAGATTCTTTTCACGGTTTCAGTAACAGTGGCATCTGCAGAGGGGAGCTCCAGCCACTTGAAACTCATTAAAACATACTTGAGATTGACAATGAGTTGAAAACATCTGTCAGACTTGGCCAAGATTTCAATCAAGTGTGATGCTGCCGTGTTACTCTGCTACATTGACTTAATAAATGACTTGGCTGCTGTCAATGCAAGGAAAGTTGGGTTCTAATTACTAGCCTGATTTTTTTTTTCTGTATCTGAAATGTACTTGCACTTAAAGGTTCTTACTCTACGTGACAAGCACTAAAATTCATTTGCTGGATCTAGAAGTGGAGCTAAAGTAACACAGACTCACTTTTTAATATGCTGTATTAGGTATATCAGCTAATGTGTAACATGGCATATATAGAGGTTCCAGTGGAAAGGAAATGATATATTTCTCCTGAACAGCCTAAGAGTAAACAAATGACTACCTGATACTTTCAGCCTCTTTTTTCTTTTTTTTATTAACCTCAACAACTCCCAAATGATTCTGAGCAAAAAGCTGCTAAGAATCTTGTGTCATTTTTTAAAAGCTAATGTCCAGCAAAACCTGAGCAATAGACAAGTTATTTTTCAAAGACACTATAAGAAACTGTATACCTAACTGAAGATACGTAAAAGTAAAAAATCAAAGGGCTGTATCACTATTTCAAATGGAATGGGGAAAAAAAGTAGCACACAGTTAAGTCTTCCCTCCAGAAAGACAATGTTGTCTTTCAGAGGTAAATGAGAGGAACCCAACCCCAGGACTGATGGGATTCATCTTTTCTCTTTAGCTTTTTTCACTATCCATTGCATTCTCAATCTCTCCCTCCTTGGAAGTGGCCCTATAAACAGGATGCTTCAGAAATGAAGTAAGGCCCTCAGCAAAATCAATACCTTGGCATCTAGAAAGCTGTTACAATATGATTTAGACTACATAAAATTGTTGTATGTGATGAGCATGCTGCACAGTAAATCTGTATTGACACGGGGAGACAGCTTCAATAAAATGTTAATATTGATATAAAGCTGCATCACTTTTATTTTACTATTCTGCTATGTAGAAATTATTTTGGTAGCTATTTTACTAAAGGGATTATTTTATGGAAATTTCCTTCCAATAAGCAGATTTATTTTATTTGGCCAGATTTCAGCTTTCTGTTTTTTTCAAATGCAAAACAAAAGAGCAAGTGTAAAAAGTAGTCACACTTACTAACTGTTCTGGGAAGACTTTGCTTCCACTAAATCCAACTGTAAAGATTCACCTGAAACCACCAGAACTCCTGAAGGCCAGGCAGAAGTGCTTGTAAACATCCTGCTCAGGCTGCATGCAGATATACGGGACCTGTGATTCAAGGCTGCATGTGTGCCTAGAAAGAATGAAAACCCACACAGTTCTTGTTCTTTAAAAGTAGGTTATGGAGTCTCCTTCTTTGGAGACTTTCAGGGCCTGTCTGGATGCATTTCTCTGTGACCTGAGCTAGATTGTCTGATCCTGCTCTGGCAGAGGGGTTGGACTTGATGACCTCTTTGGGTCCCTTCCAACCCCTAACATCCTGTGAGCCTGTGATACACAAATAAGAAATAATACAGAAATCCCAACTCCCTCCCAGACAAATAAAGCTGCCCAGAAGGGCTCGAAGCCCTTCCTCCCTCTACTTTCCCAGACAGACAAACAAAACAATCAGCAAAGCTTATGTTGTTATGTGTTAGCCACGATTAGAGGAGAGAGATTAGAGCAAATTGAAGGAGAAGCAAAGGGGAGTAGTGTCACAGACCAGAGTGGGACAAATTATTGACATTTTAGCTTTTTGTTCTTCTCAACAAACCAGTGAATGATATAGACCCCATTATTATTTTCTTTTTACAACCAATGACCTAATTTCTCTCATGAGCAATTAGCCTCAAACCAGTACAGCTTGTTGTTGCCTGTTTTTTTTTAAACTGCTGCAGTTCTCTGAAGCTATAGGTATCACCTGAAGAAACAACAGAAACTTTATTATCTATTATTTCAGCTATAAATTCTTCCCAATTTGCCTAAATACCATTTAGATAAATATAATGAAATGCCTGATACTGAATTTCATGTATTCACAGAAAATCTCTTTTCCTTTGCTTGCTCTGCAGGAGCCTTAAGAAGAAAAATGTTAACCTTTGGCTTATCACCTGTGGTCAAATCAAGACATCCTTTTTCTTACTTGTACTTTAAAATTACACATAAATTAAAACAGAAATGAAACTTCTTTTTTTTTTTTTAATGATAGCATGTATAATGTTGTGGTTTGGTTAGCTTTACCAGGTAGGGAGCCCTGTCACTAGCATGGTTCCTCTGTGAGGGGCTGGCACATGGTTTATTTGCAGCTGTATTCTTATTTTTCAAAGTACAATTCTTTGTGCAGTCAGTAAGTGCCTTTTCAAATAATTTTTCATTACAGAGATGCAGCTCTATTTACAGCCAGGCATCACAACATGAAATAATACAATACACTCCCATATTCTTTACATGCACTTTGAACATTTGAGATTTTTTTTTTTTAAATACACAGTATTATTGCAATGAGTTCTATTTCTCCTTGACTTAATGACCACAATAGATGTGTTCACAATAGATGTTACCTTGACAAAGCAACGTGCTCTGCTCTAGAAATTCTCCCTTCTTTTTCTTTGGTCTAAAATTAGATGAAAAAAATGCAGTTTCTTGAGTGGGGGAAAAGGGTGAGGGTCAAGGGCCAAGCTTAGACTATAGTTACAGGGTATGTTTAACCTCAAGGCTCCTCACTTCAGTGAGAAAACTAAGAAATCAGAGGATTACACACAGAGTGAGGTGAAACCTGGTTCAGGTAAAGATGACAAAAATCTAATCTTCATAAAACTGTAACAAGATTCTTTGAGGCTTTTTAGTCTCTAAGATTTAATAAAAATATCCCTTGACAGCTTAGTCATTGAAGCCCTTGGTGGTGTACCAGGCACTTTAACAGCCATCCAGAGAATATGTCTGTTTCTGCCAATTCATAAATGCAAGTTGATTTCAGACAAGGCATGAATAACCCACTCATTCATCCTCAAGTACAATCAGATGAAAATGCAGGTGTTGAGTAACCAGCCATACCTTATTATTTGTTATGGATCTGCTATATCTACATTCATTTCTGTCTCTTTTCAGAAGAGAGACAGACAAAATAGTTAAACAAGTAAGGTAAATCTTCAGATTATGGTCAGGAAACAGTTCACAGAATCACAGAACCTCAGAAGTGGGAAGGGACTTCCAGAGATCGAGTCCAACACCCCCACCAAGGCAGGATCACCCAGGGTAGTTCACACAGGAATGCATCCAGGTGGGTTTTGAAAGTCTCCAGGGAAGGAGACTCCACAACCTCTCCGGGCAGCCTGTTCCAAGGCTCTGCCACCCTCACTGTAAAGAAGTTTCTCCTCATATTGAGGCGACACCTTCTATGTTCCAGTTTGTGATGTTCGTTACAAAATGTTCTCTAGAAGCCCCTACGAACCTCTGTTGTTTCCTGGTCTCTGTTATTGATGGTCGCGTCTCAAAAACCGCTGCTTGAAAATACAGGTTAGGTTGTAACTTACAGCTGATCTCCTGCCTTTCTCTTATGAATAGAAGAGAACTGAGTGGGTGGAATAGAACAGAGAGCCATTCTTGCCTCTCCAGCCTCCAGGCAGGGAGAAACTCTCAATGGTATGCTTTTCTTATGATGAACGTTTACTGAACCTTTTGTTGAACTAGTTTCTACAATTTGTTTTATCTGTATAAGCAGTTTTGCCATGAAATAATGTGCTTTACTCTGTTTTCTTAAGAACTCTGTACCAGTGCTTGCAAATCTGTTTGCTTTCTACGTTCGGTACGCTGCAAAATGCAGCTTTGTTGTAAAACTGTAGCCTCACAAATTAAATATGCTATGCATTACTAGTTACCATATTCCACTTGTGCCTTTAAGCATCATTTTCAATACCATCAACATGCAGTTTTGCATTATATTGATTCAATATCTAAGGCAAGAGAATTAGTCTAACGTTCATTTAGAAGCAACACAATATGTACCAAAGCATACAGTTATAATAAAAATAAGTACATCTTCACAGGCAGCTAAAGACAAATACAACAAATTTTGCCTCTGTTCAGTTCCAGGTCCAGGAAAGCCAAACCAGTCTTGGCTCAGCCTTATCAAAAGGACAGTGGCCTTGAGCTAACAGCAGCCTTTTTGGTAGAATTTACAGTATCTTCCTTATCTTCTTCTATCATGCCTTGGCTTTTATTGACAAAATGTTCAGCTCCTAGAGACTACACCATCTTCTATCACCTAGCAATGACTCCTCTGAAAAAAACCCAGTAATTCTAACAGGTACAGATGTACAATTTTTAGAAATAGATACAGAAACCTTGTAAAAAAACTTCTGACAAAGTCCATTATTTAGCAATGCATTTTGTGTTTGAATAAATGTTAGGAACACATATTGCTGTACTGCCTCAAAAATGAGAAAAGATTCCCAAATACTGTCTCTGGAGGATGAAGCTCTTCTAAATGCATACAGATCTCCTAGTCTAATGAGTATCAAGGTTTAAATCATGCAGCTGTAGAACATCTTGTGTTTTCTCTAGTATGGATTTTGCTCATTAGAAAGAAAACCTCAGGAACACCACCACTTCATCCTTTTTACTTGTTTTAATCTCAAAAATAAAAGATTTTTCTTTTGGCAATCAAAGTCTTTCTGCATGGCCTCTTTGTGCTTCAACAGCTCTTACCACCGCTGTGCAAGTAGCACCTTTAGTCTCAAGCAGAAGTAAATTTAGCATCCTATAGCATTCTCAGGAATAAAAGGAATATCTCTATATGAGCCAGTAAATCACTTTCAAGGAAACAACAAGACCATTTTTATGTCTTTGTATTCTGTTGAAGTTTGCCAATGTCAAGTCAACCCTCCCTAAAGACAACACATCTTCAATTAGAGATGTAAGAAACAGTTTGCACGCAATTTAAATCCTGCAAACCAGCAATCTTCTCATGAAAACCACAAACAATTATCTACATTCTCATGCATCAGTACTCCTGATTTACCATCATCTTTCTGTTGCCTGAATTTATCTTTAATTTCCAAGGCAGGGAAAACTACTGAGCATTTTTGACAGGGGTTTGTGATTTGCCATTTAGTCATCACACAGAGCCAAGCTTATGGTGCTAACACTTTAAACTACATGACCAAATAATATTCTTCTTTGGTAAAGTCATAATGTACTCCATTTTCACCAAGAAAAGCTGGTCTAGCACAGAGCTGTGGGAGTGAATCCAGACAAGGGCCACAAAGATAATGCAAGGGCTCTGCTGTTAGGATAGGTTAAGGGGGCTGAGATTGTTCAGCCTGGAGAAGACTCAGGGGGAACCTTATAGATGCTTTCCACTACCTGAAGGGATCCTACAGGAAGGCTGGAGAGGAACTTTTCATAAGGGTGTCTAGCAAGAGGAGAAGAGGGAATGGTTTGAAGATGAGGGAGAGCAGATTTAGACTGCATCTTAGGAAGTTCTTCAGTGTGAAGGTGGTAAGACTCTGGAATAAGCTGCCCAGGGAAGCTGTCCATTGCTCCTCCCTGGGGGTGTTCAAAGCCAGGTTAGATGAGGCTTTGAGCAGCTGAGCCTAGTTGAGAGGTGTCCCTGCCCATGGCAGGAAGGTTGGAGTAGATGATTTTTAAGGTCCCTTCCAACCTAAGCCATTCTATGGTAATTCTCCCCATCTTCCCAGTAAAACAACCTAGCTTAGGAGTGTTTGAAGCTTGAAGCTTTCTCATGCTAAACACCGATCTGGTATGTTACCATGCAGGAATTATTTAAAACCATCAGAAAACCAGAAGAGGCACTGAATTTTGATTTAAATATGTAAGGTTGTGTTCATGTGAGAGTAGATTTTCAGTTGGTTAAATCAATACATCTCCTTTGCCTTCAGGGAACGTGTGCTGATTTAGATGCCAAAGCAGCACAGCACTGTATTCCCACTGAAGTCAGTCAGTCTGGAGGTAAAGTTCAACAGCATATAAGGACGCTGCTAATACCAATGGGCTGCTGAAACACCATTTTAATGTGATAGAGAATATGAACCTTGTCTTTCAGGTTACCAAGACACCTGTGAAACTGAGAATTAATGAGGAAATGTGTCAATTCCAAAGAAGCTGACACCTGTCAGTGGTGCTTTTAGAAAGAAATGTTCTGTTTAGCAAAACTGGTAGAATACTGATCTGTTCTGATGAGTATTCATTCAAAATTAGGACTCTATTCATTAAAACATCTCTTGGCTTTTTTTTTTTCTTTCCTTTTTTTTTCTGTGTTGGAAAATCAGAACTCCTGTTTCATTTTTGAAAAATAATGCTTCCAGAACAGTCCCAAGAAGTAACATTCTGAATTTACCATACGTTTGTTTTAGACTGTCAGAATGTTTAATTTCTCTTTGTCACTCAACTCTATTGAATTGCAACTGGGTTTACTCCCCCAATTTTTTTAAGGCTTCAGCTTTCTTTATTTTTTTTTTTCTTTAATTAATGTGATTTCTCTCTTCTCCCCTCCTCCTACAGAATTTTGTCTTTTTTGGTTTTGAGTCTACAGAAGCTCTGGAAGAGTCTAAAGCTTGCCAGAAGATATCAAAGGTGTTCTGTGATTTGCAGTGTGTGCCATGAATTCATGGCAGTGAAGAAAGCACAGAAGGAACCATCTTTTACAACAGTACTGCTGTACTCAGCACACCAGCTGGCCACAACATTCTGTGTCCCTGTTTATGGGATATTAAGCACATGTTCCTAGGCTAGGTTGATTTCTAATACAGAATGTGTAAGTACAATATATACAATTTCAATTTGAGCACTTGCTTTTAGAAATTCCTTTTTAATCCAAAATGACAAATTTCTTTGAAACTTTTTGATATAGATGAAAGTAGAATTTGAAGAAGAAAACTGCCACAGTGAGCATTTTGGGGCAAGTCTGCCTAGGAGAAATAAAAAAAAACCAACTTTATTATTTAAAAACAATCTTTCTTTTAGACAGAAATGTCAACTTGCTTCAGAACAAGCAGATTTCTTCACAGAAAATACTTCTGAAAATAAAATTTTCACATCACAAAAAGCCTTCTCATAACTCTGTGCTGCTTGGTGGGGGTAAAGAAAGAAAAGGAGTAAAGATGAGCTTGGGAGAGGTGGGAGGACAGGTGTTGTTTTAAAGTTTGTCTTTGTTTCTCACTACTCTCATTTATTTTAATTGGCAATAAATTAGTCTTTCTCAAGTTGAGTCTGTTTTGCCTGCAGCAGTAACTGCTAAGTGGTCTTTAACACAGCCCTGGTCTTTCTCATCCTGCTTGTTTTCTTCCCCTGTCCTGCTGAGGAATAGGACAGAGAGCAGCTGAGTAGCTGTTTGGCCCTTGGCCGAAGTTAACTCACTCCACTGCATTGGACTGGGTTTTTCAAAGGACTGGGAACCTGCACCTACACTGACTTACTTCAGAAATCTCAGCTATAGCTCTGGTTCTGCAACTCTTTGGATCCAGGAAAAGACATAGGTCTGCACAGACCCTTGTTGAATTCACTGTTAATTGCCTGCAAGTACAGCTCTGATACAGAAGGTCCAGCTGGAGCCAGTGAGGTTCCACCAGAGCACAGAATTCCACCTGCTTCAAGACAACCAAAGGGTCAAGACTCTGAATTGCTCAAATGAATCCAAAGCAAATACAACTGTCAGGCATATGAACCAAAATCTTTTCACAATTAGCCCACAACCGCTTAGCTACATGGTCATCAAAATACTAAAGAAAAAGCTTGTTGCCAATATAGTCAGGCCTCTCTTAATTTCATGCACTGTGGCTTCAACAATTTATTCATTTCTCATTTTATTTCTCTAGAAGTGGCTTCATTTAAAAGCAGGGAAACCATATTTCATGCTCTTCAGTTTCATTAAAGATATACAAAAGCCCTTACCAAAAGAAGGCTACTCTAATTAAACCATTGTAGCAGAGGGAAATATTGAAATGATGAATCTGAAAGGATTCTGACACACTCTATATTGTCTTGCACATCATTTCTTATGGTATTAAAAATTAAAAAAAAAGAGCTCCTCACTTTAAAAAAAAAAAAATGTTTGGGATCACATAATGAATCCTGTAGCACTCAACTCAGAGTAACAGAAATAGGCTATCTCACAAATTTTCGGAAGTATGTCACGAAAGAAGGTCACTGATCACTTCTGAAGAAGTGTGAGAACACAAAATTACACCCTCAGAAAATCAACCTGTATCTGCTTGCCAAGAAAGGTTTGGTTAAATCTCCTGCTTAAAACTCACTCCATAGGAAATGTGATATAAATACCATGTGAATCACGTAAAAGAAATGCAGCATCATTCAATATGTCCTGCTTAATCAGCACTTGAAATAAAGTACTGCTGAAAATAAAACAGTAATACCAGGGTATTGCTCCTTCCCTCAGGAACAGCAAAATAAGACTTTGTTTTTAATTATATCTTTACAGGAGCACGAAGAATGGCAATGAGTGTTCCAAGCCTGACTCTGGGAGCAGAATGAGGGAGGGTTTTATTTCACTTTTGAAGCACATCAAACTAAGGTTATGTTAAAAAACTGGCTCACAAGGAACTCAATGTTGTGATTAATTAATTGCTTCACATTCCAACAGCATTTTAGGGATCTCATGGTTACACAAAAAATACATACATCAAGATTTTGTTTACACATGGGTAAGCAATCATTTCTGGTGCTGGTTTGAACCAAAGTGGCAGCTTCTATTTATTTAAACCCTGCTGCACAGTCGATAAAGATCTTTAACACCCCTTTAGCATTCAACTCCTGTACAGGTGACCACAGTTTGTTGGCTGTTACATCAGATGAGGCTGACAAACTACTTCAGCTAAATTCCCCATTGGTGAAGATCTCTATCAGAACCTCTTCCTTCCTCCTTCTCAGAATAAGGTTTAAAAATAAAAACTCATTTCTTTCTTGTAGCTATGTTCAAGGAAAGAAGACTACCATAAGGGAGCCTCCTCCACAAACACACCTGCCACCTTTAGTTCACCATGTCTTTGACCTCCTCCATCAAAGCTGTACTGCCTCAGACCTCAGTAACTACAGCTTCCTGAAGAATGACCTTTCAGGGTCTTTCTACATGAAAAAGAAAAGTAAAGACTGGGAATGCTTATGAATATCCCCAGTCCTGATAAAGCCTGTGCAGCTCATAACATAGCATGCTTCCATAACATTTCTGATACCTTCCTTCCAGCTTCAAGTTAAAAGAGAAATGGCATTGAGACAAGTGATTAGACTTCCTTTTCCTTATGCCATGTTTTGTCGGGTTTTTTTTTTTCATTCCAGAAACACCTTCATAAACCTTTTGCATTGTCTTCTTAGCTACACAAAGGATGAGTGAAACAGATAGTAATTTTGGGGGAGGGAGAGAGGGTGTCAGGGAGGG
>WBNM01036818.1:240275-321414 GCA_013399055.1 Ramphastos sulfuratus | reverse complement strand
CTCCTCACAGGGCTGCGCTCCAGGCCCCTCACAAGCCTTGGTGCCCTTCTCTGGACACGTTCAAGCATCTCAACATCCTTCTTAAATTGAGGGGCCCAGAACTGGACATAGTACTCAAGGTGTGTCCTAACCAATGAATAAACTATAGCCCAAATGAAAATGAAAGGCATAGCTTACAATCGGAAGAGCAGATGAATTAACAAGCTTTATTAATCTCACAAAACCTCATCAAATTAAAAGCCATTAAATACTAACTCTGCTATTTTAAAATCACTTGTGGTACTCCCCTTACAATCCACTGGAAGCACTGAACTGCTAGAAATATCCAGTAAACACAAGTTCATAGCTCTGGGCCTACTATCACCACCAATCAAAGCACTGAAGAGTGCAAATGCATTACTGATTGACTCTTGGGAGACTTTAATCTTTTCTCACATATCACTTCTTTCCAGCTACCTGATCATTTGGATTTCAGAATAAAGTGCATATTTTCTGAAAGGTTCTGACTGATCTGAGTGGCTCACAACAGGACCATGAGGAGTCTGAAATGGCAACGACCATATGCCATCCTGCTTTTTATGTGTCTGCTCAGGTAGACTGCCCAAAATGAACCACAACATCAGGTCATGAGGAAAGGTTTCAATTTTTAAAAGAAACTTAGTACTGCAGAGGACTATAACTAATCTGTGGTCCATTTTTTTTTCTGCCTTGTAATGTTTACATGAAGTTGTACTCAAAATATAATTTAAACTCTTTGCTAAATGCATACGATAAAACCAAATCACTTAAAAGCTTGCAGTATGCCTATTTCTCACTTGCTTACTCCACGTAAAAGAATGAAGTGCGTACGATATATGCTGCTAGGAGAGTGGGTTCCCTAAAACACAACACTGGGAAAGTGTAGTCTAACATACCTTGCCAATATTGCCTGAAGCTGTTTCCAACAACAAAGAAAAGGAGGTATCACTGATTTCAGTGGATGCTGGCTCAGATGCAAAGACACAAACAAAGCTTTAGGGACCGGGTTTGATCATGCAGGGTTTTGGGTTTTTTATTGTTGCTCATCTCTGCATTTCCCGATTTTGCTGAAATAAAGAGCAGCTGTTCTCACAAGCTTACCAATTCAAAGCTGTGAAGACAAAAGTTGCATCCAATTTTCCTTTTTCTGTAATAGCATAGTATAGATTTTGTCTTATTCAAAAGAGAACAAAATAAGTCCAAAAAAAGGAGAGGAGTCAGTCTTACAATTGTGAGGAAACATATCTCCTTGCCTGTGTATCTACAGACAGTCTGCTGGAATTTCTTGCTCCCCAATACATGGCTAACGGAACAGATACTGTGGTATAATAATTTGCATTTGGAGGATGGTTCCCCCCAAATTGCTGCAGTGTAACAACAATAACAAACCCAAGGCAACTTATACAAAGCTGGCATTTTTCCTGGACATGTGTATCCTTCACCACATGTGACTCCTGCACTGAGTTACGGTGCACATATACATCAGCTGTAGGCAGAGTACAACTGCTGTGAACGTGCTCAGTGGACATGTTCCAGTTCTCTGGCATTGAGCACTCCAAACAAATATCCTGAACCCTTGTTTTCTGCCTTAACTTTTTTTTTTTTTTTTTAACAAAATTAGTGGAGATTGCCAGAGAAATGTGAACATCAGAGTGAGATAGGTACAACCCCACATAAGTACATAGCTTAGCATATGCTATAAAACCTGCCCAGAAAGTTGGTCAAGTGTTTTGCTACTGAGGACACAGCACTGTAATAGCCCCAATAGCTCCCCAGGAAGATAGAGTAGCTACCTCTCAGCATTCCATCAGTATGAATCTATCCAAGGAGAACACTGCATCCACCAGCTGCCATGTTTTCAAAAGGAACATCTCACTTTGAACTGGATCGTGCCATGCAAATGTACCTGCAGCCTCTGTACTCTCTAGTTAGCTCAAGTGTCACCACACTACAGCCACTGCCAGAACACAGGTTTACATGCATAGGTCCTGCACCTAGGTTGGAGCAATCCTCAATATCAATACAAGCTGGGGAATGATGAAACTGAGAACAGTCCTGCAGAAAAGGATTTGGTAGTACTGGAGGATGACAAGCTGGATGTGAGCCAGCAATGCATACTTGCAGCCCAGAAGGCAAATCACATCTCTGAGGCTTCCAACAAAAGAGGGACATGGAGCTCCTGGAGGAGGGCCACAAAGATGATCAGAGTGCTGAAGCAGCTCTTCTGTGAAGATAGGCTGGAAGAATTTGGGCTGTTCAACCTGGAGAAAAGAAAGCTCTGCAGGGACTTTATAGCTGTATTTCAATGTCTGAAGGATACCTACAGGATTGCTGGGGAGGGACTCTTTAGCAACAGGATGAGGGGTAATGGTTTGAAACTGGATCAGGTTAGATTTGGTTGGACATCAGGAAGAAGTTCTTTGCAATGAGAGTGACAAAATACTGGAACAGGTTTCCCTGGGACATGGTTGAGGCCCTGTCTCCACAGACATTCAAGATCAGACTCAGTGTGGCCCTGAGCAGCCTGATCTAGTTAGAGATGTCCCTGTTCACTGCAGGGGGGTTGACAAGATGACCTTCAAGGGTCTCTTCCAACCCTGTGCAATCCGTGAATATATCTTGAAAGCAGGATATAGTGTGTAGCTGAGGCATAAAAGCTCTACATTTAATGCTCAGTCACTCTGTAAACTCAAGGACACAAATGAGGCTCTGTGCCTCAGCGTTTGTTACTCAAGAACTGGGTTGCTGTGCTTTTCAAACCAAAAGGACAAAGATTGCTGGCTTCTCGTAGGTGGGGGCAGACAATTAGAGCACAACACACACACACTCATGAGTAAAAGGTCTGTATCTCTGACACAGCAGCAAACAAGGAGAGCATGACTTCTAGGTCCAGCACTCTTTTCTTCCTTCCCCTGCTGTCTCAGACAGTGAAGTGAGGCAGAGATGACAGCTATCAGATAAGTCACTACTTACCTGCAAGTCAAGTGCCACACACAACTAGTTGGCAGTATAGTTTCCCACACACATTATGGGCCCATTCAGAATCCCAAATAATAATTTACCTCACAAGAGTTTGCTCATTATGTGCTTTGCCTGGCCCTTGTGCTCTTGTAAAACCTTCTTTGAGTAGGCAGGCATGAAATAATCTCCTGCTGCCTGTAGCACTGGCCTTTTTTTCTTTTCATGTGGCTGCAAACAGAAACTCCTTATTCAAAAAGGAAAAGGTTATTAAACTCTGCAGAGTTATTTTTTAAAAAAAGATAGAAATGAACTGTGACTGCAATCTTAAGTGTGAGTCTTGCCTGGAAAGCAGTTCAACACAAAAAAGGCAAGTGGAAAGCACAGGTTCGACCTAAGTCTGGCCATTTCAATGTACAGTCACCATTAAGCTGGCAAGAAGGTCATCTGCTACCTCATTTTGTTATGAATGGTCCTTTAATTTGAGTTATTATTATATCTGTTAAAGGTTCCTTTAAGCTGTGCGCTTTCCTGACATGAATCTCGCTTTTCCAAACATGGTACACAAAAGGACTTAGACACTGATTGTACTTCACACTGGTGAATTGCCTCACTGATGTCTGTGACTCACAGGAGTAACATGAAGGCAAGCAAGTCTAAGTAGCACTGGAGCTTTGTCTAATTAAATCTTTATATCCACAGCAGTTCACCTGTAAAACAGCATCATGGTCATGACATGAAAAGTCAGCAGCTGGTCCACATCTATCTCCAAAGGCCGAGTTTTAACTTAGCTACTTGTTTTAAATAGGATGACAAGCAGTAGTAAAAATGGCTTCATGCTTCATCTCTTTCATGGCCTTGTTTCTTTAGTGGCTGGACTGCCCAGCTACAATATTTCTTTTATACATAAGGCTTATGAAGTGCCCTCCAAACCTCAAGTTTTAATGTTGTTCTCTGTGCTAACATTTGTCTGATGCATAAATTGCCACAACAATCTTTCAGCTATGGTGATGACAGTACAATATCTTGAAGCAGCCGTCTCAGGCTGGTCAGAATGATTATTAGCACCAGTCACACTTGATTGAAAATAAAACAGATAAGTTGTATTAAACCATCTTATTGGTAACCATCAAGAAATGAAATGAGCTAATTACTATTTCATTTCTTTTCCCAGTGATCTGCAATCCCTGGACGAATGCTGTGTAAACCAGAAAGGTTTCTGTGGCCATCCTTTAGTAATTGACCTTTAGCTCTCCCCATTTCATTTGCCCTAAGTGTTAATTGACTTTGAAAAAGCAGTATATTATCCTTTTAGAAAAAAAAAAAAGTCTGATTTGTGCCCGCCAACATCTTGCAGCATCAAAGCCCCGTTAAATCATAGTGCAGTACAGCTGGAAATGAGTCTCCAGAAGAAATGGAAAGAGGGTGGGGGAAGGAAGCAGATTCGTTATTGAAAGAGCTCCACTGCCATCTAGAGAGAATCTCCACCAGCCACTTTTCTGAAAGGGAAGATCAGGTTGTTAGACAAAACATTTCCAGTCTGATGCTGTTTTGAGGGAAAGTAGGGACTCCTTTCAGGTTGGCTACATCTATGAATTGTTTTTAACCAACTTTTGGTAATTTGCACTAAAAATAACATATCCTGAAATATAATCTAGTACAAAGTCTAAGAAAATCGTGGCAGATAGCTTTAAATGCTTACTTGGAGGCTCTTCTACAATGAGGTATGAAATCTGTGCAATTTTGCCTCAAAGAAGCTCCTTTGAAGATGTAGGTGCTGTATCTTTGCAGAAGGGTGCTTCAGTCACAAACAATTTACATTTTGACAGACACACTATGCTCCCAGCAGCTGCCTTTGTGATATTGCTTGTCAGTTAGAAAGAAAGAATGTGCTATTTCAGGCTATGATTTTTTTTTTCTCTTTCAGACATATAAAATTGTCTTTTCTGAGTGTTTTATATGCGACAGTCTCCCAGAGACTAAGTCAGACAGAGAGCAGGAGGCATCCATGAGATGCACTACTAGTAAAAGTCTACTTTAATCTGACCAATTTAATTTACTCTGCTTCTGGCCAAAGAGCAACTGAACTCCATTTGGTGTACGTCATGGGCCAGCTGCTCTGAAAAGTGGAGAGGTGCTCCTCACCAGCAGAACCTAATCCAGTTACATTCTCGAAACAGCCAACACATGGGTACACGGATAACTGTATCTAGAACAAAAGACATTAATTTACGTCTTAGACTACAGTCAGCAAGTAACAAAACTGCATCACTAATGCACCTCAAAAGGGAGAGTTCATTACTGCTGTCTTCCAAAAGCACTCACTGTGAATTGTGGTCCTTTTGGTCTCCATCATTGCTATTTAGCCGCTAATTAAAGAGCAATGTGGTACTTGAAGCAGCTAAAAGGAACTTGCAGGTCCCTCTGTCTACTGACTCCCTGAAAATTTAAAAGCCAAAACCCAACTGAGGACTAAGGGCTGCTAGTACGAACCAGCTGCACCCATTAAAATAATGTCTGGATGTCTCTTATAGTAGAGCGTAATTTGCATTTGCTTCCTTTGTGAAATCCTGTTAGGCTGAGATACCCTGAGATCAACAAAACTACTAAACTATCACTTGTGGCTCTCCTGTTCCACAACCCAGTTATCCTCTAGTTAAAATGCAGACCATGCTACATGATACAGTTATGAAGGGTAATATCTGAATTGCTTATATGCTTCATTCCTGACTAAGAACAGCACCTCAGAACAGGATTATGACAGAAATCATAACCAGAAAAAGCAGTCTTCATTTTCACTGAAATACACTGAAATCAGAAACATTTGATTCCAAACTGCCCTGCAGTCCTCGACATTTATCCTGACTGGATCCTAAATCAGATCGTTTTGAACACTCATTTTATATGGGCACCTGTGCCTACTCAAGGTAAAAGCAATGGAAAGAATCAAGTCTACAGAACCTATTATGCAAACCATAAGGTTCACTAAGCCAAGAGCTAATCCCAGTGAGCTGATTGTCTGTCTTCTCATTTCTATTTATGGTAACACTGATGATTCCTGTATGGAAGAACATGCTAATTTCAAATGATGGGTTTAGGAGGAAAGAGAATCCACCACTTCACTGGAGTATTAGGAAATATAAAATAGAGAAGAATGAAGTGGATGACTGGCTGGATCTTCCAGTACAAATGTGTTGCAAAATGCAGGAGGCATTGCTTCCATTCATTACAGCCAACACACTTGTCAGGAGGAAAAATCCCAATGCACATTTAAAACCCAATTTGTCCTTTTTGCTGACAAATACAATTAGGCTGCGCAATTCCGGGAGAGAACAGTAGGCATAAAAGTAGTTACTGTGTAGAAACAAACATTTAAACATGGCTGGACTGTGCTCTTTGCTCTTGTCCTGCTTCATAGCTTGTCCAGAGACCTTGAAAACAGTCCTGAAATAGTGACAAAGATGATCTCACCTTATAAAAACCAAGTATTAAAACTCAATCAAGTAAATGTCAAAATCCAGACAGTTGCAGGCACAGTACTGCTCTGGTGAAGCACAAGTATAGACCTTCTTCATTTTGTTTTTGTTTGGTTTTAAGCCAAACAAATTCAGGCCACAATGCTTGCAACATGCAGAGCAGCCCTTTGCCCACTCTATTTTACACCACAAGTTGTTTTAGGCATTATTCCCAGCAGACAGTCCTGTTCATGTCAGACACAAGTACATGAACTAGAAATAGAAGGGAAGATAACATTCATATTGTGGAAATGAAAGGACAGCCTCTCTTTTGTGTCTGGAATTTATTGTGAAGTCAAAGGGCGCTGAAGAAATTCTGTTTGATTTGTACATGCCACTGGATATAATAGGATGGGCTTCATGAAGATATGAATCTCTCAGCTTTTTCTGAAGGCTTGCTTAAAATGTATTATTTTTCAAGGGATATAAATAAAACTCCTTTAAAGCCACTTACATCGAGTGTGACCGTAATCAATTTACTTCATGTCTTGATGCTTCCCTCCCCTTACTTCCAGACTTTGTGTTGTTTACTGAAACTCTGTATTTCTATAGCTAGACAGTCCCTCACTATTATATCCTTTTTTGACTGGTAAAATGACACCAAGTGCCCACTCTAAAGGTAACTGTCCTGTCAGGGTCATGTTCAGAATTAAATTCCTGAGAACATATTTGTTCATACTAGCTGGATTTGTGCATTTTAGCACACAAACAAAAGCACACATAGATCTCTTCCATCTTTCATAAGCTCTTTCCTTACAGGATCACTGACTAACAAACCTTATTCCAGATGGAGGTTCATGTGTAGGCTTCTCATTAAATACCATGTAAAGTATGACATAGCTGGTATTGCTGCCACATTTTCTTTCATGGTTGTGTAAAGACATCTTTATTTTTATAGTGATTATAAATATTGTGGAGAATAGGTTGGGTCTGGTTTGGATAAAGCAGAAGCAGCAGTCTGATGTTGTTAGTAGTAAAGTAGTAGACCCTTCAGTGACCAAAACAAGGAATTACAACAGTTTATAACTCATTTGGGGTTAACAATTGCCCTTCTTGCACAGGTGCCAGGGACTTGCCTCCTTGGTATAATAATCTTAGCTTGACTTTGATCCTGTGTGCATGTAGCCATGATAGTTTCCTATCAATGACACAAAATCATATTCAGGGATAGCACATATCATCATGGCAGGGCACTAATGCAGTTCATCACTTACACAGCCTAAGCCAGGTGCTAATGAAGTATAAATCACCATAACACCATTGAGACTACTCAAGCTTCACCAATTTTCACCAGCTAAAAAACTGTCATGTCATATAATGATATACAGAAGAGCCTCATAACACAGAGACAAGAATTAACAAAGCAGCAGCCAACATGAATGTTCAGAGCTCTTCTGTTCTTCTAAGTAACCTCTGGGGATAATCTCTCCGAATTTGTTTGCTTTTTAAAAAGCTTACACAATGTTTTGGTCAGCCTGTTTCAGACCTGACTGGAAGCAGTGTTTGGCTTCTAATGAAGAATGCTGTTAAGATGCTTTGCAAATAGTTTGAATATTCACTGTAGCATGTAGGATACAGGACACGAGCTGCTGAGTGGCTGAAAACCAGCTAGCATACTAGAGCCAGAAGGCACTTTTGACTAGAAGCAGTTCCAAAAGGTAGGAGTTGACTTGTGGAATACCATAACATCAGTATTGATTTTGTTTACTTTATAAACCTGAAAGGAAGAAAATGGAGTAAAGTGATGAAATGTGCTGATGATAGGAAATGGGTGAATCAACAAATACACAATAGGCAAGCAATAAAATTCACAGAGACTTGGCTAGTCTAGAATCATGGGCAGATAAGTGGCCTATGCAATTCAGTTTGGAAAAAGCTAAGATAATGAATCTACAGACAAAATAAGAAGAAAAGGGAACTCTATCTTCCACAGACAGAGAGGTGACTGATGAAAAGGTTTGCATTTTAATATTCCAATGCAGAAAATGGGATGCTAGAAACTCAGAGTTTTCTAAAAAAGCTCCCTTTCTGCCAGCTCTCTTTTTTTTCCAGCAGTTGCTGCTGTAAAAGGCAGTAGCCAGAAGAGACAATGAAAAAGAATACATTAAATTCTTCAACTCTTGGCCAATTTACTCCTTCTTATTAAAATAAAAATTAAAATAAAATACAATAAACAATGTTTAAGCAGTTAGAAATTAAAGATTATTCTAATATTGGGCTAGGTGACATGTCAGCTGCAAAACTGATGTTTATAACACATGTATTGCTCAATTAATAAAATTAAACAGAATTGTGAAAGCAGGGTGTGAAGATGACAAGGAGAAATATATAGGCTAATACAAAATACTTTTTTAGCAAGTCTTAGAAACAGGGTATACATTTGGAAAGCAGTGAGGAAGATTAACCACATCGCTTTTACCAGCTTTACGGAAGCGCAAATCCCAAGATATTGTTGTGAAACCTGTAAACATACTGTTAAGAGGAGAAAGGAAAAATGAAAGCCAAACCCTGACATCTGAGACAGGATTTACTAAGGAACACAAAATCCCACAGCTGTCAGGATTATCCCGTAACTTTTGTGCTATTGAGAGCTCCCAAGCAATGGTAACATCACTTCAACCCCAAACCTTCTGTACTGTGACAGTAATAGTAAGAAGCCGTTATTGTTGGAGATTTTATTCATCAGTAGCACAGTTTTACTTGCCATGAGACTGATTTTGTTTAACTGTCTTTATGATTTTGGATGAAAAACTGTTCCAAAAAGATAGCAAGAAAGGTTAAAAAATGGAGGTAGGAAAATGTCACAGAGGCAAGAAAAAAGTGAAACCTGGAAAGTGCCTTTCTTCCATAATATCTTCAAAGGCAGGAAGCCTAACTTCACTGTGCAATTTAAATCTGAATCTCACTTCAGGCTTGGCAGAGAAGGAAGTTTTATGTCCTCTACCTGCACTCTGCAGGATGCCATCTTAAATGCTCTATTGCCCAGTACTCTCTGATAAACTTCTGCTGGCCACTTGTTTGGGAACATTTCCGCCATGCACATAATATCTGAGTATTTCTTGGTATTTTGTCTCTACCTTAACACACCTCAAGAGAAAAAGTCACTTATTCCATGCCACTATATTGCAGCAGGCACTTCAAGAGATAGTAGGAAAGAAGTGTTAAGTTTGTCTCCCCATCATTCCTCTCTTCATTCAATTCAGAAATGTTAAGAAAGCAGAAAGACCTCCCAGGAGTTTCTAAGAGCAAGGATTTCTATGGCCAGCATATCAGTTCTCCACATAAGCAGCTACAGCAGAGAGTATTCACGAAATATAACAAGCACCTTAATATTTTTCCTCTCTCACACCTATCCTCTGTCACTGAATGAAGCAGCAGCGTGGAACAGTAGATCCTGAAAGCTCAACAATGAGATTAAATTTACTTTTAATAAATAATAGATTACTAATAACAAATAAAAGACTCCGGTAATGTTCCAAATAGACAAATATTTGAGCAAGAAAGAGCTAATGAAGGCTTAGGTCTGCTTCACAGTCATAATGAGGAAGAGAACAGCATTTTGTCCTTCAGTGTCTCCCAGTCAAACTGATTCACGGAGCTCTTGCAAGATCTTCAGTGTTACCTGACTGATCCAAACAGGGAAAGTTGGCCAGCAATGTGATTAATCCTTGCAACAGAATTTTTCAAATCTGAATTGTCAGTTCTAAATTAATACTAAAACAAATCAGCAGATACAACAACACAGAGAGAAAAGATTTTGGGAGAGGAAAGACTGCATTGTTTTGCAGAGAAGATACAGACTC
Source organism: Ramphastos sulfuratus (assembly GCA_013399055.1). NCBI lineage: Eukaryota > Metazoa > Chordata > Aves > Piciformes > Ramphastidae > Ramphastos > Ramphastos sulfuratus. The sequence goes on along the minus strand of WBNM01036818.1, from coordinate 311,120 downwards.
AGTTTCAGTGATGGCTCACTTCCTCTCACAGGAGCTGTCCAACTGTCGTCTAGTGCCTACCAAGAAAAATATCATTTAGCCACTTTCAGATTATAGATACTTGTTTTGACATGTAAAAAAACAAAGCACAGCAACAGGCAGCCAACAGAAGAAAAAACACCATCCAATCCGATTCCACCATTTTCACAATGACAGTAAATCAAGTTACCATCCCTTATGCTCCTTTGACATGTTTGAAACATGCACAGGGCATCCCAATTCTCTCATCAACTCCATCATGAGAGTGTCAGAAAAGGCAACATTACCTCCTCATGTTAAAGAGGCCAAGTGTGACAAACACCCCGAAGCAGATGCTTCAGGTGGTGTGCAGAAGTTCCACACATCTGTGAAATATCTCTACTTCAGAATTACTCAGACGATTACATCTCTCATTTGTTTCACACAGCCACAAGGGGTGAAGGTAGGCATTACACACACACAGAGCATTGCAAGATTTAATATTTTTGTGGATAATTACACTACTGCTAGAGGCTGAATACTAATTGCCTGAAATCAAAGTAAAATAAAAAAGCAACCCTCCTGGCTGTTAATTTGACAGCTGGTCATTTCCTCAAATCTGATAGAGGATCCTTGAGCTGAGGCAGATTTTGGAACTGTTTAAGGCACATTCCTGTAGGAGGCAACATAGCAGGGCTTCAAGGAGGAAACCTGATCTTTATTTAATAGACTGGCAGCTAAATGAGAGAACTCCAGTACATTTGCAAATATGCCTGTAGCCAGTAAGTGCACATGCAGCTCAAAAGGGTTACAGATCTCCACATAAAACTCTGACCTAAAGCTAACACTCAGTTTAGAATCAAATAATGGGAATTGGGGGAAATGTATAAATAATTCATAAGAATTTTAACTGACATTTCTTTTCTGTGGCAACAAGCCATTAGCATTACGATTACCTGTTTTTTAATCACTCTGTTATAGTTGTGCATTATATAAGCTTCCCAGTTCCAATATGCTAGAACAATCTAATGACCAGTTCTGCAGTAGCTCTTACAGTCACACAAGCTCTCCCATTTCCTTCAGTAGTCATACCTGGAAAGGCAACCTACTGGTGAGGATGTATTGCACCAGACCTTGTTTCTAAGGCAAATTATGCCCACATTTTATGCACTCTAAAGTCCAGTTGATTTCCACACCACCAATTACAGGGTTAGATATTACTTAAGGCAGGAGCAGCTGACCTTAGTACTTTTTTAGATAAGACTGGTGTCACAGCCAGAGTGAAGGAACAGTACAGCATATTACATGTATACATAGTCTCACCCACTCCAACTTTTTATAAAGTACTTTACTAGTATTAAGCCTACTCTTTCTTTAAGCATCTTCCCATGGAGATATTATAACCTAACAATCTCTTTTTCTTAGCCTATGTTTGAGTTGTTTCTTTTTTTTTTTTTTTTTTTACTTTTAGAAAACACAGTGGTGCTAGTTTAATGCTAAGGATTCAATGTCAAAGCAGCTTGGAGAGAGGGAAAGCCACACAGAAGCAGGAAAACTTTGGCCTTGGGATCAGATTCTATCGGTTCATCAGACAAACCTATCCACTGGTGCTGACCATCTCATTCCAGGAGTAGCACATCTATGTAAATAAAATTACACTCAGGGTATGTCATTAGTGCACGTCACCAATTTTGCCTCCAGTGTAAAGTTCTGTCTAGACAGTCTGGAAAGTGCTATTAGACAAAGGTTTAAGATTTTTTTTTTCCCAAATGCCATAATTTTAAGCTCCTGGAAACCCCTGCCAACACTCCAGCATGTTTCCTTCTGCTGCTCTGCACAAGTCTGAAGTGGGAAAAGCTGGTGAAAATGACAGCCCAGGAGATACTAGATAATTATTCGGCTCAGACATAGCTTGCAGAATTTCCTGAGCTCCCAAACACTCTCTTCTGTCAGGAAAAATCACACCCCTAAAAAGACAAGGCCTGTGCTGTTTCATTGGAAGATGTTCTTACCAAGAGTATAATGTATGCATCAAAAGAAGTATTATGAGAAGCATTTATGGGAACATACCAATAATAAATAAAAGCTAAAATAAAATGAACAATGCAAGCTTAGAGATGAGAATTGTCTTCCTCTTTGAAGACTCTGAATCTGGTGGCTACAATGTCGGAAAAAAGAATTTTTCAGTAAGATATCAACTGTTATTAATACAGCTCTTTGTATCTGAAGTGATTAAAATACCACCTCTACATGTTGATTACAAGCACTGCCCCAATCCTACCCAGTGCCCTGATAACTCTGTAAAGATAGCTAAATCCATGAACAGCTCAACAGTTAAGGAAACAACTTGCATGCCTGAAGTTGATTATGTGCTTAAATGTTTGCAAAAGTTGGGCCCAAATTACAAATTGCATTCCTTATCCCCCTGTGATCCAGCATGGCAGCTGGTTTAGCTTCATACATCAACACGATGCAGCCACTGAGGCAAACAGTGTCTGACCTCATGATGCCACAGGGTGAACTGCAGGTAGGGTGATTAAAATGGCTCAGACAGAATGAGTCTTAAAATATAAAGCTTATAAATTATACAGCCCTGTCAACACCACGGGGACAGGCTACAGAGCAACTTCCATGCACCTACTCTGAGTGTCACACAACCAGATTTTGGAGGTAAAGTTTGAAGCCTGGTATCACAAAAAAAGAGAAGGCAGAGGGGCAGACTTTCTGCCAAAGCCTTGGTAAAGAGAGGAGAAAATGAAACAAAACCATGGAATAATCAAGCTAAAAGCACTCTTTTAGCAACAATATTAACTGCATTAAAAGTAAAGCCATGGTTTCGTAAGCTGACCGCTAGTAGACTAGAAGCAAAGTATCGGACTGCCATCTGCTGGCACTGCCACCGAATGAAAGCATGGCAACAAAAGTCTTTTTCGGAAATTCCTGCAGGACTTAGCTTTTGGAGTATCTGCTGGTGGTACTGTGCCAAAGAAACCTGCACTGGGTGGTACCACCAAAGCATACGCTGCCTACGGCAACTATCTTAAACACATGAAGAAATATGGAGAGCCTGCATTATTCCATTATGGAGACAGGATTAAGGAGTTTTAAGTCCTTATGTAGGGAAGAAGGAATGTGGGAGAAGTTGATACATTAGATGAAAACAGAGGTTTTATAATTTCTATCATTGCTTTATCCCAAATATTGAATCCCTCTTGTTATCATATCGTATCTCCTGTGTGATCTGGTATAGGCAATCCTGCTCTGGCGGGGGGGTTGGACTGGTTGATCTTTCGAGGTCCCTTCCAGCCCTAACCTTCTGTGCTTCTGTGATGCTTTCTGGCTTGTACTGCAAGAGGTAACAGTGACCAGTGTTAAGTTCACACAGCAAACTAAAAGCATAGGGAAAAGGCAAGAACAGAGCAAATAATTGCTCAGATCTGCAAATCTGGGAGGAGGCTCTACCCCAGCTAGCACACAAAATTCCAGCAAAACAGAAAAGCATTAACCAGCCTGAAGGTTAGTTTTGTCTGAGGAAAATGAGCATCTTTTGATGCAAACTCATGCTCTGTATTCTCATGACAGAGATTTTCACCTAAGTCGTTTGGAGTCTTCAACTCACTGTTTTTTTCTTAAATTAAGGATAACACCTAGTCTATGTTGACTTAATGTTGCTATGAATTCATAACCTCTCTTGATTCTAAAAAGTTTCATACCAAGAAAATAAATACTGCATAAATTTTCTAACATTCCCTGGGGTCTTCCCCTAGATATAAACCCATTTATGGCTAAAATTAAGCTACCCAACTGTTCCATTACTGCCTCATTCTCATTATGTACTAAAACATCCATTCAGCACTTTTTTTTTCTTTTACTAATGTAACAGAAACTTATCTGCTCAACGAGATTTATTGCTTGCTTTTTTCCCTGTGTTCACAAGAGATTGTTGTGCATTTTGCAGTAGGTCTTTATTATCTAGTAATGATAGCTTGAAAATTAAATTAGTTTTTAATGGCACAGTTAAATTCTAATTTATGTTTTGGAGCTTTGTTTAATTCGTTTAGTTGTAATGCAATCGCTTTCTCACTATTATCTTACATTACATAGGAAGAACAAAAGAATAGCAACTCCTCTCCTCACATTCAGTTGTTTTGCTTTTATTAAATCTTGTTACTAATTGCATTTCCCTAAGAAACTTTTAAAACTACTGCAGGTTATCTGAGGGGAGGGGAAACTACGTAGTTGCTTTGGAGTCAGAGCCTTGAAAAGTCAAACAGAAGATTTAATGTGACTCACTGGGGTCTGACTGTACACACTGCTTGGGCACACTTAGTCTTTAGAGGCATGGCTCATTACTGCCTTACAGATTTTGGCATCAGCTATGCGTGAAAACAGGGAGGTAGAGAAAAAGCAACAGCTCTTCACCTTTACTCTTTCAGCTATGGAGATTTGGCTCCAAACCAGCCTGTTACTACCAACTTCTGTACAAGCTATTTAGAAGGACTGAAATAAGACCTGTGGAGTGATTGTACCTCCAGGTCTGCCTCTGAGTGATTTTGCTCCCCGTGTTCCCATCAAGCCATGTTCTGCTCTCTCAATCTTTGCTTTTGTGATAACTGTTTCTTGCAGGCATCCTGCCTGTCCAGTAGGAGGTTAAAAGGAACATTCTTATCTGATACATCATGTAAGACATAGCTAGTCTATGTGTTAGGAGTTTGGATCACAGACGATTTCAAACACAAGCTCATATAGGCCTACAATATAACTTGAGAAAGATATTGTACGGGGTGGGAAAACTAAAACATTGAGGGTAAATATATTCTGAAAGTTTATACATTAAATATCTGGTAAGAAAGGGATCCTACGCTTCCAACATATTGGGTTTGAGTCTGTAACATTGATTTTGTTCACGTTTCATAAACTAGTTAACCTCTCAGTCAATCACGTGTGTTTTTAAATGTTTTCATCTCTGCCTTTCCATAACCTGTGCTTTCCAAATATAAAGGAGTTTTAGTTTAGTAGTTTAAAACAAAACACGTAAGAATATGCAAATTAAAATTCCTGTCTTCTCTGATTTCTGTGCCACACAATCAGTTCAGGCCTGAAGAGCAAACCTGTTCCACATGCTAAGAAGAGATCATGAGTAGGGGCTTCAGAGGTCTGTTTCCAGCTAAGATGACAAGTCTACAACAGAAGACAGATCCCTTTCTAGTACTCTACTTTCTAGCCTGTAACCTGTTAACAGCAGCTTTTACCCTTCAGTGTATTCAGAAAGACTTCATTTTTTTCACAAATCAATGATCAAATCTGTTTAAGTAAAATGAGAAGAGCAAGAGACATTTAAGCTACCACTACCATAACATGGGAAGCAGTATGTATAAACAGTACACTGACACTGACACTGTTCTGACACTGATGAGCTAAGTCAAACATCTGCCTCTACTGTTCCCAGCAGTTCATCAGAATATTTTTCTGTTGCTGAAGACATAGTATCTTCTAGAAGAAAATCAGAAACATGAAGAGACGGTGAAATGGAAGATACCTGTGACTTTACAGCTACTTCTTGCCAATTGAAATATCTGTTAGAAGCACCTGCTTATCATCAAGTACAATGTACTAAAGTGATTTTTGTAGTGCAAAGCCAAATGGAAGAGGCAACCAAAAAAGTCATACCTTGTTAAAGACTTAAGTATGACCACATATGCTTAACTACAAAAAGAGCAGAAACCTTCTGAACTGACATATTTTGGCATAGATTCCTTTTAGCTTCCATGTCTTCTGACATGCCATTTCTAGAAGTGACCTGGAGAGCCTCTCAAACTGACTTTAACCTCTGGTCTGCTACTACTCACAAACCAGTAAAAGCTGTTTCTGAATGTTCATGTCAGAGGCCCTGCAATTAATTACAGGCCTACAGACAGCTGCATTACACATGTGCACTGTTTTCTAATGATATGGCTTTTGTGGTTTATGATCTATAGCTGTAAAATCAGTTTTGTATGAACTTGCATGTGAAACATTATTAACATGGCACTCTAGAAAAAAAAAAGGAGAAAAAAAAAAGGAGAAAAAAAAAAGGAGAAAAAAAAAAAAAGGTGAAAACCAAAATATAGTACATGCTGTACAGACAGCTTAAAAGATTTATCCTACTCTTGCACAAAAGGAGCAAAGTTGTTCATATAGGAAGAATTTGCAGTTTTTTTAGCTACATACCAAGATTCACCTCTAAAATATACAGAATCACAGAACCTTAAAGGTGTGGAGGGACTTCCAGAGATCATTAAGTCCAACCTCCCTGTCAAGGCTATCAAACTGTTTGCCTTTAACAATACTATCAACAGATGAATAATTATCAACAATCATTCGGTGATACTATTATATAAAATTCTCTCAGAGAATCTGTAGTACTGCTGTAAACTTATTTTTTATTACTATTTCATAAGGGTAAAATACCTTTTTCTCAATGCATTTTTAAGATCTGTGTAGGAGACAACTCTCATTTGGTTGGTTTGGACAGCTTTAACTTACTATCCAAGAGGAATGTTCTGAAAAAGGAACCTTTCCAGCACAAAACTTGTGGTTTGTGTATCCAACCCACAATGTTTCTCACCTGTTTGCTTCTGACTGCAACAGCTAAAGATTCTCTGCTACAAGACAGTCACATAATTAGTATGACAGACCACTACAGATTTCAATTACTATATCATGATCAGTGCCTAGAATAAAGAGGGGAATTTTGTAGAAGAAATCCATAGGAAATAAACTGGACTGACAACTGACTGGAATTCAATTTCACTGAAGTGATATTGAAATACAGAGAAGTAGCAGTACATTGATTAAGTTTCAAACTGCTGCATTACTAATACTGCCTCATGAACCTGTATGCTCTGTTATCACCATGGCAACATGATCATCAGAGCAATCCAGAGAGCATGCAGAACTACAGACTGTTCATTTACATTTGTGATAGACGCTGAAAAGACTTGGGATTTAATAAGCCCAAATTTCTTTTAGTGCATGGAGGAAAATGAAGCCCAGAACCATAATTGAAGTTCATAAATAAAAGCTATAGAAAAGCAAAGAGGAAAATGTTCTCAGTACTTTAAATACATAGATTTATTCTAGATTTTATAATAAGAATTTCTGCTCTCCAAGATGCTCAGGACCCACTATGTTACTGGAAACAGCATACTGTTATTGTCTTGTATTGCATCCAAACAGAAATCACAGAATTTGAGGCATAGGAAGTTTCACGTAGACATGAGGAGGAATTCTTTCACTGTGAGGGTGACAGAACACTTGAACAGGCTGCCCAGGGAGGGTTGTGGAGTCTCCCTCTCTGGAAGATACTCAAAACCTGCTGGGACGCGTTCCTGTGTGATCTGGTATATGAGATCCTGTTCTGGCAAGAGGGTTGGACTGGATGAACTTTGAAGGTCCCTTCCAGCTCCCAAGATTCTGTGATTTTGTGTGTTTCTATGTGATTCTGTAATTGCCTGGACTGGAAAAGACCTTAAAGATGATGCTGTTGTTTTAGTCTTAGTCACATCTACTCTGCAGCTCAAGTGCTCTTCAGATTCTAGACTTTGATCTTCACCTTTGGAATCTGGGTAGTTTTGCTCAAAAATTAAGAGCAATTAACTTATCAAAACTTCAGGAAAGCCTATTTGAACAATGTATATAATGTCTATTAACATACATTCTGTACTTGTTCAGCGACATTTACAGAGACTCCTGCACTGGTCACTAGCAAAACTTGGCCACTACACGTACACTAACCAATTGCACACACCCAGCTGACAGCAGCATGGACTTCTCCACCGATACAGCATGCCTGATAAAATACAGAGTTCTCTGTTAGGGCTGTAGCGGAGCTCAACATGGGGGAGGAGGAAAAGGAGCATGACAAGGAAGTGCTTTCCCCTAAGCTGGTTTGTTTTTAATGACAGTTATTTGCAATGCCTCATGAAACTGCAATGCCACTGTAAATCCTGGAGAGAGAGATTAAAAGGCATAGAGCAAGTGAAGCAGTCAGGGGCACAAGATAAAGATACCAAACCCATTTCAGCTCCACATATATGGTATGTAAACAGAGATGGGCTCATATGGCATGTGTATATACACAATAGCACTGAGACAATTCAGCAGTTTATATATGAAACTGGAATTCGAAACCAGAACTGACACAACAGTGTTATAAAATCCACCAAAATTAACTCAGGCAAACACTCAAAAATAAAATAAGTAATAAGACTGGATTAAGTTGTATTAAACAGCAAACACTTAAATGTAATTCAGAGTCATTATAAGGTGCTTCTTGTCTAGTGTCATCTGTTCTTTCAAACAACGAGGAACAGTAAAATCCCTTCACTTTCTGAACAGAATTAGAGATTCACACAGCTAATTACAAATGAGTATCACCAGCTTCAGCTCTCTGCAAAGTAGAATCTGGATGAACAAGAATGTGATTATTATAACGTCATGTTCCTGTGTGATCAGCTGCACTACCAACAACATGTGTGTTGCAGGATGCCTGCAGAAACAGACCTCAAGCCCAGCTGCTACCGTAGGTGACATCATTTTAGCATGAGCTGAGAGCGCAAGTGACAGAAAAACAGATGCTAGAGGAAACCCAGCATGTAAACATCCAATCGGAAGCAGAACAAAATGCAATTATGTTGAAATCAGCCCCAGACTTAAAATTTCTTTCCAAACTAATAAAGGACACTTCTCAGCTTCTACCAGAAAGTTGTGAGTGGCTCCTGTGTTATTTAAAAAAAATAAATAATGAGGGACACATGACAACAGCAAATTATATGATAAAATCAAATGCAAGGTTGGCTGCCTCACACAGTTGTGAGGTTAGTCAAGACTGATCAGAACCATACATTCCAAATCTTGTTTGTATGACTCATCTTTACTGAAGTCACTCTCTCCTATTTTCTCTCTTTTTTTTTTTTCCCAAAAATGCTAAAAACCAAGGGAAATCTGCTTCCTTTATGAGATTTCCTAAGCATCAAATATTACACTGATGGTATTGCATGGTTTGAATTAATATTGAAGATAGTTGCTAAGCCTCTATATGTAATTTCATAAGAAGTCGCTGCCCTCTCAATTCGCATTTTCCTGCTACAGCAACTAAAACACTTTCCACTTACTGAACAGAGCCCAAAACACGTGCCAGCAGACACTCAAGGATTTTTCAAAACCTGAATTACCCTCAATAAAAATAAAAAATAAGGAAGCCTGTTGTAAATGTATGCTACTAGTCTTCAAAAGCACGTTAACAACTTATAAGTGTCAAGGGCCTGCTGTAACTTAGTACCAAAACCACATTAAATGCAATTGCCTTCGACTAATAGATATTTTATGTTAAAGGATAAGCTCTAATTCTGCTCCAAGAAGTACATACTTGTCCTTCACTGCAGACATCAGGAATTACAATGAAGATATATGAATGGAAGTCATTCTGGGAGTAACAGAAAGTCCATATATACTTAAGTGAATCAATATTGAACATTGGAATTAAAATTGTGAAGTAAAAATCAGTAGAACTCAGAGCCAAAGGAAAGTTGATTTTTAAGAACTACCAGATGATTAGGATCTCAGTGATACAATTTATAGGGACGTATCAATGCCACATATCACCACACACAACAAACTCTGGGAGGGGGAGCCCGGAAGAATTTTCTCAAAATCATATCTTAGTTTGTGGAACACACTATGGCCTGACCCCATTCTCACATAACTCAGTAAAACGTGGACTACAGCAGCAGCGAGAGTTACATTCATCTCTGCGAGAGCCCAGCTTTCCTGTGAGACTCTGTATCACAAAAGATTGGCATTGTATCATTTTAAAAGGGCAAAGCCTAGCTCCTTTATTTCCGTGTTCCCTCAGCCTCTGCAGTTCTCCAAGTCTTAATAAATGAGTGTCTGACAAGACACTGCTTCCCTAATGCACAGAGAATATTACTCTTCAGCTCAAGTGTAGTCACTGAGATTAACCAGCCCAGGTCTTAAAAACATTATAAATAAACAGGAGTGCAAGTGCAGTCTGAGGCTGTGTTCTACAAAGAGCTACTTTAGCTCTGTCCCAGTCACACCTCAGGACAAAACCTGGCTCTGTACCATCCCCTGCACCCCTGCCAGGACTAAGCAAAGTCTGACCTGAAGACTGGTCATCTGCTGACGCAGCAGTAGCAGTACCTCTGGTGCTAAACACTCAGAACAGCACTCTCCGTCTCTGAGCATTCCCTTTTACTATCCTCTGTTGTCAGCACTCCTAGTTTTAATTTCAGCATTGTTTCTTAACATTCTTGCTTCTATCTGCTGTTTATTGTGCATTGTCCCATTAAAGCTCACCAGGTTCTGTGAAAGGGAACCCTGAGTACTTCACTGCATTAGGAAGCTAAGAAGACGTTGAGCACAAGGCTGTGCAGCAGTAGGAGACAGCTCCAATCAGGGAGCCAGGGGTAGCCATGGACCAGGCTTCCCCAGAGACTAGAAGTGCCAAGGGCTCTGAAAGTGGAAGACGAGTTCTGAAAATAAAAATTACAACAGTGAGTTTTCAAGTGGCAAAAGGCCACCACTGCAGTTAGGCTGGTCTGACACAGGGTTGGCAAGCAGATTTCTTTCCCATTCCACCCCATCCCCAGCTCTGCCCTCAGTGCTGCAGACAGGCCACCAAGGGCAGGACCTCCCTGGGACACCATGTACTTTCCAGTCACCCATCCAAGAGTCAGGTGAAAAGGTCTTTCTTCCCCTGCCTTCCTCCTAGGCTGCCCATTGGCCTCTGCAGTCAGCACCATGACTGCTCAAGGTACAATTACCCCTTGTGAGGCTGGCTGGCTAATTGTAGCTGACTATAGTCAGCCCTTTACAGATTGTTAGGCTGAAATTTGATCACTTATAAAACCAGTTTCTTGGCAGCTGTATACCAAGCCCCTGTAGAGGCAAAAGGCATACATATAGGAAAGGTTGTTCCATGGGAAGCAAGCAATCACTCAGAGGGGTTTCTTGTAATGCCTCTTCATGTTAACACAGCATAATAAAAGAAATTAACCGTAAGCTTTCTAATATGGAAGTACACAGAGCTGAATGCAAAATCACAGCATTTCCTAAGAGAAAGAAGAGAACAACAAAGCTTTTTACCTTGAACTATTCATTAGCAGACCAATGCTAAATTATTTCACAAAAGAAGCAGGGACTGCACAGCAAAGGTGCAGTTTTCTGCGTGTACAGCATGTACAAACACTGGGGGATATCATAAAGCCTGTATCAGTCTGAAGATACCAAAGCAAGAGGCTTCTCTACTGTTTATATTCCCAGACAACATCAAAAAGGGCAGGCAGTCCTCTTCTTTGTTCTAAATACAGAAGGCAGGAATTGCACATAAGACATTCATGCAGTACCCAGTAACTTCATATACACCAATTTATTTGCTTTTTTGGCAGATGTGCAATGCATTCCTTACACTGCAAACGTAAAGGACAGAATGGAAGGTGAATCCACGTTTCAATTTCTAGGGGAAGATTTCAAATAAGCAAGCTCTGATGCACAGCACTGTTGTGATGAAACCGCTTTGTGCTTGCAAAGTGACAAAAATCTCTGTAGTTGCCATTTCTTACAGATACATATATATAAGGTTTGGCCTTAGATCTCAATATGCAGATAGTGCATCAATTTCAAGTCTTCAATATGCAGGCTCACTCACAGTTATGTCTTTCTGACTCCATCTCAAGATGTCAATTATTTCCTTGAGAAATACATTCAGAAAGGAAAGTTCTGTTAGCAAAGAAAGAAGTCATATTTACAGCTTGAAAATGGATTGCAGTAAAAACCAAGAAAATAACCCTTCAAGGCGTATCTTACTTTAAAAAAAAAAAAATAATAAGATCACTGAACAATAATCCCATGCTCAAAAAGAGGGAAGTGTTTTTCCTTACACAGTCCTCCTAATGGAATCCAGCCCCCTCTTTCCAAAGCTGCAAGAGTACAGCAAGATCTGTTTTAGGAGAGAGGTAATGACAGCAATTTGAGGGCAAAACACAGACAGGGGGGAGGAAAGGGCTAGTCACGACTTTCCATTCTGCTTCCATCTGCTGATGCAGTAGTTAGCATGCAGTTTGGAGTTGCAAAAGGAGCCCAAAGAAGGGAATAGTTTTTCTGAGTGTTCACCTCAGGGCAAGAAAGACTTTCAGATGAAGAGTCTACCTGGCAATTACTGCCAACAACAACAATTGCAATTCTACCCCTTCAGCTAGGCAGGCTTTAGCGGGGAAAGTACCACACAACCAGTTGTGTGGTCACATGCATCTTCCTCAAGTGATGTTCCTCCTGTCTGCACATGTCCCAAAACCCCACACAGATCTCTGATCACTGACACATTTCAAGTTGTAAGGGCTGAAAGTTGTAAGGGCTGGCTCATCTTGCCCTGCACCTTGTGCCTACCAGTCCTTCCAGAGAAATATTTGCGAATGATAATCCAAGAGTTCTCAAACCATATTGCTGGAAATCCTACACATGACATCATAGAACAATTTAAAGAGGTGTTCTATGCTAGCCCCTAGGTTTTAATTTGCACTGTACCAAAAAAAAGTCACTTTTTAAACTCTATTTAAATCTATTTATTTACTGTTAATATAAATCCAGAATTCCTACATTAGATGCTGAAGACATTTCAAAAGGTTAAGCAGCTCTTGGGCACAGATTCGTTTGCTTGCTTGTACTTCAAAACACAGCTTTATCCATTCAGGGTCTGAAGCGACTTTGAGCAGTCAGTAGGATGATTCTTGTCAATTTCAGCAGTCACTTGTGGAGCTAAACCAAATCAAGTTAGAATCACTTAGAACATGAAACAGAAGTGGTGCATTGCCCAATGAAAATTATTTACCAGGATAGACTATGTGAAATAATTAGCAGCAAAATAGTTGATATTTGATGCTACTTTACAATCAGAGATGCCAAACCTGCCATCAGATGTTATTTAGGTAGCCACTAAGCTTTGTTGGCCTTTTCCCCTCATGTGGTGTCTCTTACACCCACGTATGCTTCCGCACCTTGAAAAGCTTTTGAGATGCTTTTCTGTTTCTTAAAGGAAGTTTTACTATGGTCTTCATCTCCAAGAACTACTACAATGCAAGCTAAAAAATACTAATGACCAATTTTTGAGGTGCACATGGGGAAAATAGCTGTTGTAAGCTGATTCTGAACTGATTTATTCTGCTTGAGACCTAGATTTGAGGAACAGTCCTTGTAAAATGTGAGGGAGAAGGAACTCATCTTCCATGTCTTCCATCAGACCTCACATAGTTTTCAAAACTAGCACCATCTTAAACACGAAACCTGTTTAGAATTTGCTTGTTAGTGCACAACAATCAAAGTGATTTAAAGAAAGACTTCTTTCCATGACTATAAGTACATCCAGCTCTGCTGCTGCCTTATTTCAAACAAGGAAACAGCATATATATATATATATATATATATATATGCCCTCCACAACACAAAACTAATACCATTATTTGCTTTAGTAACAACTTGACCACAGATGCTGATGTCAGTACTCCAACATAAATCCAGACTACTAAATGATCTGCTTCAGCCTGAGGCTATGAGTTTTACACCCAGAAGCTTTATGCTGACAAGCAGGAAGTTATATAAAAATGGAGTTCCATCTTAGCAATTAAGTTTTAAGAAAATAGGTACCACATAGACAGATCAATTCTAAGCACCCTATTCCCCTTTCAGCAATGTACTCATCTAAAGCTTCACATCTCAATAATTAAGCCTTTGAGGTAGGGACATTTCCATTTTTCCTCTTTTCTTATGAAGGACAATACAATTCCCTGCATTACAAAAACAATAGTAATGTCCTGATTGCATTAGTTTGCCACTATTTACCCAGACCAGAATAAGCTCCTCAAAAAAAAAAAATGTTATTTTGGGGGGATGGAAGGAATAAAGAGAGTTTTAACCATATTTGATACTGGCCTGTGTGCCCTGTAACATCATTTCAGAAAACTGGATTCAATTTGGGCTGAAGCTACGCTTCCATGGTTGGAAGTTTCTCTTTCATAATTCAGAGTTTCTTGAGTTTCAGATTGACAAATATATAAAGTTTCTTCCACACATAAATAGTCCAACAATCACTGCTCCCTCAATGTCTATTCTTCTCTTTTTCTGTATGAGGCAAGAAGTATTTAAAACCAAGTTGTCTTTCGTACTTCACACCAACCCCTCTTTTCCAGTTTTGGAAAGCAGTAAGTTTCCATTGTATAAATCTGAGTAATAAATTCTGGTCCCGTAATACTTTATACAAATTTATGAGAAATCAGTTAAATACTGAAATAGCAAATATTAAAAAATAATATTTTATTACTAAAGATATATCTTGTTTCCCAGAAGCTTCATGTTTCTAGCACAGTAATCATTCTACGAAGATGCTCAGAAGGCTAGAGTACCTCTGCTGTGAGGACAGGCTATGAGAGTTGGGGCTCTGCAGCCTGGAGAAGGCTTCCAGGAGACCTTGGAGTGGCCTTCCAGGATCAGAAGGGGGCTACAGGAGGGCTGGGGAGGGACTATTGACAAGGTCTTGCAATGACAGGACAAGGGGCAATGGGTTTGAAGTGGCAGAGGGGAGATTTAAATTAGATGTTAGGAAGAAGTTCTTTCCAGTGAGCATATTGAAATTCATGGTAGCTATTACAGTAGTATCCAGTGAACAACTCTTAATGCCATATCAGCTCTTGAAGCAAAAGACACTGAGCTCAAATGTCCATGCTCTACCCAAACAATGCAGACTGAGTGAGCTACTACACTCTGGACCACAGAGTTCACTGTAGGATGAGTTTTCAGACTGACCGGTGGGCTTAGATTTTGTAACCTATTATACAACAGGTACTGCCCTGTAAGCCCACTATTGTGACATCAGTAAGAGACAGGCACAACTGCTTGTTCAAAGATTCCAGTGAGTAGCTCATTGTCACCTCCATCACAGATGCAAAACATATGCTACAAAGCTAAACATCTCCCCACTTCTGTCTGCTGAATTTTACATTTATTAATGAGTGCTACAGAAACAGGTGCTGCTGTAAAGCCATGGGAAAGCACTGAGTTTGCCATATGACTATGGCAGCAATGCAAAGCTGTCCATGAGAGGGAAAGACTTCAAATTAAAACATGTAGTTCATTTCCTTTACAGAATATTCTCTGGTGACATTTGTACAGACCTCCACATGTTAGCAATCTATTTGTGATGTTTTGCAGTTGCTTCAAAAGCAGTTTTGACTCTGCAGAGTGACAGCAGCAGCCGTGATTAAATTAAACTGGAATGCAAGGTCCTGCTGAGCTTCCCTTGCCAAGGAGCAGCCAAGCCACTGTACTTGGAAACTTTGAGGAGTTTTTCTGGGGGGGATTCTTGTTTTCCTTGTGAATTTGTGATTTGTTCTGTTAGACTTACTTCCCCTTTCCTTAAGACTGTCACTATCTATGACAAGCTGATTATGATCTATTCATTTCTGGATGCTTTTAAGGACATGTCCCAGAATGTCAAATAATGCTGTAATAGAGATGAGGAGAAAACAGCAGGTGCTTGATATCTAATTTAGTTATACCTGCCAGCCTGAAATAAGAGATTAAATGAACATACAACAAGTACCCTTGCATTTATTTATTAAATCTCCATGTACCTGCATAGCAGAGAGCCCAAATCAACTTAGGCAACAGATTTCACTGTTCTGTATGTCTTGTCTACCAGGCACTTACAGAGAGGGAGGAATGCATTTTGGAATATCTGTCTTTGCAAATGTTAATTCATCAGAAATGGAACTAGGACTTGATACCAGGATACTCCTGTCACATTCAACAGCAGCTGAAAGCTGCTCCACATCTCACAGAACAGGTACCACATTCAAGGTTTGAAGTCAGATGAGCATCAGAGAATATGTTTATGAATATTACTGGCACAACCTTGACCAGTGCTGCTGTCCTGTCTAGGCAGTCACAATCTTATGAGTGAGTCACTCCTAACAAAAACATGAATTAAAATGTAAGTTCACCCTGATTTCCTCTGACTCCTAGATGTCAAAAGAAGCACAAAAAAGCACGGGTGTCTTAGCATTCATGACACTGAATCTATAAACATGTCTCAAATTCAAGCATATGTCCTGCACTGCCCTTCCACAGAGCTTCACTAAGTTAGTTATTTTCACATTTGAGTAGTTTAAATCTGGAAAGAGTTGACTACGCCTCTAGATTTTTCACAGAGCTGTGCACAGCTAATGAAAAAATCTTGTAACAAAGAGCCTTGGATTAAGTGTGTCCAACAGTATAATGGCCAAAACCTACATTTTTATGCATTCTTTATAATACTAGCAATGCCTGTAGCAAATGGCACTTATTAAGCAGAAGCCTAGGGCTATCGTGGTCACCTCAATAAATTAATGCTGCATGCAGAGCTCCAGTCAAAATGCAAAGCTGGGCTAATTCAAAATGTGCAAAGCCCCTTCTGCAATAAGCAGTATATTTTGCCAGACAGCTGTGACACCAGTGTGCCACAGTCCAGGCTGGCTGGCTGGCTGCCAGTGTCCAAATCTGATGCTGTCTGAAACTTTAAAGCTATGGGGTCTAACTTCTCTGCTAAAACAGGTACCTTGTGTGGCTAATCAGTCTGGACAGAGAATTAGATGAACATCTCAACATTTCTGCTAAAAGCCAAGCTAGCTGCCAGTATAAATGTGCCTACTGTGTAACAACACTCCAAGTGCAACATCTTAACTCTCAGGTAAGATAGCAGCTCTAAGCATCAACCCTCATGACACTGTCTCAACTGGTCAATGCAGAAGCACTAAGTTTTCCAGTCTAGAGAGGTACTCTGGCTGCAACCATGTCCACACTGCGGTGAAACTTGCACCTTGATCACTGCAGGAGAGAAACTCAGGAACGGGTGCTGGAGGACTTAAGAGCACTCCAGGTCCTTCACTGAATACTTCATGATCAAGACCCTAGGACACACCAAAGAATGCACCTGTCCCACACCACAAATGTATTATTTAAACAGGTCCACATTTGCTTTATGGAAGACCATCTCAGTAGAACTTTTCTCTTTCTTCTCTGCAGGAGTTAACTCAAAACTAGCTAAAAATCACAAGAGTCAAGCCAGTTGTTATCTTAAATAAGACTTATTTTCTGACCACCTTCTTTCTTCTTCTTCTTGCTTCTATATATTAAGCGATGAAGTGCCATTTAAAACTTCTCTGCCCTGGCAGTTTCTGGAACATTTTCTTTCTGGAAGAACTTTTAACTGCTCTGTCTTTTGTCTCGGGAGTATTGCTGTAGTTCAGTTTGCTTCTGATAGAGTGTGCTGTTCTGTAATCAGAACCAATTGAGATTCAGGCAGGGACCTGATTCCTTCAGTGCCCGACTAATAGGTCAGAGCTGCTTAATCCAGCATCACGCAATAGCTTGGTCCCATCCACCACTGGCAAAAGAACCTTTTAAAGGCATAAAAGCTATTTCAGACCAAGGACAGGACAAGTTCTCCAACAAGCCTCACCAGCAACTTTCCCTATTTTTAAGCTTTAAACTCTTCATAAACACATCTACAGCGGTGCCTTGGGAATATAAAAGCATCTTTGAAAAATCCAGTAAATAAAAATTTAGCATTTTTAGGAAATCTTTTGCTGAGAAGCTTTCAAATTATCAACCCGAAAATTCCTCCAGTCCCTGATGCTTTAGAACATTTTGTTAAAGGTATTTCTTGAAGACGTTACAATCTCCTGCAAGTTGACTGCCTAAACACAAAACTTAAGAGCAGCAGTCCTTAAGCCTTGTTTAAGAGAGACCTAGGATCCCTCAAACTACCACAGCCAATCTGAAAATTACAGGAAAAGAAATCACAAACAGGATTTTACGCCAAAACTTAAGAGCAGCAGTCCTTAAGCCTTGTTTAAGAGAGACCTAGGATCCCTCAAACTACCACAGCCAATCTGAAAATTACAGGAAAAGAAATCACAAAGAGGATTTTACACCAAACTCCCAGAGGTGCTTTTGAATATGCACAAAATAGTTTTACAGTCACTTACAAATTCCCTTTGTGCAGCTGGCACAAGGGAGCAGGAAAGACCAAATAACCTGATCCATTTACACTGTCAGGGAAAATACTCCTTCACACCAGACTCAACTATGGGTCCAGCCCCAAATCCAGAATAATTAAAAAACCTCTAACTAAATAAAAATAAAACCAAACCAACCATTGAAAATTGAAACCCTTATTCATAGAGCTATGGGTAGAAAACCACAGCAAGCCCTATGTACTGTCTCATAAAACAAATCTTTGAAAAGACATACCCCAGGTTTAGATGACAAAATAAATTTAACTGACTATAACCAAAGGAGGGTTCAACAGTCTTCTATGCCACTTCAGCAAATGTCAAAAGAAGGGTAGATAACAAAAGTGTTCAGCAACTTCAGTAGCTTCTAGTACGTGCTCGCTATATTCTTCCTTGATCTTATGTCTTCTCACTTTCCTAATACAACCTAATATGCAATTTGCCTGTTTTGCAGAAGCTGTTTGATGGGATCATGGTTTTAACAATTTTTTTCCACAACAATCCCCAAATCTTTTCCTTGCTCACTGTGCTGGATGATTGTTCCACTTAGCAGGTATTCCCCAGATTATTTAGTTCCTTCAGATTTAATTATCTAGCACTTCTCTGTATTGAACTCTATTTGCCATCTACTGGCCTAGTCTGAAGAGATACCATTCCTAGTTTTCATTGCATTACTTTGCATTATTTGTTCTGCTTTTAATTCTGGTATATACAATCTTGGAGGTTTTGTTTTCAATATTCTTTTTTCAAGTCAGTTTGATAGGTGTCAAGAGAAATGGCTCAGCCAGTTCAGAAAATGAATCTGTGTAATAGGGGGAAAAAAAAAATCATATTTGTTCTCATATGAATTTAAGTGTTCTTCAGTAGCTTAAAAAATGAAGTCCATGTTTCATTCAACGAGGGAAATATAAATTACATATTGCCATAAATAATCTGTGTGCTATATTCTTCTCTCTCAAGAAAAGACTTTAAAGTCAGGGCTTAGAATATTTTTTTTGCTACTCTGGAGACTTCTCTGAGCTTGTGAAAACTGTTTATTCTCAAAATTGGACTTAAACTGACCTATGAATTAGCTGATGGTTTCAGCTCCCTATTGCAAGTTTTGTTGTTTTTATTGGCAACTAACAGCTGTATTTTCCACTTAGAGGAACCAATTGCATCTAGTTAGTTTTCCCACTGGATTTAGTAGGCTTTAGCTTGTTTAGTGTTTTCCACTCAGCTAGCTTAACTATAGGTAGAAAATTTCCTAATATTTACCTTTAGGAAAGAAAAATATGAATCCCAGAGGTTAAGTACAGTATTTGAAATCGGCAATAGGTTTTGATTGTGGCTTTGGAAAATTTTACTGAAGGCAAGTTAACATAGGGCAAGAATCTACATCACAGACTAACCAGATTACCCTTAGCTTTATTCAACACTCTTTCTCAGCATTTCCTTGGAAGCAGACTTAATTTTTAAATTCTATCTGAAGACCGGGAGGCTAACTCACATTTAGATTAAGTCATTAAATTTACACCTCAGGAATTCAGTAATGAGTGACTTACTTTTTATTTCCTACCACCAGAAAAAAATCACAACAGAGCAAACTAGTATTTTTTTCACCCACTGAGCAGCAGACTTTGATTTTCTGTGCTACTCCAACGATATCCTTTAAGAAGGGCAAAGAATCAGGTTTCCAAAGAGCAGAGACTCTGATGACAACTGCAGTGAGAAAAACTGTACTTTGAATTATCAGGTTCCACCAAGGAAGTGGGGGGTTTTCTTCCAATATTTCTAAATGGTTTTGTCTGCTTCAAATACATTTATTCAGGTTTGACAGGAGCAATCTGCTTTAGCTGTACCTGCTTTGAGATCACTTCCAGCCTGAGTTCTGTGATTCTAAAGCCCTGGAAGTTGATTCATTTACACACACCAGTTCTTCTTAAAGACAAATGCAACACATCCTGGGGATGGCTAGCACATATTTTTACACCAGAATTTTAGAAGATGCTTTTGTACCCTACTAAGACTTCTCATTAACATCACTTCAGGAGGATACTGTAAGAGCCTTAAAATACTAGGAATTCCAGGTATTTGTAAAGTACATTCTATTTAAGGAACATCATGGTAGGCCTAAACAGGCCAAATTAGGCTTGTGAATGTCCTGGCTCACCCGGGCATGTTTTTTTTCTGCTCTCCCTCCTTCTGTTTTGGGGAGAGCAACCGTGGGAAAAGGGACAAAGGACCTGGCACCACTAAGTCTGGGGTCTGGGGTCAGCCCAAGCAACTGCGGTANTTATAACCTGTATATAGTTTCCATAATGTTGCAAAGAGTCTGTTATTATTATTATTATTATTATTATTATTATTATTATTATTAAATGGTGATCGGGGTGGTGCGAGTTCCGATTATTTAATATTAATAAACTATATATTAATATTTTTATAATATTGTCTCGCAGTAGCTAATTACCCCCTCCACGACAAGGAAAAAATATTAATTCAAATAGAACACCTTGCTTTCAAAATTGAATGGTTTGCACACTCACACTCTTCACTCACAATGGAGATTGCTCTGTCCAAATGATTAGGTTTGAAATACATCTACATATGTGGTCTGATAGACCCAGCTCTCTTCCAAATAACAGCCTGGTCTACCAATCATACTTCAGCAGCTCAACTCTTAGGTTACCGTTAGGGGCTGTCTCTTTCTGTTCCATCACTGGCTGTGGTGACAAAGTTGCTCTTGTCCATTTTCTGAAGGGCTCCATGACAGCACTGATTATGTATTAAATTGTCAATTATCTAGTATTATTGTTTACAAAGTGGCATTGTCTTTATTTATGAAGACAACTCTCTGTGGTGGTTCTATTTCTTTCCACAGAATGAGTAATTTTACTTGAACACTGCCAGAGGAATTAGCCATACACAAACTCATTCTAACTAGGCTTTGTGAAAAAAAACACCCAAATGTTTATGCTCTAGCAGTCCTCTTAGCAAGGACTTAAATTATGAACAGGAACCTCTGCCCTGGTGGCACAAAGGAGTTGGCAGAGAAGCATGTCAGCCTCCTGCTGCTCTCCCTTATTCCTCAGCCACCACTGGCATGGTTTTCCTGTGGAGCAGAGCAAGTGAGGGTAGTCAATGCCATTTCTAAAGCAGCTTTAATTCTCCATCAGCTTCCTGCCAAGAAATTCGCAGGGTCAACAGGGAACATTGTTAGGGAGTCCCACATCTTGTTGCTTGGGTTTTAAGCTTCATTGCATCTAAAGGTTTTTTAAACACTTGGCTTACCTTAAGAAATACACTGCACACTGATAAGGGACATTTGCACCATACTGAACATTCCTCTCACTGCATTAATAATGGACCAAATTGTACCTTTTAGAGGCATGTCTTTGCACTTGCTAAGAGGTGCAGGTACACAGTTCTTAGTGATGTTTTTTTTTTCATCTCAAACAATTCCCTGTCTTTCTAGCTCCAGATTATTATTTGCTTATGAAATCTTATTTCATCATTTCTTTTGTCTAGTTGCCTGGTAGTGGCCCTCTACAAATGAGGGGATTCTTCCCCTTTCAGTGAACTGTACATTGATTTTAAATTTATTAATATATAAATAGAAGAGACACTGGCCTCATCACACTCAGAATATCTGAAGCCAATTTCTTTAATTTCTTCTTCAGCATTACTTAACACCTTTCTAGTCATTGTGGCTATAGCTATGTCATGGTAACTTGGATACACGGGGCCTCAGCTAGGGTCAAGAGTAAGACTTTCAGCCTTCCATCTTATCCTATTATTTGTTCCTGCACAAAATAAATGTCATACCTATCTAAATCAGTATTCTCCTCTCAGTGGTAGGCACGTACACAGTTTCAGCTACAAGATCCATAACAGCTTTCCACAAATGCCTTCAGGGTATAGTATCTTTACAAGATTGGTACAAAATCTTTACTAGATTTACTGCAAAATTAAACCACACCTCTGCAAAATTTCCTAGCATCTCCATGAAGCTTGGGTAAATACTACGGGTTTCCATTGATTTTCAGATTACATTTAGAGAAGGGACCATCATTCTGTGTGAATTCTACAGCACTGATGTTCAGATTCATCACATTTAACTGGGGTACCAAAGGAAGGTGTGCAATAATCATAAGCTCCCTCTATAATCATCACAGACAGACACTTTCAGAAACCAATAGAGATTTTCAAAGGAATGTATGGCTTGTGGAATGTGCTTACCTCCTTTAATTGACTACAGAGGGAGCATGAGACGACAATCTTCTCAGTTTACGCATGTCAGTGCAGTACTGAAGGTTAAGGAGCAGGAAGGTCCAGGCTGTTTCTGACTATCAAATACTGTTACACTAGATAAAAATAACATACAGCACACATTTCTCTCTCAGAATCAAGCCC
Organism: Ramphastos sulfuratus; assembly: GCA_013399055.1. Taxonomy (NCBI): domain Eukaryota; kingdom Metazoa; phylum Chordata; class Aves; order Piciformes; family Ramphastidae; genus Ramphastos; species Ramphastos sulfuratus. Next base: position 288,624 of record WBNM01036818.1, on the reverse strand, counting down.
TAAACAGAAGGGACCAGAATGAAGAATCTTACCCAGCTGAGGGACATAATTTGTATGTAAGAGTTTTACCCATGTACAACAGCCAACAAGCATCCACTCTAACCTGCATTAGAGCTCCCATATGCTTTCTAAAGCTCTTCATGACAGTGTCCATGTCACGTGATCATTCCTAACTTCATTCCAACACCTAATCCTGCATTGAAATGCCCTTGCTTTAAAACCTTTGCATGTAAGACTTGCATGTAAAAGTAGTAATGCCTTGCCTAAGTTTCTTCAAGAACAAGCTAAAAAAGATCTAATGTAGTTAATTGTAGTGAAACCATTACAGGTTATAGTGTCACTAGATGTTCATAGTAAAGTGAACTCATTAAGAAAAAAAAGTGGTGATGTGTCTACTCCCTTGTAAGGAAATAGAACAATTATTATAAGACAGCCAAGCTTCATTAGGAAAACAGCAGCATTTCTGAGTCAGAGCAGCACTAACAGACAGCAGGCTAGCCTGTTTGATCCATTTTAAAATCCATTTCTATTAGCCTTCAACTACTATTTTCAACAGTGCAATGTTTAAACTGCTTACCATAACACAAAATCACCTTCCTCAATGTATAATTGAAGCATTCAATAAACGAGGTATTCTGGCAAGTAATGAAAAACAGGGCATTACATACAACAGTAAATATTTGACTGGTTCTTCTAAAGAAAATTGCAGCATTTCGATATTTACTTTCAGTCAGAAGTGTTGATGATTCCCCTGCTGAGCAATAAAAAGGGAAAATTAAAAGTGCCTTCATAATCACTTGATCTTCCTTTTAAAAATATATTTGCCAAAATATTCTCTGTATTCCTATTGTCTAGAATTAGAAAATGGAAATTGCAACTACCTTTGGAAATGCTACTGTTTTAAAACAGCATCTCAAACTTTGATTTTCCTATCTGCTCTCTGCCCTAAAGCAAACAGCAATTCCTCACTATGACAAGATGGATCTGGTATCCTCAAGCTATATCAGCATGAACTACCATCAGCACTTGCTGAGCATCTATCTCACGTTATATACAGTTCCCAACACATTTATGCTACAATGGCAATTACAAAAGTAGCAGTGGCTGCCTGCAGATGGTTATTTGATCCCTAAACAATAAGAGGACTCATTTTTGTTCTTATCACTGGTGTAAAATCTATGCTGTCTGAGTAGAAGACACACAACAGGTATCTCTATGTCATCTCTTGAGAGTGATTATCAGTTATACATGGTGATAAGGATGACCCAAAATGTCACTTCAATTTTCATCATTCGAAACATCTGGAGTAAATCCCATCTAAAGTAGTCACAACAATCAGCTCTGCCCACACCGGTTTTTCTCAGAACTAAATGTGTATTTAGCACAACTAGGTGCAATCCACATGAGACAAAGTAACCTTGTTTGCTGGCTCCCACCTAGCAGGCACACAGTTGGTACCAATTTGTGAATCTTATCTCCATCTTCACCAGGCAAAATAACTGGATTTGGCAGTATGCTGGTCCTAGTACTGGCAGTATGATATAATTTATCTTCTTTTAAAGATTAAATCTGACACTGATTTTGAAATACCTGCTCTATAAACAAAGGACCAAATCTTTGGTTATGGCAGAAAGCAGCTCTTCAGCATTAATCTTATTTTACCACATCAAACTTTAGAGTACTTCATGATAAAAAGTAAACAAAGAGGTCTGAATTTTCTTACTTTACATGAAGTCACACCAATAAGCTCAGCAAGCCCTCTAGGCTCTCAGTGAGAAACAGGCATCTCTAGAGAGCAATTCATCCCATCCCAAAACAAATGTCATGATGTAGAATTGCTGTCACCTATCTGTTCACTACTGAATAAATGAGGTATTTGCTTTTTTAGGTAAAAGAAGATAAGAGAGTCCCCTCTGAGAGTATCTTTGTCCAAAGCAACACACAACTCAGTAAAAGCAAACCAGAATTAGCATTCATGGGGTAGTGCCTGTAGCCAACCAGCAATTCCTATCCTAACTGTAGGACAAGGGCAACAGTATTACAGTATTGCAGAAAGCAAAGAACAGGTTATCTTTAATTAAAACTATTAAAGAAGAGCTGGCTGAAAAACCTTAGCCCATGGCTCATCTGAGAAGACTGGGTTTTATGGATAACTATGAAAAGCAGAAAACGTTGTCAAACCTCATTTTATATTTTCTGCTTTTGTCAGCTTGTGTCAGTAACTTCCATCCCCTTTTGCACAGCTCTTAATGTATTAAAAATAATGAATAAAGGAGACTCCAACGGGAGAAGTCAAATATGACAATATAATTAAATTACTCGCCATCCAGAAATCTCTTGCCTTTCAGATCTGTAAGTTAAATATATGACAATTCAGTTTCCTTGAACACTTGACAGGACCTGAATTCTATGAGATGTCTTGCTAACAGGCTTTCAGTCACATTAAGTGCTCACAAAGTGCACAGAAGTTATGTTTTACTGCACAATCCTAATTGAGTTGTCTGGGCTAAAGCACCTGGATGTTACAGAAATGTTTATTGTACAAGCCCACATATTCTCAAACTAGAAAGGAACAGTCCTGTACATTTGAGTGTAATTCATCTTGAGAGAAAAAAAAAAAAAAGAAAGTAAAAGGTCCTTTATCACTCTCTCACTTCACTGAATTATGTTTATGGTGTTCTTTTACAATGCAAAATCTGGTTTCACTCCGATCTGCAAAAGAGTAAAGTCTCAAACACATTTCAGTTGCCTTTAATTACATTTGATGTCTCTTTTTGACCCAGAAGTATAAATTTGTTCCTTGCAGCATTCACTAGTAACTTCTTATTTATAACTTGCAAGTGTTCCTATCTCAGCAGCACTCTATGAACAGACAGATGACATAATTTTTGTTTTCAATAAACATCTTGTTTATGTTTGCCTTTCCCTTCATATAGTATTTGTTTCTCTATGTCTTTGAGCACCTATACACCGAGTCTAAGTCATGTTTCAAGACACATAAAACCCAAACCAAACTGACGTAAACAGCTTAATACTTGCACATGAAATTCAGCTGACCTTATAGCAGCCTTCCAGTACCTGAAAGGGGGCTACAAGAAAGGCAGGAAGGGACTTCTTACAAGGGCTTGTACTGATAGGACGAGAGGGAATGGACTGAAACTTGAGGAAGGCTGATTTAAACTGGATATTAATATTAGGAAGAAATTCTTTACAGTGAGAGTGGTGAGACAATAGAAGAGGCTACCCAGGGACATTGTGGATGCCCCCTCCCTGGAGGTGTTCAAGGCCGGCTTGAATGGGACCTTGAGCAACCTGTGCTGTCGAGGGCAGGGCAGTTGAAAATGGATGATCTTTAAGACCTCTTCCAACCCAAACCATTCTATGAATCCTGGAGATGTCACACACCCAAAATCCCTACCTATCCCATACGGCAACTTCACAGCAACAAAGAAAATCAACTTCTCTCAAGCAGGAACTAAAATTGAGCTCTGCTAGAATAGGGATGTGTTACAGCAGTCAACTTGTTGGACAACAGCTCCAACACAGCTGGTTTAGTTGCAAAGCAAGCCATCAATACAAATCCAGCTTTTTGGTACTTAGCTGAGAGGGGCCGCTAGGTCTCGTGGTCCTCTCTTGAACAACTCCCTGCACCTCTGCAGCATGACTCCAAGAGCTCCCAGCTGTGAATACAGGTCAACATTACCTGATATGACCTCTCAGCTAAGTCCAGAATAGATCGGTAGAATGTATTCATTTGATCTTTGGGTCACATCTTATCTGTGGCTGTGCTAGTGACTGACTGACTCTGTATGTCTTGGAGAAAAAATGGCAGTCTAAGTGAGAATCTTAAATATTAGACTTGACCTGTTTTACTTCATTTCTTCATTTCTGAATGTCTCCACAGTTTCTTCGATAAATTAATAAATAGGACACAAACACTGCACATCAGCTTAGGGAGCTCTTTAAGGCTACAGAAAAATTTGGTTTACATTGGTTTACATTTGTTTTGCCTCAAGTCTGGCCCCATTTATGCAAGCTTAGTATCATGAAAAAACTCAAGACAATTCAGCCTAAGAAAGCAAAGGAGGAAAGAACAGTGACTGGGGACCGTTTCTATTTGTTTATAACCAAAAAGCCACAAAATAAAGTAATATATAAAACATACTTCTAGTAGGCTCCCTTCCCAACAAGCAATCAGTGTAATTACAGACAGAGATATTAAATCACAAGATGGAAAGGCACTTGCCCACAGGGCCATAAAAATAAAGTTTCTGCTCTCCTGTCAAATCTTCTTTCCCTCCTGTGTATTACTTCTTCTTTTCCAACTAATTCATTTTATTTTATTTCATTTACTTTTCTCAAGTGTCCTTTCATTGTAATTCAGTGTCTACACTAGACCTGCATCTTGACTGATATTTTTTTCCCCCTTATGTCCATGCTTGGCAAGGATTTAATAGTAATTAAAGAATTCTCTAGTCTATTCAAAGGGTACAGAGATAATCAACAGGCAGTGACTTTGATTGATAGTCACTGTCATGAAACCTGGAGAACGAAACTTCTAAGTGAATTTCCTTGAAGAAAAAGCTCTGTAGATTATACATTCCAAACTATGACAGAGACATATTTTTATCACATGCCAGTGTTGCTTAGAAAGATGGTACTGTCTACCAGAGATTGGCACAATGAGAGAGATTTGCTGCAGCCATCTGAATTTCTCAGTGATTTCATTTGCCCTGGGGCATCTCACTTCTCAGTATTACTTTAGACTCCTCAGTGGTATGACATATCAACAGAAAATCAATTGCAATAAAGCTACAGTGAAGCAACTTTGATTGCTGAGAAATTAAGATAGAAAGTGAATCTCATGGATTTCCAAATAATGATGAGAGATGACAAAAACCAACAGCAATGCTCAAGAGCAAGAGCAGCTAAAGAGTCTCCATGGGTCATCATTCCTAACACTATTTCTGTATATATACACTTGATTTAGTGCATGTAACATTGAGGGCTATAGTACCACAAAAGCTAGTAAGTCATTGCCTTGGATGAGAGCCTTTGCACCTGTGCTTCATCAAACAGCAGGAAGCCTTGTAAATTACCTAGAGAAGCAACTGGTGACCATACAGCATGCCCATGAGAATCTTGCAAACCCAATTTCAGCACATTGATTAGGTGCATTTTACTCTCAATATCATTAAATTCCACATAAACACTTTATAGTATTATCAATCCTTTTACCCTGATTGCTGCTTTTAGCATCAAGTAAATAGCACTTTATTTCTTGCATGATTTCAGATTTTTCAAGTAGTGCCAGCACGTCTTCAACAAGAGTCTGGAACATCTACTAATTTAAAAGGAAAAGTAATGGCTAGAGAGCAATGTTAGAGAAGAGGCTGAGCACTTGTATTTCACAATAGATGGCTAGTTTGTGTGGGAGTGAAATGATGGGAGAACCTTTACAAGTGTTTGACTTGATACAGAAAGTCTTTGGTTTTTCTTTTTCTTAAACTGTACTCACCACTTTTTTCATGTCAATCAAATTTACTTAGAGTTGAATAGAAATACCAGATTATGTGTCAGCATCAAGAAGAGGAGTTCCACTGACGTGACTAGACCTCTATTTATATCAGCAGGAAACAGTGTCACAGGGTCTTGACAGTATGCAGAATGTGAAACGAAGCAACTTCATGGTTTGCATCTCAAATCCCGGCCTGGAAATGTCTAATATAATTCTAAGATTTTTTTTTTTGCCAGCAAATGAAGTGATTTCATGCAGATTTCAAAGAGAAAAGAAAGAAAGAAAACAGGAAAGAAATCTGCCTCAAATGTTAAGAGGCACAGGTTAACTCTGTGGATTTTAAAGTATTTGAAGCTGAAATCTACTATTAATTCCACCTTTAAACAAATGAAACAAACCTGAACTGAAGTAGAGGGTGCATGATGGCCACTAGCAACAAATAGAAATGGGGCACCAAAATTCCTGCTGTGTTGAACAAGTGTTTCTGAGTCTGCTCATTAATACATTACACAGCATGACTACATGTGAAACAAATGTCATTTTCTCCTTCACTCTTTTGAAGGCTAGACAAGAAATACATCATCAACTTCTGCCATAAGAGATCTCGCAGTGGAAGAGAGCTCCACAAACTCTTTTTTTGCAAAACAAAGTCAACCTCAAAGAAATGTGACTACCCACAGGAGAAGCCAGAAGTCACATTCAATCTCTTCTGCAGTCTTCAGCCAACAGCCTAGAAATCATGTCCCTTAAAGGCAGTCTTTACCTTTCATACATACCAGCAGTGTTCTTCATTCAAAGGTTTAAGAAATCACTCAGTGTGCATATTGTTTCACAGAAGCCAAATAGCAAATTTCTCTTGAGCATGGCATCTTCTGATGCTCCGAAGCCTTTCATGCAAGCTGGGAATTGGGCACACAAGTATAGTAGGAGCAGAGAAGTTGTTCCATTCCTGCCTATATTGTGTATATGAATAAACAGCTTCATGCTTCAGGCCTATTCTTTCAGCCAGCAAAGGCAGCTCCACATTCAGAAAAGGTTACACTATATTTTTTCTCAAAAAAAAAAAAAAAATCCCATTTAGATCAATCTGAAATGAACTTTCCTGCATTAGACTGCTAACCTGTAGAACATTCTGGCTGCAGTTTTTATCGATTCTTCCCAATACTATTTTGACAAACAAGTTTAACATTGAAAGCAACAGTTGTGATTTGGCAGCCAGGAGTTTTCCCTCTTTCATTTTAATAATGGTTCTACCAGCACTCACTGTTCTTGTTATTCAAGGTACAGCAGCCATAACTCCTGTCTCTGGGGCATTATTGTATGTATACTTTGGAGTAAAGAGGGCTCTTAGGATGTCTAATATGATGGCCTTTGCAATCCATTATTCAAGTATGAATCACCTTGCCAGTTAATCATACCATTATGAATGCTGAAGACATGAAAACCAAGAGGGAATTGCAATGCATACATTTCCAGATGAAGAAAAGCTATTTGAAAAACACAGGTAGACGAGTGAAGATAGGTTTTGAACTGTGTTGGATTGATGCACAAAACTGGAAAATTTTAATCAAGGGGGCTTGTTGCCTTAGTTGCTTTTAGTGACACTGGAAAAGAAAATGCAAACTTCCACCTTCTGCCAAAAGTGAAGATGTAAAAGGAGGAATTCAGCACATTTGGATAAAACCAAATAGAATTAAAACCAATAGATAAATACATCATCCCTTTATTTACCTGCACTGTCATTTTAAGCTGAAAGAGGCTGATGCATTTAGTCAGAGTCATCATCAGTACTCCATAGCATCATTAATCTCTTGCTTGTTTACGTGATAGTGCTCATTTTATTTCCTTGCGCGTACTTTGCTGCCACCTCCAGGAGACTGTGGTTACAAGACTGGAAGTTTAAAAAGCTGTAAGCGACTGAAAATTAACTTCGCTCTGAGCTCCAATATTTCAAACCGTAAGCAGGGCCCTAGTTTCACATTTAAAAAGAAAAAAAAGTCACCAAAAATCAGTTTGCAGACACCATTCATAAAGCATGGCTGTCATGATGGCTTATAGATACAAAAGCTGCAGGCTGCTTGTTAGGAGAATAAATGGTGCTTTAAAATAATAACTTACTTAGCACAATGTTACATTACAGAGGAAACCCTATAAAAAGATATTTATGGCACATATTCATTCCGAAGAAGTCTTTTGTAATTGTAATTCTACCTAATGTCAGGAGAAGAAAGTGCAAACAGAAATGAAGTATTTTACAGGAAAGGTTTTTTTTTAAAATGTTTTTCCTTTTTGTCTTTTTTTTTTTTTTTTAACTGTGTTAAGAAATTCAAGAAATACTGCCAGCCCCTTAGAAGTAGGCAATAATTGCCCTTGAAAAAAAGTTTCAAAATCCTCTAGAATGAGAAGGTGGTAGCAGTATCTTTCTTCTTCCTTTACTAATGAGAGGATCAAGTTCAAGTGGATGGAATATCAAGTATCATTAAGTAATTATTTTTTCCCAAAACTATAATGAGATGTTAAGTCTCATAGTGCACTGTTATACATGATGGGCTACAGGAAATTTGTCCTAAAATTAAGACTAATGCTGGATTAGAGTGAAATTTAAGATGCTATACAATTAGTAATATGTATTTAATAGAACAGTACAACAGTAGAACATGTACAACAGTATTTTCTTTTCCCTCATATATAAAACTTATCATCCCTCTCATCTCTTCTGTTACCTTCTTTGGGGTATTTCCTGATGTTGTAATGAATGTACTGTTTCTATACTGTACTCTCTTACCTGCATGCCATGCACTTTTGCTAGGTGACGACTCCAAAGCTACGCCTACTCTGCTAATACAGTGCTAAGAGTTATTTACCTCTCTACCCAAACACCAAATCACTCCCAAAACACATCACCTGCCTTTTCCACATGCATTTTCAGTGGTCCCTTTCTACCTAACTACTTTTTGGGCTGTTGACACAATATTAGCATTCATTAGCAAAATGAATTCTACCTGTGTGTCATGTCAGTGTCCTAAATGGCTATGACATAATGCTTACTAAATCCTGATGTATTTCATTATCATCCTTTTAAAAGGATTCAGAATTTCCTGAGACTAACAGCATGTTCTGGTATATTTGGTTTGGCTGAGCTGGAGTTAATTCCTCCCAGAACATCTTTCTAGTGCTGTGTTTTGCAGCACTCTATCTAGCTGGGTGTTGACAACACACCAGTGTGTTGGCTACTGCTCAGCCAAGCACCAAGACTGTGCTTTTCCAGCAGTTCCCCCCACCAGCAACAGGTTGAGGGATGGGCAAGATCTGACCAAAGGAGTGTTCCATGCCATATAATGTCAGCTCAGATATAAACATTATGTTAAAGAAGGAAGTGTGGGGATAGTCCTTGGCGGCCTCTGTCCTCTGGAGCAACTACTAAACTGCTTCCCTGGGTGCTGCCAGACATCATCTGCTGATGGGGAGTAGAGAATAACATTTTTGTTTGCTCTTGTTTCCACATAAAGCCTTTGCTTTGCTTTTCATCCTGTTAAATTGCTTCTGCCTTGACTCATACGCCTTTTGACATATTTTCCCCTCTCCCCTGTCCATCTAAGAAGGTGAGCAACAGAGCAGCTTTGGTAGGCATCTGGCCCACAGGCAAGGCCAAACCACCACATGTGGTTATAGGCATAGTATATACTTTTCTGGGGTATCTCCAAAAGTGGAAGATCTTAAAAACATAATTTCCAAGAGAAAGAAAGCTCAAAGAGATGCTACTAGAATTACTTTTTATTTAAAAGTAAGATTGAATTATACCTTAACTTTCATTTTTATTATGAATCTTCCTATGTCAAAGCTATGGGATGCAGCCTACTTCAGTTGTCTCAAATCTACATGGATTTCTCAGTTCCCAATTACCTGTAATGATGGGAAGATGAACATCTTCCACACCAAGGCAGAAGTGGTCTGCACCAGTGGATTAGGAATGGCAACACACTCTCTATAGAGATTAGGACGGGTACTTTGTGTCACAAAAGACACAAAATAAGTTCAGTGACATTTAAGCAAATTACTTAAATTTAAGGCTTTTGTAGTTTATCCTACTTGCAAGTGTTCCTATACAAATCAGGCTTTGCCTGGCAAAGCCTTTGTAGATGATAACCTACAATACAAACACAAACATCTTCCCATGTTTTAGCTGAAGTGCTTTGCCAAAAACCTTTCAAAACCTTTCAAAATTCTCCATTTCTATTTTTTATTCTTGCTGTTATATGAATAAAGACTTGGGTTGCTAGAGAGGTGTACGTTCACCGGGTCCTTCTAAAACCCATGGCAATTATCTTGCCAGAAAAAGTGAAAAGCTCAGTAATACAACTTCCATTGATTTCCTGCACTAAGATCATCACAAATGTATCAGAGCTATGAAAATGCACAGAACAGTTGCTCACTCTGTTTATAATACTACTGAACTATACTTACCTTTTCAAATTCAAAAGGCTCAACTACTTTTCCTGTCTTTCCAATAGAATTCACTTGTTTCCAATCTGATCAGAATTTGAAGTAGTTACTAATCTGTACAAAGCAAAAAGTATTTCTTTATGATAGATGAAGAGAGTAGTTTCAGATGAAGGCAAGACAAAAACTTCAGGGTAGTATTTGCACGTAACTTGATAAAATTTGACCTGCAATCCAGAAAGCAGTGCATCCTACATCAATATTCCAGAATATGTCAGAATCACTACAGAAATTATACCAAAATAGAAGCATTGCACCTAGAGTAAGGATTCAGCGGCCTGGAAAATTCATCCACAGCAGCCTGGATCAAAATAGCCACTCTGGGACCTTGGACTAATAAATTATTTCCTGAAAATCCCTTATGAAACTATCATAACACAGACCCTCTTTTTTTTTGTATTAGCCATCCCGAAGAACTAAAATTGAACACAAATTTATTTTGTTCAGAAGGGAAACAATTCACAACATATCTGCACTTCATCAACATGGCACTGTTGTGCGTTATTTGTGGGCAAGGGTTTTAAGTGACCGCTAACAGAAATTCAGTCATCAAGTGGTAATCAGGATGGTTTGGATCCTTTTGCTCTGGCTTTTGGCTTTTCCCATGCTCTGTAAATACTAGAACTTACATTAAAAAGTCTCTATCATCCAAGGAAAGCTTACAATGAAAATAGCAGTTAAACTGAGGATTCCCAACAAGAAATAATGTTCTGTAATTCAAAGTCTTTCTTGTATAGAACAGAAACAAAAGTCTCATGTAGCCTGGACATCTATAATTAAGTCTTAAAACATGTTTCTAGAACACATTAACAATTTTATTACTGCTCTACTACTGCACAAGTTTTTCATAGCAGAAAGACGGATCACATTTTTCTCGCTACTGCTAACTTGCTATAGTTTCACTTAAACATAATCCCAATTAGATGTTCATCACATACAAACTTCTGCTGTCAATATTCAGTATGGTTCTTTACTAGAAGCCATCAATATGATATACACACTGTATTTTCTAACTGACAGCCACATGCTGTTTATTTGTTAGCTTCATTGATTTAAATGCTTTCTTATGCTTTCACTCGCACATTCAGGAGGGGGATAGTATTAGCAGAGGCCTCAAAACACAGATGCAATGAACTATTCAGTGTGGACACACCATGAGATGAGTGTCCATGTCTTGAAGAGCGAGAGAAAATTAAATACTGTAGAGCACATCAAGCTGATTTTGCCATCTTGATTAAAGGGTAACAAGCTTTCAGGCATACACATATGCCCCTAACTGAGAGCTCAGACACTCCAGTTAACATGGAGTATCATCAATGTCTTATTTGCAACTAAGCTTTGTCTCATTTTTTTTTTTAAATACAAAAAATTAAACTGTTTTTCTTTTAATAACTTGCACTGCTGTCATGACAGCTAATACAGCTGGGAGGAAGACTTCAAGTCTCACGTGTGGAGAATAAATCACAATTTCTGACAGCTTTAAACAGACAGAATTAAGGCTCTTCCTCATCGCATAAGTGGAACAGTATTGTTTCATGCTAAAAGGAGGATCTAATGCTCCCTTAGCCTTGCTTTATAAAGAATCTTCATGACACTGCAGCAACTACAAAAGAACCACAAAGGTGTAATTTATAATTTCACCCCACAAGAGGAAAGGGGTCACGTTCCCTGTATTTTCAGTCATGACATCAAAGAACTCATGGAAAAAATCCTGATCAAGACAGGGCACAAAGGCAAAAGCTAAATGAGTGACCACTGTGGGCATAGTGTGACTCCTATTTCAGGCTAAATCTTATTGAGATGAAAGTCCTAAGACAGCCCCATTTAAACTAATTTAGCATAAAATACCACTCAATGTAACGGTGGCAATGTCTAGTTCCAACTGTCTCCTCCAATTTACTTTTAATCTGTAACGTTCCCCACCTTCTGTGCAATTTCATGGCAGAAAAATAATACTTATAAAGGCTACTCTAAAATAGTGTTTGTGGCTACAGACCATTAGTTGTAAAGTGCTTCAATTCAAATGTAAATATTTGTGATTTTTAACAGCCTACTGCTCAAAGCAGAACAAAGTATTCCTTTACCACACTTTTTTTTATTCATAACTCTTTGAATAATATCCACAGTCAACACTTGATTTTTTCAAGGAAAGCATTTTTTCCCTCAGTTCAATAATCATTATCTCTTGAATGTTGTTATCATTTTTGCTACTAAATACCACAGCATCCTTTCCAGAAATAACTGAAGGAAGAGGTAAAATATTTCAATTACAAAAGCACATAGTAAATAATACATTGGGCAGTTTGTAACTGCTGTGCCTCAGGAGCTCAAGGCAGGATCTCTGAAATAATTGTAATTGTCTCCTTGCTACCACTTGTCTCAAGACCTTCATCATTAATGGGTTAGTTCTTTCCAATTCCCACTCCCTCCCCAAATCCACCCTTCCCAGTAAGTGTTAGAAAAGATGGTACAGCAAAAGCTAAAACACAGACACTGCCCATTTCTCTCAACTCACCTTGGTGAGCACAAGCATCAGATACAACAGAGAGCAGGAAAGGAGCAGCAGAGATAAACGGTCATGCAAAAGAGTGCACTGCAGATCACTCACCCACTCACTCCCAGGCATTCTGCCCCTCAGCAACCAAGGAAGTGAATGCTGAATACCCCAGTAAGATCATACTGTTGGGAGTAAACAATTGTGTGTAACCTTTACTTCAGTTGATAGGAAATGATGCAGTATTCTATTATCTACACTGACAGGTGATTTATTGGTATACTTTCTATTCTTCAAAACTGTTTTAGGTATTACAGTTCTCCACAACTGGACCAAATTTCTAACTCTGATCTCCAATTCTGTGTCTGAACATTTAAGGATCTCTAGCATTATTGCATTGATAGAGTAGTCCATTTTTTCCTTAATACATGCTTCCTAGGAATATTTTTGCAGCTAGTTTACTGCAACATTTGAAAGTTGAAGACTTGAGACTATTTTTTCATAGCAGATGTTTCACTTGTGTCTTTTTCCCCATAATCTCCAAGATTAAAAACAGTCAAATGAAACAGGAATACTTCACAACCCTGCAGCTTAGCATATTTTAACCCAAAACATTTCAGATGGCCTCTAGATTGCTAAGCTAGCTGAATACAAGTAACCAACTTCACAGAGTCAAGATTATTCTATTTCATAGTCATTTCTTAAAGGATTGTAGCTATTTTTCAAAACTTCTCAGCAATTCTCCTCCCAATGTATTCCACAAAACCTAATGATTTGCACAGAAAGAATAAGTGAAGGAGCAGATGGTTTTAATCTTGGTATTGCTAATGCACTGGACAAGCTTCACTGCCTAGACTCACTCTGTTCTCACAACAAGGGCATTCTTCTGCCTTAACTTCAACTAGTAAGTTGCCTCCTCAGAAAATAAATGTTTAAGTAATGCTGCTCAGTGCCAGCTATTGAAGGAGATAATCCTAAATATAATTGCTAGATTAATGCAGTGTCTCCTTCACCACATGTAATTCATATCTCCTAGTTTATGTTCAGATTTGCCTGCACCTGCTTAATCATACTTGTTTCATTTGTAAGGATCATTTTGGATGCTATTAAGTGAATCACAGAACTGCTGTGGTTGGAAAAGACCTTTAACATGATGAAGCCCAACCATTATCTAACTCTGAACCTTCATCTCAAGTAAGCTTTCAAGCATTTTTTACAAACACATCAACCTATAAAAAAGGTGAATCTTTCAAATCACCAGTCCACCAAAAAAAGCCAAAATATCATGCAGTTGCGGCAAACAAGTCCTTCATGAACTGAAATTCCCACTTCTTGCTGGGCTTCGCTCAATGATACCATATGAACTCTGTTTTCCTGCACAGCAGGAGGTAGCCAGCACTGCAAGTCCTGAGCCATAGACACTTCTCAGTGTGGGCAGCTATTTCTTCTTACAGAATTAAACCTGTGGAATATTCTGACAGAGCTTCTGAAACAGCTTTTGCCTTTGCCGGGATGCAAAGAGTTAAGTTTATTTTAATTTTGCCTCAGCATAGTTTGTCAGCATTGTCCCATGAAGACAGCTGCTTATCCTACACAAGACCACAAGCTCCGTGACTATAGCAGCTAACCAGACAAGGCCACAGGTTCCAGAGGATAATGCAAGATGGGGCTCACTGTGACCATCCCATGGGTCGTTTGATTGAGTGGACCCTCATCGATGACTGACACAGCAGTTTAGGGACAAAAAAGCACACAACCAACTATGGGATCAGAGCTGTAATCATGGAAACTGAATGAGGAACTGTGACTACATGTGATTGGAAAAGGTGAAAAACCTTGAAGCTAACAGAAAAGTTTGAAGTTTCCTCACCAATCAAGCCTTTCAGCATCAGCAAGACATTGCTTAGATCCACAGTGGTAACTATCTCTTACTTTTGCTATTTCTTACTTTTTCTTTTGTTTCCATATTTCTACATTTTACCACTGCATATGTAAGTGAAATAAAATTCAGGTACTTTTCTCAACCAACTAATTGATTCCTCCTTGGTTTCATTGTGGAAACTCATAAAAGAACCATGTCTTCTGCAGCAGTGGATCTAGACACTGGATAATTCATATGGCTTCGTCACACATAAATTTTATGAAGACTGTTCTGTGTGAACAGGCTTCTAAATTCTTCAGTTATATTCTCCATTCACTCCATTTCACTGGAGACGCTGCCAAGTCCTGTCTCCATCCTGCTGAATCTGGGAATGTTCACATCCCCAAACATAAAACCTACAGAAAGATGCCATGGCACAAGTCTCTCCTTTTTGTTACAACAAAGCTGTTCTACCTTAGAGAAGAACTCTGTGAAGTACCTGAGATCCTGCAAATTTTCATTAAACAAGGTATATAACCTTTGCTGCTTGTGAACACAATGCAATTACAGTCAGCTTGTTCACATAGCCTTCAGAAAGTTCAAGGTATAAGACAAGGTATATAATTTTCTTTCTAAAAAGTATCACACACAAGAAGGAATAATCTAATAAAAGAGTAAATACCTGAAGAAAGTTTTCATTTTTTAACATGTTCTGGTTTTTAAGGACACAGGTATATGCACAGAGTGATACATTTTCCAAGAAGGGGCAAGATGGAAATTTGCTGCTGGTACAGTGACAGTTACATAAGAAACAGCTTTCAGCCCAGAATATAGCTCTGTGTGCATTTATACTCAAAACCAATGCAGGACATGAATATGGGGTAATCATTCTCAGAAACTACATGAAACTACCTCACACATTGTTTCAAACTTAGTCGGAAGCTCCAATCTCAGCTTTTCCATGTTCTAATCTCATAAAAGGCGAAGATATGAAATTACAGAGACAGCTTGATGATACCCAAAGTCCCCCTAAGGAAAAGCAAGTTATTTTGTTGCTTAGGTCCACAGCAGTATGCCAAACAGTGTTTATGAACTTGGATACCCTTCTTAAAATTGCAGCTTGGCAGTTAATGAGCCATTGGCGCACATACTTCAGAGATGCATAAAATTAAGACCTGAAGTAGACTGCTGACCTAATAAACTTTTTGACAGAACTTTTTCAGGTATCATTTTCACCAAAGTCATAATGAAACTAAGACCCAAGGAAGGCCCATAGATTTCAAGGAATAGTCCCACTGTGTTCCATAGCAACCCCACTGACTCCAGCAGGATAACTGATGCTTCCAAAACATTAATTCAAAGTCAACACTTGACAACGGCCTGAGAGTCAGTGTTCCACCCTCTGCACCAAGAGTTACAGCACATTCCTCAGGAGCACAAGGGAATTGGCAATAAACTTGCTCTTTACACAACAGACGGGTGCAATGAAACACTGACCTTGGATTGCAAGTTCACTTCCAGGATATCACATTGGCAGTTTTTGTGGGCACTAAATGCAGTGAAATGGAATGAAGTTTATTAGATTAATTGGCAATTATTAAATTAGCATGATGATAGTACCTAAGAGCTTTCAAGGCTCTAACTAAGCAGCAATAAAGGGTTTAACTAGAATCCATTTTAGTGTGAACTTGCAAACAAAATCTGACTTAAAAAGCACAAACATTTATTTTCCTATCAAAGACATTTTCAGGACTTGCTGCAAATGGGCAACTTCAATGCCATTTCAAAGTGCTATCAGTTGGTTGCATTACCCAATCTGAAAATAAAACCTGAGGGGTATTCTCTAACAATTGTCAATGCTGAGGTGATATTCTTGCAAGAAAGAATACTTAATGGGCTTAAATGGCCACTTGCTGTTGTGCCAGAAAAGTGGAATTCTCTCCTACAAACCACTCCCCTTTTCAAAGCAAGAGGGAGGACATTATGCAGAGTAGCACTAACAATGAAACTTAAGTCATTGGTTGAATTAGGACAATTGAACAGTGCTTCCTTTTGACCTCTTTCACTAGTACAGGCACAACTGTTGATGGTAGAAACTTACTAAGCAACTATGGAGTTGGTCTAAGAATTTAAGACATATCATTGTGAGTTTCCTTTGCAAGTTTCCTTCCTCCAAAATTCCAGAATTTTGTTCCTTTGTAAAAGAATCATAATTATTTATCATGACCCAATGAATATAACATAAATTACTAAGAATAATGGCATATATTTTCTGCTAATTTTTCTGGGAAAGAAGCAGGAAACACACATCCCTACTAGGGGAGATGGCTCATACAGAATCATACAGAAGTACATGCAACAGCTCTGCACACGTGAACCTCAGAAGAGGACAAATTCAGTTTTGAGAGCTTACAAAGTCCAGCTTTATTTTAGCATCTTTTATGCTAGCCAGGCTCAACTTAATAAACTCAACAGTTTAAAGCTTAAACAATTAAAGAATGAACACGTAGTAAGAGAAGACATATTAAAAGTTAAAGCCATACTCAGACATAGTCGTGTTAAAAGCCAGAAAAATTGTAATGAGTCCGATGCTTAGGAGAGAGCATTGTGCAGTTAATGTAAGTAATGAACCTTTCATGTGAAATGATGTAGTGTCACAACTCATTTGCATCCCACTTAAAGTGTAATTAAGTTTCCCTGACAGCATGGCTTACGGCTGAAAGAACAGACCTGGCTGCTAAATTAATCCAGAATCCCTCTAGTTAATAACAGTCTGCAAAGAAAACTTCACACACTTTCATTTAAAGTTCTTAAACTCACATTTAAAGTGGCACTATAAGAAATTTCAGTGACTTCCAGCCAGAGTCAATTGCACAGCTGACTCCAAGACAAGGTTTGACCTTGTACACACCATAGCACACAAGACAATGCAGTGATGCATTTGAACACATTTCCAACTTTCGTTACTCTTGGAAAAGCAGATGATCATCAGCTGGTTCATTACTTGTAACGATACCAGTGTCTGGGGTCTTTTTTGGGTTTTGGTTTTTTTTAAAGAAAACAATAACATTCAGCAATGCTCAGTAACAGTCAACAGTTGTTCTGGTTGAAATTTTAAAGATGCTCTATTATTAATTTTTCTTCTCAACCAACTATAAAATCCATAATCTAAAAAGGAGTTAACTAGAAACATTATAGGATTGTCTGTATAAAGTAGTCATGCTTTTAATTTTTTGGGTAGTATTTTATTATTAGGAAGGTTGGAGTAGATGATCTCTAAGGCCCCTTCCAGCCTAAGCCTTTCTATGATTCTATGTTTTATGGACCAGTTTAATCTTTACTGAGTTTCATCTTAAAGGTTCTATTTAGAGCAAAGAAGGTGAAACACTCCAGAATACATAAACCCTGTAAAATTCACCTGAATGTAAGAAAAGATAACTCATTACCATGAACTCTTTAAGTTATGGACTGCCTAGCATAAACAGTTTATAGACACTGTCATCCTATTCACAATCGTATTCCTGTATGCGTTACAAATCGTGAGCAACCTACACGGACTCTCCATTACTCTAAAAATCTCGTTAGTGAGAATTCCATTTCTGCCACTGGAAAGAATCCAATTTTAGCAGCTCCACAAGATGATTCCCAAGAGTCAGTCTGAAATACATTACATGAAAATCTGCAAAGTCAGAATCTGGATGCAAAAGGAACAGGTACACAGTGGCTATAATTAAACTGTAGCTGTTACAAAGAGCTTATTCCTTCTGTAGCAGAGGATTAGATGTAACAGCTTTTGTGACTACCAAGTATGACTAACTGAAAAACAAAAATCATGTTTTGCAAAATGTTCTGATGCTCTGGAAATCAATTTGCTCTACAGCTGAAGAAAATGCAAGCAGGTAGCAGCTGAGAAACCTGGGGCTGTTTAGTCTGGAAAAGAGAAGACTGAGAGGAGATCTGATCAATGTGTATAAATATCTGAGGGGTGGGTGTCAAGTGGCTGGGGCCAAGCTCTTTTTGCTGGTCAGCAGCAATAAGACAAGGAGCAACAGCTACAAAGTGGAAGAGAGAAGGTTTCACTTCAACATAAGGAGAAGCTTCTTCACAGTGAGGGTGACAGAGCCCTGGAACAGGCTGCCCAGAGAGATTGTGGAGTCTCCTTCTCTGGAGACTTTCCAAACCTGCCTGGATGCATTCCTGTGTGAACTACCCTGGGTGATCCTGCCTTGGCAGGGAGGTTGGACTTGATGATCTCTGGAGGTCCCTTCCAACCTCTAAGATCCTGTGATTTTTTTTTTTATATAAATAAATGTTCCAACTAATCATGAAAAAACCTTTTTACATTTGGTAGTAATAGAACATGAACAACCAAGTCTGTCTGAATTGGAGAGATTAAGCTATACCTTTAGAATATAAGTATCACTGCTTAGACAGTTGGCTAAAATCATTTCAAATATTTTCTGTTCAGAGGATGTTTTAGGAAAGCACATTATGCCCAATAAGAGAAGTTTAAAGCACCAGTTCTCATCCACGGACAAAATTCATATCAATGCAAAACCAAAGAAGTACTTGAAAGACAGCCCCTTAGACTTGCTTATCTACCTCAAAACAGTTTTAGAGATCCAGACCAGATGTTTGTTTTCAAGTACTTTTACTCATTATTTTATAGTAGCAACAGATTTATCTCTAGCCACAACTTTTTACTTGACATTCTGAAATACACCATTAGTAACTAATGGAGAAAATAAAGAACAGCAAGTAAATGTTTTGAGTTCCACTAATCATTTACACTTCAAAAGTGAACTCTTAGATATGATGAAACCAGAATTCATAGTCTCTGGCTTTCATATGAAGCACCTTGCAAGTATTATCCATATCTGTATCTCATTAGACACAACTGTGTCTTGGCCACATGTTTCAGGATAGCAAAATTCAATTTTCCTTTAAATGCAATGAGGTTTTGAGTTGGTTTTGCAAGTAATTATCACAAGTTTATTGGCACTAACTGAGTTAGTATCATGTAATAACAATTTTATAGTAATACTGTATAATATTAAGAATGTGAATACTGTGATATTCCCACCTACCAGGTAGTTAGTTATCAAAGCACTGAATTTTTTTAAGCAGCAAATAAATATACCTTTTTTTTTTTTTTTTTAGCACAGACAGAGCAATTTCCAATTCTTTTCCTGCAATAGTGAATAGGAAAATGTGCTTTAAGAGAATTAAACAGAAACCACCTAGGGTCCTTCAGGCAGCAAGAAAATTCTGAAGTACTAAAGAACCACCAAGCCTGAAATGAAGGAAAAGACTGCTACAGCAGTTTTTCCTCTAACAACATCCTGCTTAAGTTCTCAAATCATGGCCACATGGCACAATAAATTAGCCTCAGAGCTTTAAAAATCATTGAGTTTCTGCATTGAAGGAATACAGCTGAATATATTCTCTGCAACTTGTTTGCATATAGCTGTTACATTTCCTCTAGAACATCTATTCCTTGTTATTGTATGCAAATAATCACCTTGCCTAGGATGCTCCATACTCTCATTAGCTGAAAAGTCTCATTGCAGATGACAGTCTGGATGACATTCCATTCTGGATCTAATCCAAAACTCATTAAAATCAAAAGGAAAAAAAGAAACAACTTATTTCCAGACTTCGGTGCCTTTACTGAAGCCAATCTTGCTTTATGGGCAAAATAAAGCTGTTCATACTCACAAATCAAGCTCCTGACCCAGTTCACTTTCTTCTTTAAGCATTGGATAAAATGCTTATATATTCTTCCAATCATACATCCATGGATAATATGGAATACATTATTCTCAGGTGGCAAATGCTTTCAACAAATAAATGATGCACCATTTCAACAGCTCCAGCTTATCTCCACTTTTTATAAGAGGGACATTTTAAAAACATCATTAAAATTTCAACCTCATTTGTTATGTGATATTGGCAAGGTCCTTTGAAACAAACCCAAGCAACCAAACTTAGGAAAATAGCCTGTGTTTTGTCATTTAATTCAACAGAAGCCAGATTACAACCTTAAGTATAATAAAAGACTATAATCAGATACAGTTTATGCAGTCTGGAGGACATACTCTTACTTCTATCTTAAATTAATGCACTTCACTGAAGTACACAAACATTCTAAAAACTACCTGCCAAAGTTTTCACACATTACAGAAATCCTATTACTCTAAAAGCATTAAGTGTGCAGTTAACTGAAAGTGTGAGCTATTGAACAAACATATTTGTATTCTGCACAATCTATCTTCCCAAAAACCTCATCATTCTGAAGTTATTTTCCTGAAAACTCTCCGATCTTATTGATAAGAACACAAATAAGAACTTTTTTTTTTTTAATAAAGTAATAATGCCAAGAGAGGAATCAAGAAAGAGTTCATTTCAGATGGCATATTATTGCCCTTGTAGGATACTACCCACTGCACAAAGCAGTGTGCTCCACAGTAGGATCCTCCAGGGAGGATTCCTCCACATTCAAACAATCAGAAAACAGAGTTTCAATTATAATAAGGTTAAAACAAGCTCAGTCACCATTCATTAAATATTGTATATAAGTTCACATCCAAAGTCTTTTTCAGTCTGCAGCTTGGCTGATCTTTCCTAGTTTTCCATCAATAACAAAAATCAGAAGCATATGAAGCCACATAAAAGACTTTTATCTTTATGCAAATGATTGCAATAGTTACCAGTCCAAATTAAAATGGTGTCTGAATTTAAATTATGCACAGACACATAGACCATAAATCAAAACTTCATCCACTCACTTTTGTGCTCCATCAGAAGTTAATTACTAAAGAGGGAAATAAATTTAAGGACCAGATGTTTGTATTCATTTTATTAATTGCTGATCACACCGTATGTAACTGCTAAAATACTCAATATATGAAGTCTAAGTCAAGTGAAGTTTCAGCAATCAGTAACATTACAATCCAGTGCAGTCTGTTACAGAAACTAAGCTATAATATTACTTAGAACTGAAGCAAATCATAGTTTATATTGATTCCTACCAACAAAATTAGCAAACGCTTTTTAACCCTGGAGGCTTTGCAGTGTGTATGAGTTTAAGCTGACTGGCCCCACTAGGAAGGATGAGGGGACAGGGTTACAACTCAATAGCCAAGCTGGATCATGTATTCTACAAAGTGGCCATGTCATGCTCACTGTATGACAGGAAAGGGGTTGGCTGGGATTTATGGGACTTGCAATATATTCTGTAGCTTGTAAATTCCCTGTTCCCTGTCTTTTGTGCCTTTTCCCCAGTTTCCAGGCTGGGGTTCATCCCTTTTGTTCCAGTTAAGGTTTGCACACTGCAGCGGCAGTTTCAGCTGCTGTGTCTGCTGGTACCTTTTCTCCTGTTTGCTTTTTTTTCTTCCGTTTGGCAAGCAAACAAACAGTAAAATTTTTCACATGCACACCCCACCCCACCCCCCAAAAAAAAAAAAAAAATCAGCATATTGCCTTTGTCTCCACTTGTGAGAAACAGATGACTGATACATGGCTCAATCACAGTCTCACAGCAATTACAGCTCCTTAACTGTCACTCTTCTAACAAGACCAAAGATTCTTAAGTGATTTCTAATGCAGAAAGAAGGGCTCAGGGAACATGGAACACAAATCCAATGGAAAGTAGGCTTCACAAATCAGCTTGTAATTAGTATGTTCTAATTAGACGCTGAAAGACACACAACCATCCACAATTAATTCTATTCATGATATAGCTTAGGGAGCATCACAACTAAGTGCCAAACACATGAAAGCAACGCTACTTATTTCCTGTTATGTACCTTGCTAAAGAAACAAAACTCAAGTTGCAGAAGACCTGGAATTTATTTAAACAATCCAGTCTTTATGATCATATTACATCTAATTGAAAAAAAATAAATAAGTAACATTTCTAATAAACAAGCTATTAACTTGTACCTATAAATAACTGACTTTAAGAGCAGTATATTTAATATCCTTCTATCACCTTTTTTTAAGTAAATCATCTTTTCATGAAGAAAAAAGAGATGTTTAATGAAGTTCAAACAGAGCAGACAATTCTTCTGACTAAAATCCAATTTCTAAAGGCTGCAATGGCTAAACCAAAATTTAGAGCTGGAAATGTTGATATACAAGTGAAAAAGAGAAAGGAGAGAAGGTGCACACTGGACAAAGTTCTACTTTGAGAAGATTATTCTCGTCTTGATAATCAGGACATAAATGGATTTTAAAAGTCAAAAATCTCCAGACCTTGTGGAAAACTATAGAAAGCTTTTGGAATACATTTAAGGAATCATGGAGGGGGAAGGTGTTAATAACCAAAGAGGGAAATTCAGCACATACCGTTACAGGGAACACAAAATTAAGTGAATACAGTCAGCACTTGTGGTACAATCTGTGCAGTAGTCCTAGTTTTAACTGTTAAATTACACATCTCACATGCAAGCTATCGTGATTTTAAGCAGTTCAGACATTTAAGACTCAGGAGGATGAAAACAAAGACTTGGCACTGTGATACTAACACATGCAGCATATGATTACTTTTCCTTATATCATTACTAAACCTGCTAATTGATCTGGAGAGCCTCACCCAAGCAACAAATATCCACAGATTAACTGAGATAGAAAGCAGTCAATTTACTTCTCTATTAAAACTAACAAGACAGGTGCAGGAATGGAAAAAAAAAAATATATTTCCACTTCTCATTAGTTCAGAGATTCTTACCAAATTCTGAATGCTAAATCTCAATAAGTCTTGACACCTCAAAGATGCAATGAGTGCAAATGAATCAGTGTCTGAGGGAACTTTCAGTATATAGAAAAATCCTCCTCTCTCAAAGGACATAAGTGCCTTACATTTGTCAATATCTTAAACTGTAGCAGTTATTGCTATTCCCTGGCCCAATGCCCACATCTACATTTCTTTTTTTATGTCAATACTCATTCAACTGAAGTTTATTTTAGTTTAGTTTTTTTGCAGGTGTTTTAGTGCACATTTTTTCCCCTTTTCAGAGAGAAAACCTAGGGTCAGAGTCAGGTGGGGAAATGGTTTACTTGCTTTCTTAGAGACAGTTGTCTATACTGACTCACCTCATGGCTGGAAAACGTCCACAGCAACCACAGAAAGGATATTTAAGCCAGAGACACTGGCAAGACAAAAATGTCCCCTTTCAAGCAGCAGCCTGCACTCAACTTTCAAAACCATCTTTCCTGCCAAAGACTTCACTAACAGACATCTTGACAGTATCTGAAAAGATACAATGTGGTCACTATTTCCTACTCGAAGAACAGTATTACTACATGACCTGACAGAGTTTGAAGCATGAGATCCCTTGAAGAAAGATTTGTCACCATTCCTCTCTACAAAACTGTATCAACGATGTAAAAATCCAAGTAAGATAGCCAGATCTCTTTGACAATATATGGAAAACATGACTAACACTGGTTTGATCAGTGGGTTTCGATACACACACTGGTATCACTTTACTTATTATTTTTAAGGCAAAAAACCCTTCAGAAGTGATTGAAGGGATCCATCAAAGAGTAATAAAGGAGCATTAAATGCCAAATGCGTCATAAACTGTTTAAGACTTCCAAAGTGACCACATACTCCGCAGCCTTCTGTATCTCATATTGAGTTTCTTGTCTATGACTGTATGCACCCACACCACACTAAACTACATATGCCACATGAAATGATACATTTATTCTGTACTCTCATGATGACAGCATGCAGAGAATGAATCCGTTAGGAGCCAGAATTCTGCATTTATTGCAGAAGTGGGGGAGAATATCCAGAACAATTGGTAGCCCTCTACCACATCCTCAAACTATCTCTTCCAGGCAGAAGAGAGTTGTAGGCTAACTAGTAGATACTCATGAAAAAAAAGAATTCCATCCCCCATCACATAACCTGTCACTGGAGGCAGAAAAGACCACTCAGCATTCAATGAGTTAAAGCCTGGCAAATCTGCATGTCAGTGGTATATTCTCACCCTCAGCAGAATCTTCAGAGTTTACCTGTCAAGCTGCAAAAAGCTCTTTTGAAGATTCTGCAAAGCTGTTTCAGAGAGATTACAAAAGACTCCTTGACAATAATACAGACCTCTCACCCAGACTCAGGATTTCATTCTAGAAGTCATAAGAATTTAAGAGGGTACAAGACCATGCATTTATTTTCTGACATCATTAACTATCTTCCTCTGAAGCAGCTAAGTATTTTGCGGAGATAAAAAAAGGTCTGAAGTAGAGACCTGGCATAAGAGGTTGTAGACCACCCTGTTTAGGAAAGTAATAAGCAACTTTAAACCCAGAACCAATTATTTAAAGTGCCAGGCACAATTAAATATAAATACCATTGCTTATATAAGCTATAAAGCACTGAGAATACACCAGTTTCCAGAATGCTTCATTTGCTGATGTAAGCAAACTCAGTAGTAAGAAGAAGTGAACCTATTACACTGCCTAGAATTAAAGAGATCAATAATTTTAGGACAGCTACTACTAGCAACAAGATATAACCTTCATTGTCTGCAGTGACTAAGTTCAAGAGAACAAAATTACAAAGTGAAAGACAGGATTAAATTGACAAAAAATATGTTCTATGGAGGGGAGTTCTGTATTTTAAAAGATGACATCTTAAAAAATCCCTTTCTCCCCTCTTCAGATATCTGCATATTTCAAGAAAGCCACTGAATTGGTTTGGCTAGGCTGGTTTTAAAATAGTAGTGAAGGCACAACAATTTACATTTCATTTCAGTGCTACTTTAACAAAATTTAGTCAATTCTGGTCTACCACCAGCATAAGAATACATTTGTATTGGCAAATTAACTACATAACTAACAGAGGGTATTTACAGACATACTCAGTGGTAGTCTAAATCATCCTTTAGAATCACAAACATACTTTGGTATGCTCATAGCTGGTGCTGATACAAACAGTGCCTCCTGAACCATCACTCAGAACCCTCCCACAGACCTTGCAGTTAAGGCTTTTGCTTGTTAGAATAATGAAAACAAGCAGTGCCAAGGAGTATGCTCAGATAGAACTAGCTTCTAGAAGTGAATTCCCCTGATAATACTAATTCCAACAGATAGACAAGTAGATGCAAAAAGGCATTATTGCAATATGCTTTATGTTAACTGTAGCATTGATCTCACTGGGACTATTTGTATGAGCATGTGTATAAGCTCTTGGTACAACCAGTGTAAATAAGCGTTTCATAATCAGGCTTAAAGCACCTTCCACTACTTTTGCTGAAGCACTGTTCAGAGACACTGTGGTGAACTAAAGCACTCACTGAAAGCGAAAGGAAGAAATAACCAATAAAATAATTGCATGTTAACAATCAAACTTCCATGGCATTATTATAAATATACCATAATTAAATGCAATGAAGTCCACTTCAGAGCTGTCTCTGGTAGTCTGAAGGAACAGTTTTAAATTTTATGTGCAGCAAATTATTCTGAGCTGTTATTTTACATGGTCAGAATTTCAAATACAAGAGTTTTGTGCTGTGCTTTTCAGAGGCACAAAACATTTCAGCCTGAAAAAAAAAAGAACGGCAAGTAACATAGTGCTGAACATCACATTCACCAGCACCGTATCATCAAAGTGCTGGCCAGGACAAACATTAACTGACTTGCATTTCCAATGAGTTAACTAGAACAGATAATAGAGTAGTTACACCAGTTGTTGCCAACAAAACATACGTAATCCAGCATGAACTTGGAGCTTAGTAGCTCCAAGATCCGACCCAGTGTAAAGAAAACTTCATATAAAGTATATGAAGACATGAAAAAAAATTTGCTCCTGTTCAGAGCTTTTGCATATCACACACAGACATGGTATGCAGTGTTAGATGTTATTACCCACCACAGCTAACAGCCTAAGTTGCTCCATCTTCGCATTTAAGGCACAAATCACTTCCATCAGTAGGACGCATTATCACTCAAGTTTTCCTAAAGCAAAACTTTCTTTTTTGGTCTTTTATATCTAACAACAATTTCTTGTTCATCTGAAGCTTCAGTTTTCACACTGCTCTATATTTCTGCCTAAGCTTCACTCCAGAACATTTGCATCACTCAAGCCTTATCTTTGAAGAGACGGCACAAACCAGGCTGTAATTTTTTTTAAAAGCATCTTTCGAAATTGAATATGGTATTTTGGAAACTTTGCAAGATATTATCCAAGATATTTGTAAAGAAAAACAAATAAAGAAGCAACCAAAAGAATATTCAAAGTATTTGAATACCTTCTATATTACTGCCATCTCATGGAATTAATCCTATCTCAAACTTACAGAAATACTACTGTAGAAAAAGAAACATTACAACTGTCACTACACAGCATGATACAGTGTTTCTTCTGATTAAGATGTCCCAACAATTCAAAATAACCCAACATTAGCTTAACTGAAACAGCTTTTTTCTGAAGTCGAGGATATAGTAAGAAGGAATGGATCTGGTTAAGGATAACTAGGCTGGTAACACCAAGGTATAGTTTTGACAACCTTCTTCTTCCACCTAGTGGCAAGAAGCATAAAAACAAGATCTTTGAGAGTGCAGTCATAAGATGTTTTCCAACACCAATTCCATAAAGATTCTCTGGCATTATAAGGTCTGAGCCATGTAGAATTTTGGCCTTCATTATTAAATTTACAAGTAATAAACACATCACCAGAAGGAACTTAGAAATGCCCTTACAAAATACAATTCTTTAAACAAATTTCTCTCTCCGTGTATATTTTTCATTCACGAACCTCAATATTTTTTGCCTGCCAGGTTATTCAGCCTCTTATCTTGTCAGAGGTTGCAGCTACCCAAATCTACATTCTGCCTCAACCATCCGAGTATTTACTACAAAGAAAACAAAATACTACAGCAAAACTGCTCACAGCATTTCATTAAACTTAGTAAACACCACAGTAGCATAAACTAAGACAGGAAGTTTTATTGTCCTACAAACAGGAGGGTGGTTGTCATAGAGCATAAGAACTAATTAAGGTGGTGTTTTTCATACATACACTATGTCAGCCAAACCCTGCACCTCACAATAACATTAGGGCATAGGTCTACAAAATCTAAGCTATCTCTGAGAAAGTACCTCATATCCATTAAGTTCCACACAAAGNTTCAGCTGCCTGTCTATTACAACTCCCAGATCCCTTTCTGCCAGGCAGCTCTCCAGCCACACTGTCCCAGGCCTGTAGTGTTGTTGCTTGGGGTTGTTGTGACCCAAGTGCAGGACCCAGCCTTTGGCCTTCTTGAAGCTCATCCCTAAAGGTTAACAGGTTGTGTGCCCTACAGCTGAAGTTAAGCATGCACCAACTGCTTCCAGAAACTTTGAGCACCAGAAAGAGAGTTTCAGAGCTAAGGAGGTTGCTTCTCCTTTCCCTCAATGTGCAGTGCTACAATAAGGAGCTGTCTCCAGCTGCTGCCACGGCCTGGTCATCCTGTACCAACCCTGGTTAGTGGTGGTGGGGGTTGTACTAAAATTCAAATACTTCTCTTGGAGTAACTCAAAGTGAACTGATGCCAACCAGCTGAGGAGTTAGGTTGATTAGATTGGACCAGAAATGTGAAGGAAAAGGAGAGGGAAAAGTAGAGAGAGAAAGAGAGGAAGAGAGATAGTTGAGGAGCAAGGAAACAGACAAAACTACCTCCTGGATTCAGCTCGTACAATTATTACAGGTACAGTACTAAGTTCTTCACAGGTGAAAAAGGCAGGGGGGCCCTCCGCGGCAGCGGAAACAAAGCAGTGTGGAGCTGGTGGCGGGAGCCGTGCAGTCAGTGCCCACACTGAGGCGGGAGCGGTGTTAGGGGCACGTAGCAGGCGGCGCCGCGCGGGCCGCGGGGAGCAGAGCCGTCGCGCGCGCGCGCGCGGCTTAACGCGCGGGCAGTCAGAAGTTGCCGTTCCCCTTTCTCCCTCTGCCGCGCAGGGGCGCTGCCCCTCACAGCTGTGCAGAGCGCAGTGCGCACATTGGCCACTGGGTGGCGCTGTCGCGGTGGGTTCAAAACAAAGCCCGCGGGCGTTCCCGCCTTCACGGAAAATACCTCTCCCAAGACAGGCCGTCAGGCGGTGCGGCGCACACCCTACATGAGACGGTAAGGC
Source organism: Ramphastos sulfuratus (assembly GCA_013399055.1). NCBI lineage: Eukaryota > Metazoa > Chordata > Aves > Piciformes > Ramphastidae > Ramphastos > Ramphastos sulfuratus. Next base: position 260,132 of record WBNM01036818.1, on the reverse strand, counting down.
AACTGGTACCTCACGGCCGTTAATGCCCAGGCATTTTGCAAGACCTATCTTCTGAGGCTGCCTGTTCCTCTGAAACTGGCTAATCGGTTTAAAAGCTTGTTGGGGTAGTGCTGGAAAAGGTGACAACAGAAAGGCAGCAATAAAATGACAACAGAAAGGTAGTGTTAGCAGCCTCATTCTGTTACGGGTTCCTGATGAACATGATAAAATAATTAACATTTGCCAAGACACTGGCACTTAAAGTTAACTTTAGCCCTTGCAGAGCCAAACCACAAACAAACACCAAATACTGCACCCTCCTCAGAGGGTGTGTCCCCCCATTTCTAAAGCAATCAAATTCCAGCATCTCAGACACAGTTTGTCACCATCCAACTGGCTAAATACCACCCACAGAAAACATCTGAGACGTGATGATTTCCTAAAATTGGAAAGCAAAGTCAAAGAGTTGTGGTTGGAGTGCTTGCACCATCTGCACTTTCCACCACACAGCTCTGCCTTTTGTCAGGCTGATATCCTGTACAGGCTGCAACCCCTGGGACAGCTCCCACTATTGATCTGTAGCACTCTTGGTACATGGAAGTTCTTTGCAGTGAGGGTGGCAAGACACTGACACAGGTTGCCCAGGGACATTGTGGAGCACAGAAGCGCAGATTGTGATCTTTGATCACATTGTGTGCTTCTGTGCTCCACAACCTCCCTGGAGGTGTTCAAGGCCAGGTTGGACAAGACCTTGAATGACCTGTTCTAGTGGGAGGTGTCCCTGCCTATGGCAGGGGGTTGGGGCTGGATGATCTTTGAGGTCACTTCCAACCTTGCCATTCTGATTCTGTTTGCCATCCAAAACCAGCATTATGCTGAATGCCTAAATGTATATAGGCATTTATATATGCTCACACACTGAGCTAGGCTGGATTGAATCACATACCAGGATTAATAATTAATTAACACACACTTTTTGACAAACTATTTAAAAGTTTAGTAAAACGTTTTGGGGTTTTTTTTGCTTCTGAATGGAATTCTGAAAGCAGTTTGAGATGGTCAACAGCTGGATGTTGGTTTTAATCAATATGTACTGGATTATTCATTATTTCAGATTTAATTATTTTAGAAAACTGTACATGTTCTTAAGGTAGAAAAGAAGCCAAACAATTGAATGTTCAATACTTGTAATTTTCAACAGATGGCACTTTATAGCAAGGAATCTGGAGCATCTAATTAAAAGGCAGCAAAAACCATTGGATCGCTGAGATGTTCTTCACAAAGGCAGGAATATTCCTATCTTCCTTTCTTCTCAGGCAAAAATTACTGCTAAAGTTTAAAAGATTACAAAGAAATTAGTGCATATGAACTCAGAAGACAACAGAGAATCCTTTTACTAAAAAGACTTAGTGCAGCCTTATGCAGATCTTTACATGCATTTTCATGTCTAAAGCTACACAGAAGATTTTCAGAACCACTGATGAGCCAAATAAACAAAACAGGCCTGGCAGCACTGCTGGCTCTGTTACAGCCCAAGTTACACATTTAAGTTGCCTGCATGGAAGGTGCTTACTGATGAGAACCACAAAAAGCAGACTGGGAATGACATTTAAATAAACCCATGAGGAGCTAACAGCTATCTTCAGTTACCTTGTCCGTAGTTATAGACTATCAATGATTTAAACAAAGAACAACAACAATCAAGCAAACACCACTCTTCTTGGAAATCCACAGAGAAAGGACAAAAGGAAACAGACAGAAGTTGCAGCACTGCAAATGGCAAATAGGTAAGTTTTCCTAACAGAACTAGTTGAGTGTTCAAACCTGAAGTATTTGAAACTCCATCTTTGGAGTTATTCAAAACTCAGCAAGGCCCTAAGCAAACTCGTCTAGCTTCAGTAACAGCCCTGCTTTGTGCAGAACACCAGCCCCTTCCAGGAGCTTGCAGGATTGTAGATTTTTCAGTGGAAAAAGTCTTCTGAAAGATATGCCCTTGGTTATGGCTGAGACCTATTTCCTCATATTCCCAAAACAAGTCTTCTCACAAAACTGCAGAACATGACCACCTTTTACCCTGTGACACTGTTTAAACAGGGTGCAGGAAGCGCCTACTCCAGTACAAGATTGAGGACCATGTCTTGGTCTAAATCTTCATTCTGAACTAAACAAAAGAAGTTTGATTTTCACGTTGTCTATTTTTCAGATGTACTATCTGTCTAATGGGCAAGATTCCCATTTTCTAGGTGACCTATATAGGATCAAGTCAGCAGCCACAATCAAGCAGCACTTCCTATGTTAGACAACAATAGGAAAAAAAAAAAGAACATTTCAAAAGCATCCAGCAATGAAAGAGTATCCATGCCCTAAGTAGAAAATGTAGGCACACACAATTAGCAACATTAGGTGACAAGCAAACCAAATTCTCTCATGTCTGATCTGAATCCTTAAGATTATTTTTAAATCCAAGCTTTTGTAGGCAAACTAAGCTTTTTGTCTTAGATGCTTTTAGAAACTTTTCTTGGAAAACACAATACATAGCCCCTCTGAAAAGTTTATCCTCTGTACCTAAGTATCACTAGAAATTCCACACTGAATTTGGAACAAAGAGGTTTGCTTTGTTTTGATTAGGCTACCCCTTCAGCACCATGCAAGGGAAAACCACAGTAGTAGGAAGGTGTAGGAAAGGACAGCATTACACCCCCACAGCATCTTGCAATGCAAATACTTGGCCACATAATGCCATGACAGCAATGTTCATTTCTGCTCCTGAAGGAGGCATTCTTGTCCTGATCACAAGCAAAAAAAAAAAAAAAGGAAAAAAATTAGCTACATAAGAATCTCTAGCAAGAGCCAAGAAATAGACAAGCAGCAGTGAAAATACAGCCCCACAAGAGAACAAATTATTCCAAGCCAGGTCCCAGTCTTGTCAGGCTTAGAGCTCAGATGAAAACACAGCAGTAATTTCAGCACATTTTTTCCGCTTCAGTGGTAGCAGCAGATTCATCTCTAGCACAGATGAAAAACTCCATGCCCAGGTGAACTGAAACACAAGTGGTTACATGCTTCATACATTTAGAATCAAGTGCCCCAGATACTTTAGTTGATCTCAAGACTGATCAATGATTCAGTGTCAATGAAAGCCTTACTAATCTGATATTTACAAACTCTGCTCAGAATGAAGAAGTTGTTTTCATATAGCTTTATGCAATCATAAAGCTATAAAAATTTATGACTCAATCCATTTATTTAGTGAGAGACTTCCATATATTTGATTCAGGCTGCTTCCAGTCTTCTCCCATCAGTCCTTTCAGGTTCAAATCTTTGAAAAATTCGAGACGATGACTGTAGAGACAGAAGAAATAAAAAACCTTCTAAGTTAGCAGTGGTGAAGCAGCAACTCTAGTATTGGATTCAGTTTTGGGCTCCTCGCTACAAGAAAGACCCTGAGGTGCTAGAATGAGCCCAGAGAAGGGTAATAAGGCTGGTGAAGGGTGTAGAGAACAAGTCTTAAAAGGAACAGCTGAGGGAACTGGGGTTGTTTAGTCTAGACAAAAAAGGAGGCTGACAGGAGACCTCCTTGCTATATATAACTGCCTGAAAGAAGGCTGGAATGAGGTGGGAGTCCATCTATTCTCTCTATTAGCAAGTGATAGGACAAAACAAAATGTCCTGAAATTGTGTCAGGAGAGGTCTGGATTGGATATGAGGAAAAAAAGCTTTCTGGAAAGAGTGGTCAGGCATTAGAATAGGCATCCCAGGGAGGTGGTGCAGTCTCTGTCCCTGGAGGTTTTCCAAAACCACACGAACATGGCACTTTGGGACATGGTTTAATGGCCATGGTGGTGTTAGGTTGAACCTAATGATCTTAAGAGGGCTTTTCCAACTGAAACACTTCTGTGTCTTTATAAAATGCAACATCCTCAACAGGACTAATTAATCCTTATTTTCAGGTTTCCTTGGGTAGGAATGTAACCAGCCTTCCTGTGGTCATTTTCCAAAACTCGAGTTTCTAAATAAAAAACACTACATTTCAGAAAATGCTGTACTGGGTAAACACAGGGCAAAATCTTCAGCTACCAACAAGTATAATATAGTGATAGTATGAACAGCATAATATAGTGAAGTGCTCACTTTTCAAACTCCCTCAATTTACATTGCATGAAACTGCAGCCAGAGCAAAAGCACAGTGATATCCTGTTTTGTGACTTATCTGCACTCCAACAGAGTAAAAAATTACAACTTTTGACCATCTGAGAACAGGGATAGCCTTTCCTTACAGAAAAGAGGAACCTAGTAAATACATTTTTTCTGTAAGACTATTGGTCTTGTTTTCTTTTAAACATTATGAATCAGTTCTTGCTAAGAATTTCTATTACCATATAGGAACAATAGAAGGAACACACTGAAGCCAGCCTCCAATTAATACTTTGATTAAGCAATAGCCAAACAGAAGACAGAACATCTGACACTACACTAATCATTTAAAAAGGTAAATGGAATTCTCTTATTAGGAAATAATTCATAGCAGCAAAGACAAACTAAGAGCAATGCAAATAGCAATCCTGCTTTCACATAATTGCATCTGCTACCAACATCTGTAAAAGTCAAAGGGTTTTTGAAAGGGGTTATATAGAAAAAAATCCCTTCCTGCAAAATATTACAGGTATTCTCCAGTTCACCACAGAAAAACAAAAAGTATCCATTTCTTAAAGAACATCGATATAAAGAATGTATTTTATTAGCAATAGCCTGTTGCAGAAACATTTTTTTTCTTAAATAATGGCAAAAAAGGGTAACTTGATCTAGAATATACCTTACCTGGCTGTCATTGTCGAGTAACAAGTCTACATAACAACTACAGTGTACTCTCTAGAGCTTGTCATTTATACAGAATGCCCACAAGTAGGAGGATTTTATCAAAATCATCTCAGCCTCACAGTCAAAGAAAATGAACGGGCCCTAAGCACAATTTCAAAATCAAGATATTCCAGTTTTTCTATTGATACTGGGCATCTTTTTATGACACCTTTTAGGTTGAGTTTGCTTTTCAGAGTTTTCCATAATATGGAGCCATCTGTAGAGCTGAGGTTGTTTATAACAGTAGGGGAGAAGCAAAAGAGATTTACTGGAAATTCGATCTGGTGAAATTAACACTAAATGGCATTTCAGGAGGTGCTGGAGGGAAGGAAAAAGCAGAGTAACCTAGATGTGATTTAGCTGAGGAAGGTGATAAAGCAGATGCCAATAGTGTTTTCCATCATTTTCTATGCACCTAGGGAATAACATAGAAATGAAGCACTAATTATAGCTCTCTGCCACAGTGCTTTGTGCAAAATGCACTGCCAGTGGATCTGGGGCTAAGCAGTGTAATTTAAGTACAAGTGGCATTCAGTCTGAAAATCAGATTAGCTTTAATTATCCCAAGCATAGTGCAACTCTATTACGTTAGAGCTAACTTCATGCTTACAAATCTGGTTTCTGCCCTTCCTGTAGCTTATGTCGAGGCACAGGATGAAGTGCTTCGTATATTCTCTCTTCTCCTGAGCCATGAATTGCAAATGCATTGAACTTGTTAGTGCACGGTGGGAAGTAATTCCAGGGAAGATATGCTCTACCCTCCCATTTGGTTTTCGTTCTGGTCACCTCAAACTCTAAAGGAAGTGCTTCCTGTAAAAGCAAGGAAAGAAAAGATGTCATGTCACCTTTCAATCAGGCAATAAGCACCTAAAAACAATTAGTTCTTCTGTACATTACAAATGTACTTGACCACTTACTACCACTTACTTTCCATACTCTTCTTCTGCCAGAAAGCAGCAGCACCAAGTGTTGTCCATGGCTGTGAAAAGATGAGCACAATCGTCTTAAAATAATGCCAAGTTGTTAATATAGTGTTCTGCCACAAAAACATACATTCACCATAATCTAACATTTCTGTACCCAGTCTTTATCATACATCATGAATCATCTTACAAGCATTANGCCTCAAACCAGCACAAACTGGAAATGCAAGTTAACATCTGTGACTTTTTCAGAGTGCTGTACTTACGGACAAAGTTCAACTTCTAAATACTGTTCAGTTCTGTCACTCAGGAAAAATGCTTCTACAACTGAAAAACAACAACAACAACCCAGGCTGCCAGCATTTTATATTAAATATTTTGTGACACCTTGAGCCCTTCACATCCCACTAGAACAATTCTGTTTTCATTATTTTTGGCCTGTTCCATGCCAGAGCTTGACTAGCTGTGTACTTGCTACTGGCAGCTTCATGGCTATTTGGAATGCTGTACCATAACAGTAACTTTTATTGAGCTTTTATTTTTAAAAACTGAACAGTTCAAACTTACCCTCATAGTCCCAAAGTTTACTAAAAGGTTTCCCTGCCTCTCCAAGAGGTGCTGGAGGGTCATTAAAGAAGGGAGCACTAACTTCCATTAGCAGTCCCGCACTGTCTGACTTCAGCCCAACTGTTACTGGCTCGTGGGTCACAGGTAAACCATCCCATGTGTGTTTAACTGTAAATTCCATCTTCATATCCTACAGAAGTGAGAAAGGAGGTTTCTGGGTAAGAAGATCTCAGATTCCACTACCACACTGTTTGCTTGGGTCAGGGAGAAAGCACACTTTTGTACAAGGTCAAGCATCAAAGCATTCAGACATCAGAAGAACCGAAATAGTTTAGCTTTAGAATGCAACTAAGCAATCAGTTACATGAATTCTTTTTATAGGTCTTTCCGTCCACACTTCAAATCACTCTGAAGTCTTACCAAGCTGAAGGCATTTCAGCCCTATATGCCTGCATAAACACCTTCCCAAAGCCATCAGAAATATTTATCAAAAGATAAACAATAGATTGAGAAAAAGCTTTCGCAAATCTGAGCTGCAAGAAAATAAACCAATTAGCTAAAGCTTTCCTTTGTGGTCACCGCAAACAGCTGAACTGAAGGATTTCAAGGAAAACTACAAGCACATCCTGTTGAACACACTGGATATTTGCAGAGCAGCAAGAACAGAGGATGCTGCATTCCAACAGCTGTTGTTATTTACAAATAACTGTACAAGCCTCAAGAAGAGCCCTCATCTATTTAACAAGCAAAAGAACCAGTGGAGCCTGTTTGTGGCCTGTTGCCCCTCTCCCCCTCGGTATTATGAGTTCCTTCCCATCTCCACTAAAGTGAAACTTGATTTGGTCTCCTAGCCATATAAGAAGGGAATATACACAATCTGGCTGAGTATTACACAGATGCAGTTAAGAATTGTGGCCTGAGAGGTGTTAGCTCAAAACATGTGCTAGATTTGGAGTGTGCCAGATTTGTATTCAAACTTGTGTAAATTTATAATACATTAATGCCTGCTCCTTAGTGCCAAACACAGCGTTAAGAAATTTTACTCCCCATTTCAGTGACAACCTGATAGAACCCACTAAAGTACTTCAGACATTACTGTAACCATAAGCCATAAAATGAAGATGAGAGTGATCTGTGATGTAAGAAAACATTTTTTACAGTGAGGGTGACAGAGGAGCACTGGAACAAGCCCTAAGAGGTTGTGGAGTCTCCTCTAGATATCTTCGAAACCTGCCTCGACAGGTCTCTGTGTGCCCTGCCCTAAGTGGTCCTGCTTTGCAGGGAGTTTGGCCTCGATGACCTGTGGAGGACCCTTTCAACCCCTCACATTCTACCATGTTATGATTCCTTTTTGGATGTAAAAACACTAACTCCTGCAGGGACAGCTCACAATGTACTGAAACGAACACGCTGAAGATTCAGCCCACCGTTATGAACCAATATAACTCTTGAGTAGATGAATGTGCAATTAAAAAAATAATCATAAAGTAATATGGAAATCTGCAAAACTTTCATTAGCTTTCATTAGAGCTGTACACAGCACTAAGGCTGCTCAATTTACAAGGCAGCAGAATCAAGATTTTCCAAATTAACCTGTAATTTTTGTTTATTACATCGCATTGACTTAGGTAAGCTGATTAGTACCACGCTTTTCAATTACAATAAAAACAGCAGCCGATAGCAACGGTGTAAAAGTAAATTAAAATATCAAGATGAGACCTTTCAGTACCTTTCAACAGTTCGCCTCAGCCAGTTGTTAATACCCTGTAGAGAGATGCTAAGTGAGATGGTTTTAAAGCAAGTAGTTTCTCAGCACCGGATGGCCTCCAGCCGCCCAGCGCCGGCCGGAACGCTCAGACCTCTCAGCCAGGCGAGCCTCACACCTCATCGGCGAGAAGGCTACGGCTGCTTCCCCCCGGTAATCACCTCCCGTCTCTCCGGATCGAGGGGATTTATGTCTTCCATATCAAACCCCACCGACGCTGGTACCGGGGACAAAAACAAACAGGAAATAATTACACTGGTGCGTTTCTTAATTTCTCCAGGACAGGGGGAAAGCTGGAAACCGAGTACGAGGCACCAAGTTCAAGGCAGCTTAGACTTCATTTCCAGAGACCGCACAGGCTCCCGGTTTCGGTTACCCCTCACTTCTCCAGGCAGCAGCCACACTTCCTGAAGAGAAGGTTAACACGCAAGCAGCTATCGCAACCCCTCCGTTCCTCAAAGAAGTTTCACCAGGGGCTTCTTACGCCTGCAGCAGTCACACTTCCTGAAGAGAAGCTTAACACGCAAGCAGCTATCGCAACCCCTCCATTCCTCAAAGAAGTTTCAGGAGGGGCTTCTTACGCCTCCAGAGCGCGACGAAGCGCAGCGGCACACCAACCACAACACCGCACCCGGCGCCGCCGACGAGCCGCCGCTGCTCCCACAGCGCGCATGCGGCCTCCCGCCCTCCGCCCGGCCGGGGGCTGGCGCTGCGAGGGGCCGAGCTGGTCGCTAGGGGCGGGCGGACGGCGCCTTTGCCGCTGTGTGACTGGGCGCGCGGCGCGAGGCGGCGTAGCTGTCGCGCGTGGGTGCCGTCGGTGATCGTGGGTCGCCTCCAGGCCTTGGTGGTTGGTGGTGCCTGTGAGGGGAGGCCGCGGTTACTGCCCCCTCCCCACCCCAGCTTTCCTTAAGGAGAGAAGGGCGAGTCTGCTGGTGAGTGCGCTCCGAAGTTGTCGCTTCCGCCTGTTTCCCCGGTGGATCTCACGGTCCCCGTCCGCTGCCGAAGGGAAGCCCCGCCAGGCACCCTGGGTGGCGGCTGGCAGAAGAACCGGCTTTTCCTCGGGGTTTTGCGGGCTTTGCGTGGGGAGAACTCCAAGCCGTGGTGAGCACTGGAAACATGGCCACTGATCTCGGCTCTGGGCGAGAGCCAGGTAAAGGCTCGGCGAGCCGTCGGCTTCGGGGACGCCTCGTCTGTTGCCGGGGCCGGTCGAAGGACCGAGCAGAGGGGCCGAGGCCTGGACGCTGCCTCACGGCAGCCGGGGGTCAGTTCTGCAGAGGGCAGGAACCCTTTCGCCTGTGGCAATGAGGTTTATATTCTGCAGCTCTGCTACTGTTTGCTGTAGTGAATAACAGCATCAAAACTATATTTTTAGCTAGTCGAAGACCAATAATTAAAAGCTGTTAATGAGGGTAATAACCAAACCCATGAGGGTTTTGTGATAATGCCTTTTTTCTCTTAGAAATCACTGTGCTTCCTCTCTCTGACAAACGAAAAAGCTGTCTTACAGTTACTCATAAAATTCGCTTTATAGATCAAAGTGATTTACGTGTGGTTTGTTTCAGTTGGCAATTTTAATGTAAGCTTCACATGACTGAGTGCATTTTAACTGCTTAAAAGCAAAATGCTGGCAAAAAAAAATGCATCTGCACACTTTATATTCTTGTAAATAGGAAATAGGTTGATGTGGTGATCTTAGAGAAATAGCGTTGCAGGAAAAAGTCCATAGCGGACACAATCCCGCTGCACAAAGTGCAATGGCTTTGCATCGCTCAATTTCAATGGATGCTCAACTTTGTATGACAGCCTTTGGTGGCCTGAGGTGAAAGACTAGTGTTTGGTTCCAAGGACCTTAGAAGCAGAAAAGCTTCTGCTGTCTGAGCCAACAGAGTCATCCAGCCTCAAAAGCCTGTGCCTTTATTTATTTTTTCATGAGTGTCTACTGTACTGTGCTGTGAACAAATCATGGATTTTCAAGTAATTGTAGTTTGCTTTTTTCATCTGTATTTAATTTGTCTGGATGTAGCTTCTTATTCTGTAAATCTTTAGGCTCTAAAGAGCTCAGAGTAAATTCACTGTGAAGTGGTAAGAGTTCCCTTTTCTATGAAGGAGTTCAGTTCTCTCTTTAGAACACTTGATACATTCTGAAAGGTGCCAAATGACAAATCTGAAGTTTGCTCGTATGCCAACTGAGAGCTAAATTATTTAAAGCCTACTCTAAGTCTTGATATATGGGTTGATGTTTCACTGGTTTCATGAATGTGCAATCAAAGTTCTAAAAATGCTGAATGTGTGTAATAAACATAAAAAGAGATTCTCTAAACACTGTCATATTTAATGTTGTAGAATAAATACTCATGTTAAATGTGTAGTTGTAAAGAAGGTTCTTGGCATGAAATGCTGGTCCCTGAAACTGATCAGTTATAAATTGAGTTGTACTTGAATGCATTTTGAAGTATCAGCAGCCAGTCTTGCAAAGAATAATTCTTCCATTTCATATGTATAAGATAAGCTACTAAATGCAAAGAACTTTTATCCAAATTTATTTAAGAATTCATTTTTGAAGTTGAGTACATCTGCAAGTGTCATTTGTCCCCCTTTGCACCTTGGCCTGTCATGTTTGCAGGCTGCTTTGGCTAGTGAGGTCAGCTACCTTCCTTGAGATCCTTTTACTGTTGCTTTCTTTCTGTCCCCTCTCTTCTTCCTCCTATAGCCTCCTTTAGAAGAATACATCATTAAATATATTTCTGAGTGCAAATCAAGTTTGCATAGATAATGGCCTGTCTTGTAGCTGTGATTCTCAAACTTGGTATTTTTCAGATCAGAGCCTAAATATGGCATTTGGACAGTATAAAACAGATGAGATTTTGAGAGCTACTGCTGAACAGGTATGTGAACACAGGGAGAGAAGCGGTAAGAATTCTTATGATGAGGTTTTGTGACAAACATCCTTGCATACATAGAGCACAGCCCACTCCAGTGTGGTCTGGCCCTACTTTCAGTCCATCACACAACTCTAGAGCTGCTTGTCATTTTTCCAAGCAGCAACAGCAGAATAGAACTCTTTTGTAACCAGCAAATTCTGGTATTTTTGGTGCATTTGCTAAGCTTACCATATGCAGGAGAACATATCTCTGAAAGCATACTTGATTTCTCTTTTCACTCATGGTTTTTTGAACGTAGACAATATCCCACATCATCACTTTCAGGTTTGTGATTACAGTACAGACAGAAAAACAGCTTTGGGTTGCATATAAAATCTTAAATTACATGTAGTTATGTGTAAATACTAATGTATAATGTGTGCCATTGCAGGAAAATGCTCCTGGTGATGATGGCATATCAGCACCTGGGATGATGGACCAAAGGTAACTGATTCCAGATAAGCAAGAGCACTATCAAATAGTCCAAAAAATTGCCATGTGCTTTTAAAAGTGTAAATATCCATGTGAAACTGCTCTTACCTGCATGTGTTCACAGGTCTGAGAACTTGGGAGTAGACACTGTTAAAGTGTTCCTGTAGTAGTTGTTTGTAGGTACTACTTTGTTTATGATGTAAATTAAATCAGTGACTTTTTCCTCCACAATTAAAATAAAAGATGAGAGATGAATGAAGGAATTCTCTAGTCTAAATTTGAAGATAATAAGCAAAAGGTCACGAAAGATTATACTGTTCTAGATAACAGGTAACTGCTGTCTGTTGAGGTCAGGTGGACAGCACTTCAGGACATGGTTTAATGGCCTTGGTGATCTTAGCTTTAAGGTTGGACTAAATGATCTTAGAGGTCTTTTCCAACCAAAAAATGACTCAATGACCTTAGAGATCTTTTCCAACCAAAAAAACTCTGTAATGTTATGTTTATAGAAACACTCATTTGACTCATTAAAAGTTGCCCATTAGTAAATTGTTTTAATAACTACTGTAATTTCCTGTTACAAAAATAAACTATTCTTTCTTGTTAGCTTTTAAGACACTTTAGACTAATGCAGAATTTTCAGAGAATTATTATAGGTTACAGAAGTACTGTGAAGGAAAAACTGTATCAGTCAACATTATTTTACATTGTCTTACAGTCACTTGGTTGTTGCATGTAAAAACAGTAACAAAGATTAAGAGTTAATCATTTGGGATTTTATATATGAAATATAAATGTATTAATTCTCATTTGTAGTGTCCTATGTGCTAGTTCTGTATATAGGAAATCTGTTCATGATCATACTTTGAAAGTAGTAATTAAATTTGTTCATTTGATTCTGGTGAATTTTGAGCTTGGAAATAAAGAAAAGTGACTGTTCTCTAAGAAATCTGTTCTGATAATTAAGTAATTTTAAAATGCTTCAGCATTTACAAAATTTATTCTAACCATGTTTTTCAACTTTTTAGCTTGTCAGTGCTAATCACAGAGTATGATAAACACTTGGAAGAAATGAAAGAACAGCTGCAGCTTTATGAGGTATGGATATTCCTAACATTTCAGACAGTGTATTACTATTTTAGAGTGTTAATATCTAGGCCATTAGTTTTTGTCAATGAAGTACAAATATGCCATGCTTGACAAACTCTCTGGGCTTCAGACTGCCTCAAATGGATGACCTTAGAGCTTTCTATCAAAAGCTTGGACAAGCTTTGGGAGCTTGTCCAAATTGCAAAGATGACTGTGTGTTTGGACAAGCGGTGTTGTGAAATGAAATGTGCATATTTTATTGCTCTAGATGTTCTCCTATGATTGCAGGTGTTTCCTAGGTGACATCCAGAGGAAGCAGCTGTTTGGCTATGCAGTGCAGCTCAGCCATGCAAGTGCAGATCCACCCAGCCTTCTTCATGCTTAATAGCTCTTCAGATTCAAATAGTTCTTTAAATGTTAATTATCATGGAGGCATGGGTGAAGGGGCACTGTCGTCCTTGCGATCACAGCAAAATTAAACTTTTTAATTTTTCATACCAGCACCAAAAAGTAAAGGGATATGCTTACTATCTGTGGCATACAGAAAGCAGTTTTAACTTGTGCTCTCCATCCAGAAGTTATCCTCAGATTTTGGTTTAATGCACTTCATTTGTTTGATCTGCCCATCATAAAGATTCTGTAAACACAGTCATCAAGCTTGACACATTTCAGAAGGCCGTGTGGAAGCTGTATGGTTTCAATTAACAAAACAGACTCTTTGACTCATGTAACTGAAATTCCTCCTCAGTTAGTTCCTCAACTCTTTTTCTCAAATGCTTACAGCATAAAAAATGAGAATTATCCACTAAAATAACTTAATTAAGAATCTGTTTGAGTTTTAAAAATTCCAAAAGGTAAGTTTAGCGCTGACAACAACTTCTGAATACTTAGATATAAGAGGACTTAACACCTATTACATTTAAGTGGCATCCTGTGACTTTCCTTAACAAAGAAAAAAGTGACTTTCAATTATTGTATTATGCTGAATTGTCCATCTTGTACAGCATCAGTCAGAATTAAAATATGAAAGGATTACCAAAGCTTGTGTCACTAAACGAATGCTTTCTCCTGCATGTTCTTTTGTTAGGTACAAATGAGTGAGATGAGACTAAAATTTGAACAAGTTGCCAAGGAAAATGAAAGGTAAATAATTGCACTTCCCTGTTTTTACTGCTGCTTTTCTTTATTTCTAAACCTTTAAAAGCTTTTTTTTTTTTTTTTTAATCCCCAGGTCATTTTGAAATCTTTTGAACCTCCTTAATAGCTGAAGATTTTATACTCATGAGCTTAATGTTAGAGTCTTTAAGTGCTTAATACAGCTTACAGCACCAAGTTTAGGAGATGTAACCATGCCTCTAAGAGAACTAGATACTAACCTATTTCAAACTGTGTCTGTAAAACATAACTTAATAGATCTAAACATGACTTTGAAGTGAATGGTGTGTACAGAGTGAAGGTACAATAGAGTTCAGTTGTTAAAATCCATGTTAGATTAATACTTCGCTGAACTTAGTTCTTTGAATTCCAGCCTGCATGCAGAGTTGAAAGAGGCTCTTGAGAAGCAACTGGAAGCTATTCCTTTCATGCCTCTGGGAAATGATATTCCTGCAGATGAAGGCATAGTGAGAAACCTTCAAGAACAACTACAGCTGATGAATCAAGTATGTGAGATGAAATACTTGTACTGTTATATTTCTTTTGTTATGCCTTGGCAGACTGGGGGAAGGTATTTTATGTCTTGATTCAGAAATCATTTGTTCCTGGTTCCTTCAAAGTGTTTTGAGGCCCTCTTTACTTCCTGTAGATAAAGAAAAAAAGTAGTTATACTTCCAACTTAAAGGCCTGAAGAAAATTCTTTTCTAAGCTCATATAAGAAGTTTTTAATATTATTTTTGCTTGTAATTTTACCTAATTGACTTGATCTTTATAATGAACTTCTGACCAGAAAATTAATGAAACGTTCCATTCAAGTTTTTGTAGTAGCTTGGCATTTTAATCTAAAACATTGTAACATGATTTGAGGAGGCAAGTATAAATCTGCAAAGATGATCACGTTTTGTTGAGCTTATTGCAGTGATGTATCAGTCCTGTGGCGTATGGTTAAGCTGAAGATAAATTGACAGCTTAATTTAAATATTTGAATATTTTATATGCTATAGGCCTACAGTATATACTTGTAAAAGTTTGAGCTATTAAAAAGAAACTGGAAAACTTGCATTTCACTTGCAGGTGGATTTTGAGTTTGTAATTGTCTGGTTTTCTGAACCAGTTTGGCATTTTCTCTGCTTAGCTGCAGAGTGTGCAGAGAAGTAGAGAAAAGGGCACTTCTTGAAAACAGAAGTTAAGATCTCTTTAGAGAATGATAGCTGAAGGTAAATGTGCTGTAACAAAGTATTTTATGCAAACCATTGTTCTGTAACTTAGGGAAAAGAACAAGCAACAGAGCTCTGGCAGACTCTGTTACAGGAGCATGATCGACTCCAGCAGCAGTACCAGGAATGCATGACTGAAACGCAGATTCACATGGCTGAAAGGCAAAAGCAGAAAGTAATTTTCATTTATATTACTGTTAATTTTGGAATGTTTTTCTGTATTGTAGAGATTCTGGGTCTGTGTGGGTCCCCCTGAAGTCGGAGAGGATGTTCTACCAGTACTGTTAATTATTTTCCATAATGCTCACCTAAAGTTGCGTGGTCTGATGTGGTCACTAATTCGGTGAAATGCACCGTAGTGGTTTTAAGGGTTCTTTAGGTTATTTCAAACATATGGGCAGGAACCTGGGTAATGCACTGAGTCTTAGTCAGAAATCTTCATCAGAGTTCAGCATCTGAAAAGGCTGCTGAAGATTCCTGAAATTCTAAGATGGAAGTCTCACATTTTCTTCTGGGTTTGAATCCTGAGTTTTGTCTCAAGATAACAGTGAGGTAGTGGGGGAAAATAGTCTCCATTTCCTGTTGTCATTCAGTAAAGAAGCATGTGTAAACAGATGAAAAATAAACTTCACCAATATTCTTAAAACACTGTCTTGTGTTTCACAACCTGTTTCTCTTCTGCTGCTTCTGGGAAAGGCAGATTGCGTTGCCTGCAATATGTATAAACTTGTTTGAAAATGTCTATGAAATGTCTATGAAACTCTCTAATTCTATACTCTTTATGTTGATAATGAATATAAGAAACTCTGAATTCTCTCTTTAGAATCAACTGACTGTCTTTCAACAATTGATTCAGCAACTGCATGTAGACAAAGAAAAAAAAGAGCTGGTAAGTAAAACCTTCTGAACAGTGACCTAGTAAATTACTATTTTTCCTAATTGAGCCTTAAAACATGAAAAAAAAGCGAAAAGTCCTTTATACATACCTGGTTGAGGGTGAAATTGTGCCACTTGGATTTGCAGAATTCCTTGGGGACCAGTTAAAAATCAAATAGCAACTACATTTTCTGCTGAGCATGAAACACCAGGTCAGGGTGGTTGAGAGGTTAGCTTTTGATGGAGCTCCGTCTTTAAGAAGTCACTGGTAAGTTTAGCATGCAGTCAGTGTACTTCAATTGCACATTTAGAACCATCTTCACAAAGGAGAAAAAAAATCTGTAAGTGATGTCCTCTTCTACAGGTTAGCTTTGCCACATGTTCATTGATTCCTAGTTTGGCTACTGGCTTCAGTGTCTTTCTCATTGGCTTTGGGTTTTGGGGATTTTTCTGAGCTCTAGTCAACTTCTAGTGCTTCGTCCATATCCTTAGACCGTGAGACTTACTACTCTCTAAGATTCAGCTTTGGACTCCCAGGTTTGACAAATAGTGTTAATACTGTAGAAAAATCAAGGTGAAAGACTCAGTGAAGTTTGTGCTAGAACAGCTTCTTCTCTGAAAGATGTGATTCCTGAGTGATTTCATATAAAAGTTTGTGCAAAAAAAAACTCCTAACCTGCCCCAGCAGTCCACTTCCATCTTTCACTGGAACCTTTTTTCTTCACATCTGCGCTGTTGCTAAAGTAAAAGCCTGGTTCTTTGGTGTGAAGCTATGAAGGAAAGACTGCATTACTTGTCACAGTGCTTATGTTGAATTTTTTTATATTGCCATCATTTCCCTTTCCCTGTTTTTTCTATTGTCTTCAAAGCAAGTAAAGTCTTTAAGCATTCTTTAACGGTTCCTTTAAGATGTGTAATCACTTTTGCTTACCTTTAAATTCTTTCCAGTTCTTGAACTGCAGTGCTGGAAACAGGTTACTACAGGCTTGTATCTTTCAAGCAGATGTCCTGTTTAAAAGCTGTTTCATTAGTATTAATAAGGGCAAAATAATGCACTTGGAGAGGAACTTGAGCCTTACGTAGTCAGTGATTGCCTCAAAATGAACTATTCTGTTAACACAGATATTTTAGAATTACTGGGGGTCTGAAAACAAGCAAATACAGTGATAGGCTTTTAAAGTAGTTTTGCTGAGGATTTGAAAGTTTCTGATCTGCTTCTAACAGCAGATCAGTAGTAGGTAACCTCAAGAATCCCAGAATCACACAATGCTTAAAGTCACTACACTGAAAAGAGATGGTGTGGTGAGGAAAGAGAGAAATATATGCGCAGTTTGAAAGAGATGGAACAGCCAATATTAAGACAAAGACAATTCATTTTCTTGAGTTATCCAAAAAAAGATTTGGCAAGGTCTGTTGCCAAAAGCATAAAGATGTCATGGAATAAAGAAGTGTACCTATTCTTGAACTAACTAACTGAAAAATAGGAAGTGAAGGGACACTAATTAGTCAGGTTCTTCATTGTGGTAAAACAGCTGTGTTCCCTTGATGTGCCCAGGTTAGAATTGTTCAGCATATTTATAAGTGTTTTGGAAATGAGACTCAAGACTGTGTTTATTTCTGATACTAAACTACTTAGGATAGTGAAAACTGCTGTANGAGAGAGAGAGAGAGATATGTAGGATATGCCTTCAAACAATTCTTAGCAACAGCCAAAAAAACAAGAAGAATGTTAGCAAGTATTAAAAAAGAAGGAAAAAGAATATATTGTGCTTAAGTCCACAGTACAATAGCATCTTGAATGCTGCCTGCAGTTGTGGTCTTCTCTAATATCTCAATGTGAGGTATATGTAAGATGTAGAGAGGCTAGTGGAGCAAGAAAAATATGAAATGATTGTCAAATGAAAGGACATTTGAGGGAGAAGGACACCTCCAGCACTATGGCTGGCATTGAAGAAAAACAGAGAAACAGTTGCTCATTGTTTCTTGTCTCTAAAAATATGGAATTCCTTCCAGCAATATGTGGTCTGCTGTGGTACTCACTGCCACAAGGTACTCTGGCAAGAAGGGAGTGCAGATGGTGAGTCTGAGCTATTAGAGTTTTCGTCTCTGAGGTTCTCACACTACCAAACTATGGTGAAAGAGGAGGATTAGGTAACATCACTGCGTTTGCCTTTCTCAAATGCTCTACCTAAACCTTGGCACTTAGAGACCAGCCACAGCGTTAAAAGGACCTTACTGGCTGTTTTTATGGTACTACATTCTGTAAAAATGCCCTGTAACAATTCTGAACATGGCATTTTCAATACAGTAAACTACATGTTACAAATCTTACTTTGCAGAGCAATCAAGAGCTTCTGAAAACTGTAACAGAACAGAATGTGCAACTGGAGCAGCTACGAAAACAACTGAGGTATAAACCAGACAAATTTTAAAAAATTATTGTATCTCTCACTCATATTGGTTTTTTAAACCTATCATGGGCCTTGTTTTCACTGCAAACTCCCCTGGTAGTGATAGTCAGAACGGTTTCAGTTAATGCATCCTGTTAGAAATGTGTGCATCATTAACGTTTGCATAATTCCAGTTTGGTTCAGCTGTTTTCTGAAACATGCAACATTTCACTTTTGATTTAAAAGGACAAAGTGTCAGTGTCACACTTAATTTGACTCTGAAGGTAGGTTTTCATTAGAATACAATTTGCTCAAAATCCAGTTACATAATTATCATTACGCTTCTGAAATTTGAACATTCAAAATAGTTTCAAATGTGAATGTTATTAATAACATTTTCATTCACTGTTTCTCAATAAAGACCTCTAAACTATAGGCTCTTTAGAAGTTGAAGATAAGAGAAGTGTTAATTATATTCCTGAAGTATGCTAAGGAAAAATGAGAACCTATGACACAATTCCATGATTGTTTGTATTTACAGCCAAAATTTCTTCAATGCCAGTTTACTGTTAGTTCTTAACTAGTGATGGCAGAGGTCAAACTAAAATTAAATTCCAGTAAACAGTAGATTTGTGGACTGACAATAAAAAGGATATGGGTTCATTATCAAGCAGTGATGTTTCTTTGTATAGCATAACCTAAAGTTTTAAACAAACTCTTTAAAATAAACCTACACATTTCTAAGCTTAAAATATACAATGTACTTGAAGTTTAATGATTAGATTTTCTTTTTTCTTACTGGAATTTCCTTTTCATACCGTGATCAAATATTTAATATAGTAGTGAAATCCAATTCCAAAAAAAGATTTCTCTATTACCTGTCTGTGGCCAGTTATATTCACAGAATCACAGAAACATCCAGGTTGGGAAAGCCTCTCAGGATCACCAAGTTCAACCTAGAACCCTACTCTACAAGATTCACCTTAAACCATATCCCCAAGCACCACATCCAAACCACCCTTAAACACATCCAGGGTGGGGGACTCCACCACCTCCCTGGGCAGCTCATTCCAGTGCCTGACTACTCTTTCCATGAAAAACATTTTCCTAATGTCCAATCTAAACCTACTCAGTCTCAGCTTGAGGCCATTCCCCCTTGTTCTGTCTCCAGTTACCTGTGAGAAGAGACCAGCAGCAGCCTCTCCACAGTGTCCCTTCAGGCAGCTGTAGACAGCAATGAGATTTCCCCTCAGCCTCCTCTGTTTCAGACTGAACAGCCCCAGCTCCTTCAGTCGCTCCTCATAAGATTTATTCTCTANAACAGCTGTGTTCCCTTGATGTGCCCAGGTTAGAATTGTTCAGCATATTTAGAAGTGTTTTGGAAATGAGACTCAGGACTGTGTTTATTTCTGATACTAAACTACTTAGGGTAGTGAAAACTGCTGTAAACTGCAGAAATTTGCAGAAGCACTGCATGGTGTTGAGTATCTGAGTGAATTTTCTCTGACTTTTCATTGCTATTAATAAAAGCAAAATAATACATGTGGGTAAGAGGGAGTTTTGCTCTGGGTACGCTGATAGTCTTGAAATCAATTTTTACCCCTCAGAATTAGGTGTATGTAGGATATATATAGAAGTAGGAGATATATATATATATATATATATATACACAGAGAGAGAGAGAGA
>WBNM01036818.1:211716-240161 GCA_013399055.1 Ramphastos sulfuratus | reverse complement strand
TTTAAACCTATCATGGGCCTTGTTTTCACTGCAAACTCCCCTGGTAGTGATAGTCAGAATGGTTTCAGTTAATGCATCCTGTTAGAAATGTGTGCATCATTAACGTTTGCATAATTCCAGTTTGGTTCAGCTGTTTTCTGAAACATGCAACATTTCACTTTCGATTTAAAAGGACAAAGTGTCAGTGTCACACTTAATTTGACTTTGAAGGTAGGTTTTCATTAGAATACAATTTGCTCAAAATCCAGTTACATAATTATCATTACGCTTCTGAAATTTGAACATTCAAAGTAGTTTCAAATGTGAATGTTATTAATAACATTTTCATTCACTGTTTCTCAATAAAGACCTCTAAACTATAGGCTCTTTAGAAGTTGAAGATAAGAGAAGTGTTAATTATATTCCTGAAGTATGCTAAGGAAAAATGAGAACCTATGACACAATTCCATGATTGTTTGTATTTACAGCCAAAATTTCTTCAATGCCAGTTTACTGTTAGTTCTTAACTAGTGATGGCAGAGGTCAAACTAAAATTAAATTCCAGTAAACAGTAGATTTGTGGACTGACAATAAAAAGGATATGGGTTCATTATCAAGCAGTGATGTTTCTTTGTATAGCATAACCTAAAGTTTTAAACAAACTCTTTAAAATAAACCTACACATTTCTAAGCTTAAAATATACAATGTACTTGAAGTTTAATGATTAGATTTTCTTTTTTCTTACTGGAATTTCCTTTTCATACCGTGATCAAATATTTAATATAGTAGTGAAATCCAATTCCAAAAAAAGATTTCTCTATTACCTGTCTGTGGCCAGTTATATTCACAGAATCACAGAAACATCCAGGTTGGGAAAGCCTCTCAGGATCACCAAGTTCAACCTAGAACCCTACTCTACAAGATTCACCTTAAACCATATCCCCAAGCACCACATCCAAACCACCCTTAAACACATCCAGGGTGGGGGACTCCACCACCTCCCTGGGCAGCTCATTCCAGTGCCTGACTACTCTTTCCATGAAAAACATTTTCCTAATGTCCAATCTAAACCTACTCAGTCTCAGCTTGAGGCCATTCCCCCTTGTTCTGTCTCCAGTTACCTGTGAGAAGAGACCAGCAGCAGCCTCTCCACAGTGTCCCTTCAGGCAGCTGTAGACAGCAATGAGATTTCCCCTCAGCCTCCTCTGTTTCAAACTGAACAGCCCCAGCTCCTTCAGTCGCTCCTCATAAGATTTATTCTCTAGGCCCTTCACCAGCTTTGTCGCCCTCTGGACCCACTCCAGCACCTCCACTTCTTGTATTGTGGTGCCCAAAACTGAACACAATACTCGAGGTGTGGCCTCACCTCAAATCACTTAAATTTTTTAATTGTTTAGACCTCCCAAATATTTAAACACATACACCTTTTTGTTAGGGTATCTGTAACAAGTCATTTCCACAGGATAACAGTTCAATGCCTTTGGTATTCCACTCATTGTAAGAATGAGAAGAAGCAAACCTGTTCTGCCCTAGAGAAACAGCATCATGAAATCTACCTGCCCTTCGCAGCTGTGACAACAAAGTTGTAATGAAGCTGGAGTTTCCCCCTATAATGACTGAAATGTTTTCTTTATATAGGCAAGCCAAAATAGATGGGCAGGCAGCAAATGCTAAGGTTGATGAAATGACCAGGTTGGCAGAAAAGCTTCAAGGCCGATTGAAAAGAAAGGTATTGTGGAGAAACAATGTTCTGTTGCAATTGACTGCATAGTCAGTTACCGAATGATGATGTTAAATTAATTACAAGTTGTTCTGTAACTTGTTTTATGTTAGTATTTCTCTTATTTTGTTGATCAAAACTCAGTTGTTGTCTGGATAATACATACTTTCTTTCTAGGAAGTGGATGTGGTATCTGCCCTGCAAAGAGAAACTGCATCTGACAAATGTCTGCAGCAGATGCAGTCTAGCATAAAACAGTTGGAAACAAGGTAAAGATGGCTCCTCGGGTGCTAATAACAGGATACATACACATGAGATAAAACATTCCATCTTCTTCAGCCTCTGGGGTCTCTGCTTCTGAGCACTTCTGTTTTCTCAAAGTACAGGTGTCCTACGCTTGGCTGCTCTCTATTTGTAATTTGTTCTGTTCTGCAGCCTTTCAGAACAGCTTCTGATTTCAGTGTATTTAAAATGATGAAAGAGCCTAGCTGATCTTTATTGGCTGTAATAGAGAAAAAAAATGAGGTGTCTGAGTCCAACAAAAATTGTTCCAGTGCACAAATTCTAGTTACTCAAATGTCTTTAGATGGAATTCTGAAGAAAAATATTCACACTGAAACTTGAAAATACTCATGTAAATTAGGTGGTTTTGAGGTGAAGATATATTTTTTCTTTCTGTGTTAAATATGACTTGGTTTCAGGTCTTAATTCAGCAATTTTCATAGCAAAATATTTAATAATGCAGTTAAAGCATGCTTCTTAACAGTAAATGCTAGTTACGAAAGTGGTTTGAATACCTGCTAAGGAGTAGATCTTTAATTCCAACACTAACTAGTGGAGTATCTAAGACTCAAGTTCCTCTGTGTGGAGTTTTTATCCTTGCTTCACTTTCCAAGGATATGACACAGCTGAGCCCAGGTATTTTGATCCAAGTATCACCAGCATTTGTTGAATTACTAGCATTAGTCAAAGAAGCTGATAGCTTCAACAATTTTATTGTTGAAGTAATTGTGTGACTTTATCTCCTCTTCTCCATCACAGCCTCGTGAGCATGATTACCAGACTCTCCATTAACTCTAGAAACCAAAGAGTAGAGAACTAACCTTGTGACTATGTGATAGTGCTGCCTCAGGTTGTTCCACTGGCTTTTGTAGCTACCTCTACTTGGCTAATGTAACTGGCCAAAGTATTGTTGAAGCCCTTCAGTTTCTTTTAGAATGTCTAAAGAGCTAGCTAATATTATTTGCTGTAGGGTTTTGGCTCTATGAAAACAGAGTGGTTGCCTTTCTTTGTATGTTTTATAAAAAAACATTTTCAAAAGTCAAAAGCATGTCTGCTCAAAAAGGCAGCCCAAGTGTTGCCAGAGTGCTTACTATGGATTTTTAGAACCATGCAATTTACTGTACCAGCAGCTCCTCGAAATTGCTGAGTTTTTTTTGGAGGATACCACTGAGGCTCTCTTGCTCTTTCTCATGCCTACCAGTATTGACAATCATAATTAAACAATAAGAATTTCTGAGGTGCTGTAAAATTGCCAGCAGTTTTCTGGTTCTAATGGTATAGCTGCAACTTCATTGCCCACATCCAATTATTTCATTTCCTCCACAGAGGAGAACTGTATTCCTTCTGAGGCTGTTCTATTCTGTTTTAATATAGAACATTTTCAGTGATGTATCCCAGGACAGCAACATTCTTCTAAGTGTCTTCTGAGAGTAGATATCTGAGTTAACTCCGCTAATTCTGTCTCTAGAACTTGATGAATATTAAACTCAAAGACTCAGTCCAAAAACCAACAGAAGAGCAGGAATGCAGTTTTGGCAACTTGTGAATAAATATTTCCTATTAGTTTAGTTTGAAAGAATTAGCGTCTTAGTCAAGCATCTTATTGTTAACTGAGCAAAATTACTTTTGTCTTGTAGATTACTTGTTACTGCTGAAGATGCTGAACTGCTGAGAACAGAACGAACAGCCCTAGAGAAACAAATTGCAGAGCTTCAGACAAGGTGTGCTAATCTAGAAAGGGAGAAGTATGATGCTGTTGAAAAAGTACAGGATTGCATACAGCTCTTAGAAGAGGCTAACCTACAAAAAAGTGAGGTAAGGCAACACTGAAGGTCTTTCTTAGATACTGGAATGCTTTCACCTCATAGAGTTGTGAAGTGCCTGACAATATATTCTTACAGACATACCTGCGTACACAACCAAGCTGCTTTTGTGTCTGTTGTGCTAAAATCAGCAATGTGTAGGACAGTATGAATTTCAAAGAATATGTTGAGTGCCAGGATCAAGGTGATCTAAGTGATAACACTGTAACACTCAAATTTTCAAACCTTTTTGACAGTTTCTTATCAAAAACTTTAAAACTAGTCTTGCCAAAGAACACTTTAGGAGATAGTGTGGATGTTTCTTAAGACTACCTTTACAAAATCCTCACAGGTGCTCAATACAATGAACACAATGGTCAGAACAAGTGTTAAAGATGCCTTTAAACATAGTGCACCTTCATGTCCAGGTTTGATCAGCCTATTTCAGACAAGACTTGAGAGATTAGGGAAGTGCAGGAGGAGTCAACAAAGAAAATTAGACATGAAGGGAGACTTTAAATCTTAATGTGTTATAACTGTTGCAGGAAGATGTCATAGGTGGAAGTGAGGCTATCATAGTAATGCTGCTCCTGCTAACATTATAAAGCACACAAAACTAAGCTTGCAAAAAGACATCAGAAGAATTCTAAGAGTGGTTTAAAAATAAAACACAAAATTGATTTGAATGGGAGCAGTTAGAAAGTACAACTGCTAAAGTGGCACGTTACTGCCTGAAGTGAGCAATCTTCTATAGGCTGAATTTGTATCAACCCTTAGGGATGGGTTTATGTCTTTCTCCCTTTATGTTCCCTGTGCTACCTAAATTTTTTCATCTCGCCCATCAAGAACTGTGTGCTCTGTAATCTCTCCGGACCAGCATCTCCTCCTATTTAACATCAGCAGCATTCTTCCACCCTCCAGAAGAAGAGTTCCTTGCTGCACCTTTTTCTGTAATTCTCACCATCATTTTTGCTGTATATTTAGTACAAAATGTTCTCACTGCTCTTGTTTTCTTGTTGGATCTTGGTGTCAGCTGCTTCAAAGTGAAAAGGAAACAAGGTGTTTTGCACAGTGACTATATGAGATTTCTTCTCTCAGTGCTAGATACCATCACCACTGGAATATTATCAGTACTATTTCAAGTTGTTTTTTTTTTCATAGGCACTCTTTAGGGAGAAACAAAAGGAAGAGGAATTAAAAAAAATGAAAGATGAAATGTCTCAACTTGTAGAAGATACTGCTGCAGGAATTAGAAAGGCAGTAAGTTATGATGTTTAGGAGGAATGGGAAGATGTTTTTGGTTTTCTCTGTGTGAAAAGCAATTGATGGTGCAGTGACCACGAGCAGTTTTCTTATAAGTGTTTTGATAGTAAAGGTGGCAAGGCAGTCTGCTGACAGTACTGAACTCTTCAGCTTTGATATTCAGACACATATGTTCTTCTGTACATAACTATATTCTTAACTCTCTCAAGAACCACAAGTGTTGATATCTGTGCAGATGTAGCTACACAGAAGGCTGCACTGTGAAGACATAAAGAATGACAATTTTCAGAGAATCTGTTCAGCAGCATGTCAACAGACTGACTTGTATTGGTATCAAGCTATTTGATACATGGCCTTACCTTGGAAGTTCTTGTTGAATGCATATTGTGTGCATTTAGATTACAGGGACCTGTTGAAAGCTACACTGACAGGTTTTTGGCATTGCAGTACTTAAAAATATTCCCCTATTTGGGCAAGTAAGACTCTTCTACTAAGTAAAGGTAACAGTCCAAAGACCCACTATATCACAAAACAGAATTTGGTAGAGGAATGACTAAAAAAATGCCTAAAAAGTAAAATTTTTAACTGTGAGTTGTCATGCTTCTCCAGGTATTTAAAAAACACAGCTTTTGTTCTGTGATCTAAAAGTACCTGTTACACAAATTGCAAATATCTTGCACCTAACAAACAGCAGGTTTCCTGATAGCTTTACTGTTCTTTTTGTCAGGCCTTGTCAAATTAGTATGGATTGATAAACATTCTCATGCATTTCTGCAGTAAGACTTGACAGTTATTGCAGCCCCAGCTATTTTTATATTTATGCATATACATCACAGACTCAATATATTTTAGAAAGAAACAGGATGGGAAAACAGTTCATTGGGGGTTTTTTTTGTTTGTTTTTCTTTGTTTCTGATCACAGGTAGACTCTGCAAAGAAGCAATACAACGTTCAGATTTCTCGACTAACAGAAGAACTTTCAGCTCTTCAGATGGTATGGTGTTGACTGCTAAAAGTGGGTTTGATAGCAAAACATTTGATACTTCTAGTTTTTGTTGGTCAAGTAAAATACTAAATTCAGGTAAAGGTTAACTAAAATATGATCAATGGGTAATTGTCGAGGACTCTGTTTACATCCAGCGTATCTCCAACATTAATGGAATGTGCACTGACTTCCATCTTACTTGACAAAAGTGACTGTGTGCAGTGTCTTAAGTCACACTGCAGAGATTCATATTTAGATATCAAGAAGATTTGCTTTGAAAAATCTTTTTCAAGGAAGATTTGCCTTAGGTGTGTACAGTCCAACTTTGTTTTTACTGAGAACTTACTCGGTTCTGCATGAAATAACACAGTTCTGCCAGCCCACCCATTTCTTTGTGCAAGTTTATTCCTTGCATTACTTGCATTCTTATCATTGTTCCTAAGTGTTTTGACAGTTTCTGTGCTCTAGAAAATAATTTATATAGCTGGATACAGAGCAATGAAAGTCAATAAAGTATAGAATAAAGAAGTGTGTATATCACAATCATATTCTTGAATGAACCAGGAACTTGCAACAAATTAGGTGGGAGACCAAAAGAGATTGGTGTGTATGCACCTATTTATGGGTTCAGTTAATTTAAAGGTTTCATTTTATGGTTCTCACTCTGTATAGTGAATGGGACTGATCATGTGAAGAAAACAATGAGCAGGTAAATACAATCAAATGCATAGGTGCCAGCATGAAGAATTAAACTTGCAACAGCTGGGTTTTGGCTTTGGCACTTTTTTAAAGTTTTGAGTTATTTTTATTAGATTTATTTTTAAATTACTTCTGAAAATAGGAATGTGGAGAAAAACAAAGTCAACTTGAACAAGCCATTAGAGAAAAGAAGGCAGTGGAAGAAGAACTTGAAAAGGTAAGGCTATTTCATGTATTCTTACATCATGTGTATGATTTCTTTTTGGAAAGAAAAGGTGCCTTGATTTTCCCCAATTTTTACCCTACATTTTCTTGGGTTTTGAGTAGATTTTTTCTTAATTTTACATTAAAATTTGCATATTTTAAGGTTGCTGGGTGGGTTTCTTCTAACACCTGGAAATGTTACAAAGCTGTAATACTAAACTGAAAAAAGAATGTTCTTTGAAAAATGTAAAAAGGAGAGATCTTTGACATAATCTGCAAGCTTAGTAGACAGAAAACCAAGTAACTGCCACAGGAGCAGAACAGAAATTCAGTCTTGTTTTAAGTCACTGGAATGATGCAATAAGGAATAAGCATCCTCCTTGTCAGTACTACACTGCCAATCACCAGAGCAAGGCAAAGATGATCTTACCTGCAAGTATATTCATCAGATTTACAGGGAAGACAGAGGACGTGAATTTGACAGCAGAAAATTAGAGCAGCTGCATCAGAAATATTTACTTGCAGAAACTGCGAAAGGTGACCTTCAACTCAGCCTACAGACAACACAAAATAAACTGAAGCAGCTGGAAATGAAGTAAGTAATGGATGTTACAGCAATTAGAATTGAAAACTATGGAAATCATTCACAATTGAAATAGTTAGAAAAAAGGTCCTACGTTTTGGGTCACATATTTTTAACCAGTAGCAGGAATAATATCAGGAGCTCATAATTCCAGGGGAAGGGCAATTAGGAACCACTATAAAAGAATTAAAAGGCGATTACATGCTATGGAAGATTCTATTTTACAAAAGAAGAACTGCAAGCAGTCATTTGACAAAATAAATGAAGATACAAGTACATTTTTTTGGAATCTCACTGCATTTTAGCATACTGAAAAGTTTCTCTGAAAGAGGCAGTGTTTATAACTTTATAAATTAATCTGCGGTCTGGTGTCTCCTAGTACATGTAGAACACTTTACATAGCATACTGAATTTCAGGTCTGTGTTCAGAGCTCATAGATATTATTGCAGTAATACACATGTACACTACAGTACATATTTTTTAGACCAGGTGGTTGTTTTCAGCGTGAAAAGTGTAGGATTCTAGAAGCTTCAGTCATTTCTGTATTCTTATGATCATAAATCCTCTCACTGCACCAGAGCAGTCCTCTGTTGGGAATCTGGAAATGCTATAAACATAAAAATCTTGTGTTTCACATTGTTATTAGATTGATTTTATGAGTTTAATCATCTTAATAAAATTCTTTGCTGACTTGTGCAAAACTCTGGCTGTCAACCACATTAAATGTGCTCAGCCAACTACAGACTTTCAGGAAGAAACAGAACACCTGTCCTGAGTCAGACCAAAGGCCTTTCTCAATATTGTTTGGTGGTTTTTTTCTCTAATACAGTAGTTTTTCAACTCTTGAGTTCCAACGAGACTTTTCTTCTGTTCCAGCTCTGAGGAAGAGAAATCTCGTTGCCAGGAAGTTATCTGTAAATTGCAAAGCATGCTGGATTCAGAAAGAGAAAAGAGTGCTTTTGTCAGTGAACAAAGGCTAAAACTTCAGCAAGAGAATGAACAACTGCAGAAAGAAATGGAGGGCTTGAGAAAACAGGCCACAGAGGCTCAGCAAAAAGCTAAAATACAGGTATGGATTGGATGTTAGTTTTATATTACCATAAAACTGATACTTGCTTAATAAGAGCAGCAGTTCTAAGAGACAATCATTCAAAGTTTAAATCAAGGATGAAAGTTTTAGTGATGTTTCCTGGTTTCTGCTTAGAAGTAACTTTGTTGTAGCCTTATGTGTCCTCAGAATCTATTGGTTAACTCAATCAAGTTATAAGTGATTTCACTTATTCCTATTCCAGACTGTCATTTATCTACTATCTGTAATACATTTGGAATCTCCACATAATTTTCAATCCAGAGTGTTCCTCTACTTGTATGCCCACCATGTTGTCAGAGCAGTCATTTCATAGTGTGGTTGTCAAACACTGGTGCTGTATTTTCTGGACAGGGCAGTTTTCTATATGAATAGCTGCAAACAAGATAATGAGCTGAAAGGTGGTTTGTTCTTTTTGAATGTGTTGCATTAAAAGCACCTGCACAGACTACAGGTGGGACAATGAATTCATAATGCCTCATGGTACCTTTGGCTTCTGGATGAAGTAAAAGCTTTGACCTTGATGTTCTTTCTCGACATCTAAAACGAGTAATTTCCCCTCTGCTCTTAACTCCAAGAGTGTAAAGATACTGAAATGGGATCTAAGTATCTGGAACAATGAACCAGACTTCACTGAGCAGTTCTACAAGCTATGAATGGGGACCATCTTCAATCCAGTTTCCACTTTGCAGCACAAGATAAAGGAAGCAGTCAAATGAGACAGGAAATCTTGTTTCGATTCCAGAACCCTTTGGCCAAACAGTTTGAAAACAAACGATCAGACACTTGTAACATAGAGATAGCAGTTGTAAAGCATATGCCATGTATTTATCTGTCTCATTTTGAATCAAAAAGGCTTCCATTATAGTCACAGGTAAGATTTATGGCTTGCTTTCATTTTCCTCGAGTGTACAAAGGATTTTAGATGCAGTTAGACTCCCAACGTATTTCAGCTAGATGAAAAAGAAAGAATGTTTTTCTGTGGAGAAAACACAAGGGAGAAGGATCAACACTATTTACCAAAATAAGCATCCACAGCTCATACTTTGTTGTCAGTTGTACTATTTGCTTAGATTGGCTTTGGGAACATGTATCTCTTTGAGCATATAATTACGGCTTTAATTAACATGCTTTCAACAAATGTTTATAAATTTAACTGAAGTGTAGTAAAATAAAATAAAAAGTGGGAGACTTGATTGTATCTGATTCACACTTTTGCTAGATAAGCACAATGGAGCATGAGCATGCTGTGAAAGAACGTGGGTATGAAGCTCAGCTTAAGGAAATGGAAGACACCAGTCACAAGTCTAATGCTGAATTGAGACGTCTGTTAGTAGCACAGCAAAAAGCAACAAATCGGTGGAAGGAAGAAACAAAAAGTCTTACTGAGACTGCAGAAGCCAGGATCAGTAAGCTAAAGTAAGTGCAATTTCCTTCCTCTTCTAGAAGCTGTTACCATTTTACTTACTGGTTGGTGTATGGCAGTAGACCTGTGGTGAAAAGCTGTGAAGAGCATTTGCTTGGGGCAAAAGAAGAAAGAATATTCTAAAGAGAACTTTAGGTGCCCTCAGTGAAGCTAACACTGAAGTGAAAATTTCTCATCTCGTTGGTGTGTGTGTGAATTTTGTAATGACAAAAGTAAATGGAATGTATTACTTCTAACTTTCTCTATCAAGGTACAGAACACTCAGCCTGGAGAATTTTAGCCTCGGATTGTGAAAAGCTCTGTATTTATAGCTATTCAGACAGCCACCATAACATTAGTTGTGGAGAGAGTCTACAGACCTCTCAAATGAGCTGGAAAAAACCTTTGGGATGCACATCTAATGTTTTCTTCTGAGCAGCTGCTGTCATAAATGAGGATACAAATGAGCTGTGTGATTGCCTTAAGCAAAAATATGATATAAACTTTACTTTTCTCTCAGTTCATACAGGTTGCCAGGTAACCAGCTGATACCTGTATTCCCAGCACAGAATATAAGGATACTTTTAGTTTTGAAAGGGCATAATAACAAGGGCATCTCACACAACAGCCACAGGTTACATGTCATTGCTAGATGCTGAGAAATACAAGCACCTGTGGTGCTTGTGAGTCTATATACAGACAGATGTCAGCTGGTTCAGAGAAGACAGTGGTGTTACTGGAAATGAGGGAGAAGTATCCCAGTGAGAAATGAGCCATTTGCAAGTTACATCTAAAGTCAAGTTTACAGACTTAACCTTTGTTTTAAATGCATACTGCTGTAGATGCTTTGCTTCCACTTGGGTGTTCATAGCCATTCAGAAACACCAGTAATCCCCACTGATCAGCTTATGAAATAAGCAGGTGGGGCATCTACATTCATCCCAGGTTTCCTTTTCAGCCTGCACACATGGCACAGTGTTAAAATGCAAATTAATTTATCTGCGCACAGTGGATTCGTATGTCTGTCCTTTTTCTGGTACTGCTTTCCTCCACCTTAGCTCCCTCACATGCCTTGTGTTTGGCTGGCAAGTAACAGGCAGGCTGTGTCTAGCTGCAAGCTCACTCTGGTTAGCCAGCTAGCTGGTGCTTGCAGGAGGAGGAGTTCTGAGCAGACTCTCTCTCTCAACAGAGGCAAAGATGTAGGTTTGATTTAATTACTGACCTCAGGAAACTGTCAGATCAAGTGGAGTATAAATTAGAGATTAAATTAGCCTGATATTTTTCTGGAACTCCTTAGAAGTTTATGTCCTTCTCCAAACTGGTTGAGATTGACAAGCTGATACATAGTAACTTCTCAGCTAGGAAGCCTGATTTCGGAAATCTCATTTCTTAAAAATTAAAATGCTTAGAGAAGAATGTAAAATTGCATACATCATTTGTTGAGGAACTGCACTGAATGGGTTTCACAGGAAAAATTCAAGGTATGCAGCTCTGTTAATATGAGAGATTTTAAATGACCCTTCAGTCACCTAGAGCGTAGGATACACTCAGGTAGAGTTCTGTGCTCAGATTGGTTGTAGAAATCGCTTACTGTCATGTTAACAAGGAAGCAAAGCTTGTGCCCTATTAAAATTGAAAACCTGTGAATTTAGCTTGAGCTATTTCCTTTGGATTTCTCATGGGTTATCATTTTAATGGTTTACATATTCTCAGCTTGATCTGCAGTATTTCCAGTCTCCTGTGCAATTTCTGGAGTCACAATTTTAAGCATAGGTTGACATTTCTTAGTTGTCAGAATGCCAGTGGTGTGAGTGGAATTAGAACACAAGTTCACTACACAACCAAGGAAAACAACTTCCTGAAAATGTTGCTGTACCAACCTGGTCTCCATCTTCTCTAGAGAAGGCTCTGAATTTGGCCTCCAGCAAGCTTCACAAACACCAGTCTTGTATGTAGTGGTGCTCCCCTTGGAAACCAGGCTCATGCCTCTTCAGTGACACTGTCATGATTGGTGGTACCTACTGTCTGTTGAAAAAGATTGATCAAACATTTATTGATGACCTTTCTGTTTTACTAGCAGCATCACTCAACTATTTTCCACTTTTTCAAGTGCTCCCTTCAGAGTGCTTGGAACACTTTGTAGTAGTAGTGGATTGTTACCTATGATAACTAAGTCNGGGGCTCCAGAACTGCACACGGTCTTATCCTTATCTGTCCAAATATAGGCTAGCTTTATTTTGCCTTAATGTGCTGCATTTTGCAAAGATTTAAAGAACTGTTTATTAAGAGGAAAAAGCCTCATCAAAGTGTTGAGCATGTCTGCAAGACACTGGGAGCTGTGCTTATTCACTGTCAGTTTTAGTGGTGTAGCTTCACTGCCTGTAATTAGCTGGGACTTACTAGGAGGTTTTTTGACATCTTGTCAGTAATGGAGAAATGCATTAATTGGAAAAGAAAAATACTTCGTAGTGTTTCATGCTAAGGTAAATTTTAGCTTTTAAATTTGTAGCTTATTTTCTGTAAATGAAACTATAAAATCTCTCACAGTTGAGCACCTAGGTTCATAACTAGGTCCTGAATGTAGTTCAGCAGCTTCCAATTAAAAGGGAAAAAATTCAGACTTCCTAAAGAATTAAAACTGTGAAACAGCTGCCCTCCTATTTAAAGAGTTTATGTCAAGCTTAAAATGCTGCTGTAGCAGACCAAAAGCTTAAGACCTTATTTATCTACAGCAAAATGCTGACACAGAAAAGATCACAAACATGAGAGGAAGTCTGCTTTGTGAATCTACATTAAAAGTAGGTGGTAAATTTTGCAGCCGTCACTGTTTATGTGTGAGACTGGCTCTGTGGCATCATCTGGAAAACTGCAAGTGTTTAATGTCCTGTATCAGAGAATACTGCCTGGTGAGCAGAACAGAAAACACCTTCATTGTGGATTAGAAATTGAGTCTCCATCGAGGCCATACGATCCTGTGCCTTCAGTAGCTGTTTCGGTTTAAGTCTTGCTTTTGAAGATGTTTTTCCCCTACTGTATAAGCTAGAAGCAGGAGTTTGTATCGGACACTTGCTCTAACAAGGAAGCTGGCAAGAGAAAGAAGCATATTCTTTGCTAGAAGGTTGTCATTTAAACTGGCATAAGTAATTTCTTAATGAAATCTGTGCAATGATGCTCTGGTATTATGGTGGCAAGTGGCTATAACTGAACCTGTAACTATTATCTAGAAACCTAAACCATTCTACGATTCTATAACTTTTTTAATTACCTCCTGAGTCACACTGTAGTATTCAATGTACAGTCCTTGCTTATATTGCAAATTAATAATTACCATATTAATTTTAATCTTAGCATAATAACATTTTGAGTATTTTGAGTGCAAGTAGAGAACGGCAAATCACTTCTTACTTTGTGGCAAACTACAATTAAGTTGTGATTATTTAAAAACCAAAATAATTTTGCAGTAAATGCATTTATCATGAAGGTATCTGCAAGAACTTTAGAGACAGATAGGTAAACAGGATCTATTGAGTTAGAGGCTCTGTTTGAAAGGCCTTTTGAGGCTAATGCAGGAAGTGGTTATCACCAAGCCTTAAGCAGTGTTCAAGTGAAAGGCTGATGTTCTCCCAGCTCTCCTCTGTATGTACCTTTTGAAGTGTATGTGGTTTTGGGAGGGCTAGTTAGGCTGTGAGCTTAAAAGGAAAACAATATCTTCCGTAGAAACTGCATCTTGTCATTACTTGGCAGCAAGTGTACAAAGCTGGATGAAGATACCAGCATACACTTTTTGGTTTTTTAGATGGAGAGCTCTCCAAGTTTAGCAGTATATTGTATATCTTGGGGACAGTCTGAGGCATTCCTTGGCACTACATGAAGCTACTGTTTGATGCATTGAGTTCTTGTAAAAATGTGAGCAGTGATTTTTTAGGGGGGACATGTAGCAGAATTCCAGTTTTTAATGAGAATTATTACTCTTACAGCATAGTACAGGCTTTATAAATGAATGTTTTTAAGTAAGTCATAAACTTCCTACCAAAAGTCATAGCCACGTCTGCTGAGGAGGTAGTTTACATAAAAGGATTTCCTACTCCATTTCACCAGAACTTTGCTATTAGTGCAGCCTTGAGTCAGTGTCCCATTTGTTAGTGTAGGTGTTTCCTGTTCCTTTTCACTTAAATTCATGATCTGTTGCTGTTTTTCAGTTCTATCCTCATTACTTTTATTTTCCACGTAAATGTGTCTGAAACATTTTGGCTTCTTTCCTAACTTCCCAGCAGCAGCATGAAGGAAGCATTAAATAGTTTTAAGAAATAAAGCAATATGAGTGAACATTGGGTGATTTTTTATTCAAAACCAAATAAAGTAAATTTTGCACCTTGCAACGGAGCAGAGTGATGATGTTTCCAAACTAGAAGATCAGTGAAAAAAAACTGTAGATAAAAAAAAAGATGATAAATAAATTGATCCTTTAAGGTTTCACTGAAATTCTGTGCTGACTTGGATATTTGGGTCTCAGTTCAAGTTAAACATGTAACCACTGCCTGTAAAAGTGAACTTGGAAGTAAAACACAGTGCTGAAAGAGCAGGCAGTGCATTGAATACCTGTAGACTAAATATCACTATTTGCTTCATAAAAATACATTCTAGACTTAATTTACAAGAAGAGTTTTGTTCCATCTTAGCCCCTTAAGATGCTGCACAACTTTAGAAGGATTTATTGGTAATAGACTTCACCTTCACCTTACAAGAGGGCAGGGAACCAGTTTTGCTTCGACATACTTGTGCCAAAAGCCAGTCTTGAGGGTAACTAAACAGGTCAGTGCCTCTTGCAACATAGGTCATAGTTCTGAATAAAAACATTGCCCTTGGCAGCATGACTAACACCTCATGACTAGTGTTTATGCTCCTTATTCCTGCTAAAGGTCCAGTCTGGCAGACTGAAACAAGGCTGTTTGACTTCTGGCTGCCTCGGTTTTAGTTTAGTACTTCTGAGTTCTAATGGCATTTACTGCAGTGAACTTAGACAGCAAATATTTACAATTATAAAACAGTTATGTAAATGAATGAGTACTGTTAAAGGTAGTAAAACAGCAGTGCAGCACTGGTTTATTTCAAGATGGGTTATCTCAGGGCTTTTCTATTGAATTTAGGTTGTTTCTTTCTCTAAGAATTTGTGCATCTATAAACAACTACTTTATTGGTAGCATTTTATATGTGTTTATAAACACATGCAAAAACTATCAACCTCAGATTAAGTTTAGGGGAGCTTCAAATTTTAAGTGAAGGTGAATTTAATGCTCCTTAAATCCTATATTGAGCTTGGCTGGGATGAAGTGATTTTTTCTGTGTGATGCTGTGGTTTAGATTCATGACCAAACTAGTGCTGATAACACAGCAGTGTTTCAGCTGCTGCTGAACAGTGTCAAGGCCTTCTCTGTTTCTCATTCTGCTGCCTCAGTGAGTAGGCTGGGGGTGTGCAAGAAATTCAGAGGGGACACAGCCAGAACAGCTGACCCCAAGTGACCAAAGAGACATCCCTGACCATATGTTCATTAATGCAACCAGGTGGAAGCTCTTCCAAAGTAGCTATTGCCTGGACACTAGCAGGACATTGGTCTGCTGGTGATGAGCAACTACTTTAACATCCTTTTTTCCCCCTTCACTTACTACCCAAACCATTCTATGAATCTGTAATTTTTTCTCCTGACCCATAAGGTTTCACACCTGTACCTTTCTGGTTCTCTCTCCCTTTCCACCAGGAGAGAGTGGGCAACTGGGTGGGGGGCTTACCTGCCAGCCGGGTCAATCCACCTCAAGATGAAAGGACAGACGTGGGTTTGAGACGGAGAAGTGCCTTAACACTTCAATTTAGTTGAGTTGGTTACTTGCTGTGTTTCAACAGGCTTGCACTTGACAGCTGGGGTCCGAGACTGAACCACTAATTCAGTTCCAATCAGAAGAATGACATGAACTTCCGAGAGGCAAAAAGTCATCTTTCACATTCTTTGTAGGGGGTTAAAAAGAAAATAGTTAGAGAGAAGGCTGTTAATTTTTAGATATATAAACTGAGTCTCACAAACACACAGTGCATGAGAAAGTGTGTACAGAAGAGGCAAAGTAATTTAGCAGTTACTTCCATGTTGCAATGCATCTGAAGAACTTAAAAATCTAAAAGTATTCACTCTTTAACTAATAAAGTAATAAAAAATAATAACAATATATAGTATAAGCAAATTGTTTCATTAATAATTTTAACTTACTATTGCCATTGTCTAGTAATAAGATATAATTTGGGGGAAATAAAAATTATTTAAGATGAACTTGTTATCTTGGAACTACTATATTGAACAGCAGCGGTTTTTAGTATTCACTTGATGTATAATTGTCACTTACAAAAACGGAATCCTTGCCATATTGGTTTTAAGTACTTTGCTTATCTTAAGTCATCTGACTGCAGCTATTTTGGGTGTCTTTGTTCCAGTTTCTGCTTCTGAAATATTTCTGTCATAGTTGCAGTCTCTGACTCATCAGTAGCCATGTGTGGGCTTTGGAGTTCTCAGGTTTATCTTTTCTATAATTGAAAAGGATCTGCCTCTGAAAAATGACCTTTTTTGTGCCTGTGTATGAAGTGTTGGGCATGGCTGCCTTCTTCTCCCTACATCCTGCACAGTACATGAACTGCACAGCATCTTGAGATGAAGAGGTGTTCTCCATTTCTGAAAAATTATTCTTGGCTGCAGTTCTGTAATGTTTGGCAGCCATGGCTGCCTATTTTAAGATGTTCATTAAAGAAAAAAAATTAACAGGATGAGAGACAGCTGCAGGTACTGGCAGTATACAAAATTCATAATCACCAAGAGTAACTGAAGCATATTAGAGTATAACTCAACCAAAAAAACCCAGCTGGCACATGATATATTTGTCATAGGAGAGTTTTGCAGAGTGTTCGTGCTACAGCTGGCGGATTTATCACCCGTCTCCCAACATGCTAAAAGCTCACCTTAGTTTCCTGCTCACTTAACAAAGACAATACCGAGTAGGGACTGATTTGATTATTCAACAGTTAGGGTTACTGCTCAGTTTTAATGGGAAATCCTCATCATGTGTGTTTGGGGGAAGGTTAACAATCGCAATGCATCGACTATCTGGCTCAATAGCTGTCACGTTTCCATATGCTTACAAGGTTAAACCCTTCCTTCAACTACATGTTCAGTATGATCTAATTGTCAAAATAATTTCTTGAACACTGGTTATGGCCAGTGCTGCTAAGAATGTTAGTTCCACACCTCAGGATGAGTACAGGAGACTGATTACTTCAGTAACTGAGATTTTTTGATGCAGAAAATTAATCTGTTCAGATAGGCTTCTGAGAGGATGTAACAAGGAAGGTGGTTTGTCAGTTTAACAATTGATTTTCCAAGCTGTTTACAATATTCCTGTATCTGATGCTTTACTGTGTGTTAATCACTATCTTCTCTTCTGCTTCATAGAAGTGAGCTGAGTCAACAGAAACTCCGTAGCCAGGAGCTCATTTCTCAGCTGGAAATAGCAAATGAAAAGGTAACTGAGGTAAGATAATGACTGATAATGACAATAACATTCCATTACAGCCTGATGCTGGCACGCTAGGATCTTAGAGAAACCTATTTTGATGAGTTGTGTTGCATGGTTTAGAAAAATTAATGAGTTTAGACAGGAGTAGTTATAACTGGAAAACCCCCACTGGTTCTGCTGACTGACACATTCCAGTGACAGGGAGACAAATGAACTTTACTCTCAAATGACAAGAAAAGGTAAAGGAGAGATCATTTTCCAAGGTTACTAATCTAGCAGCTCTAGATAATTCAGGAAATGTTTCCAAGGTCACTTATGTCAGTATACGCAGGCATACCCTAAAAGGGAGTAGTCATGGTATGGTATGGAGAATGGAGCATATGCAGAGATAGCAAATTCTTCACATGCTTTGTATAGTATAATTTACACTGCATGTGCATATATGCATACAGATAAAAGCATTATCCATTAAAGATTAAGGGCAGAGTTGTTTTGGAATGTGCACTGTTCAATAATTAATGACCACTTCAGAAAACAGCTATCCTGTCAGCCTCATAAATCCAGGATAACATCCAATTCTGTCTAGCATAAGTCCTTCTGTGTGGTGTTTTTGTGTAGTGCTGAGTTACTTAGAGGATAAAAATGGAGCTGATGCAAAACCAGCTTTCAGTAAGCAAAGGGTGGTCAAGAATATACAGATCCTTGGATAAAGAAATCATCTCACTTACCTAAGCGTAGCCTTTTTCCCTTTGAGTATAGTTAAAACATTTGCATTTTGAGATTGTGTGAATTAAATTACTTGGCTGAAAATGTCAGCTTTCATGCATCTTGCTGCAAGATGGTGAAATGAGTAAAACTTCCTCTCCAGATCCCTCTGAGTCATTGGAAACCTCAAATGATGTTGTACTTGAGCTGGAAATTCTCTGAAATGTGTCAGCAGTATGTCTTCAGTCTTTTTCGAAGTAGTAAACAGATCCACTTCTTCAGTTCTTCTTGTCTTAAGCTTCTTCACTACAGGATGTATGGATCCAGTAAGAAGAACTTTGCATGTGTAATAAGGTATTTTCTTTACACAGGATGAAAAATTAATGATGGAGTGTCGAGAGTACATTGATAGGCTGCAAAGACGACTGAGCCAGGCAGAACAGAGGGCAACGACAGCATCTCAGAAGGTACAGAACTAACACAGAGCTGCATTATCTAAATGCATTAAGACAATCTCAGTGAACAGTACAAAAACAATTCACTTTGCCTCATTCCTGTGCATTATTACTAATAGAATTTTAACAAGAAGCTGTATTTTGGATGTCAGCACAAAACTGATGCATGTTCAGTTAAATGCCACCTTCTGACAGGATGCTTAAGTGACAGCAGAGATTTGTTTATGGAAACAAATTTAATACGCATTAAACTCGTGTGGTTGGAAACGTGAATGAAGGTGCATGAACATGGCCATCTTCAGACATGGCAGTTCAGAAAGAGGAGAAACCTCTTTTAACTGCAGCTCCTGTTTACACAAGACAGGCTTCTTCAGCTTGGTGACAGCTGCAGCAGTCACAAGCAACGGCCTGAGGTGGCGAAGAACAAAATCTTGTGCTGACTCTTACACCTGTATCTTGGGCACTCTGGTTTAAAACCAGGCATGTCTTGAGTTGATGGCTGGAGAATTGCCTTCATAATTGCAAGGCAGCATAGCTCTTCTGTGGGAACTCTCTGAAATCTTCAGCCTGATGAAGTTCCCTGATCTCATTCACTGCATGGCTGCACGAAAAGGAGGGGAAAATGGTATGCAGTAGTTGCAGGACAAAACTGATAGTGCAGACCTGCACGGTGTTCAGCTTGCACCTGGTGTACCTTCTGCCATGTCCTGTGTGAGCTTCCAGCTATCAGAACTGCCTTGCCCTATTATTAAATAATAGTAACTCAGTAAGAAACATAAACAATACAGGATGCTGTCTTCACTGGTTTAACATGTGTGTATTCTGTAAATAAGTCTTTAAAGTGTACTCCCGTTACCTAATCTTTGACTATCTTGGATCTGAAACAAGACAGCTGTGGAGTGCATTGTCAATTGTACTGTCTGCCCCAAACCTCCACTCTCATATGCTTGTCTTTATGGTATCTATGCCTTTATGGTATCTTCCAGATCCAAGTTCTACACATCCTTTCATCTTACAACAGCCTGTATAAGAAACTAACTCCTCCTTTTTAATTACAGCTCAGCATGATAACTGCACAGAAGAAAAAAGCCGATTCGCTGAAGTATCTGGAAAACACTTAAATACATGTATTGTTCATTTACTTCATATTGGAAGGTTAAAAGGGAAAAATATGTGGCAAGGCCTGTAAAAATCAAGATACATATTTGCTGGTTTATTCAGGTAAGAAAGCTGTGGATGAAGATACTCTGTATGGTTAAGATTGGAAGAAGACTGCAGAATGTTGTAATTTAAGTCCTTTCACGTAGCAGATGAAAATCTGATACAGGACTGTGGTGAGTTTTGGTCTGAAAAGCACTAGCTCCAGCTGTGACAAGATTTGTGCACAGCGAACAGGTAAAGTTCTATCCATGAGCAGCTTTGCTCACATGCAGTTGGTACCTTTCAGTTTCCTTTGGACTGCAATAACTTGAGAATGTTGTGAAGATCTTTTGTGAACTGTAACAAGATACTGATTAGATCATGAACGTCAAATAACTGCTGGTTTAATGGTAGGCATTACAGGTAGGAATGTCTCCATTGCCTTCCAGTTAACAGTGTTCATTTTGTTCTGATGCCCCTGGGAAAGAGTTAATAAATAAACTGCTGCTGTGGCTATTCCTACAGCTGATTTCTAAGGACTGTAATCTGTTTGCATGTGACTGGGAACTTCAGTTCTCTCTCACTTCCATTTGCCCAGAGCTGGTGAAGTCTTTCAGTCATCCAGCTTTCATGCTTTTTGATGTGTCTGAAGTCTCTGGGTGCCAGTGGATGGGAATTTTCTCACAGGCACATTTTTCTTGGATAGTTGAGAAACTTCTTATATATCATTCTGAAACTGAACTTAGTGTTCTCTTTTGGCACAGATCATAAACATCTGATAGGTGTTATCTGATGTTGAGGTGCTCCCATCCTGAACTTACATGACACGTCTTAAAGGGTGATGAGCATTGTTCCACTTTGTAACTTCTAAATCACTTGATGGAGAATGCTTAGCCAGTGCTTGATGAAACCTGTTGGTTTGGACTGACAAACTCATACATCTGTCACTGGATCTTCACCATATTTGCATCTTAGAGGACAGACCTGGGTCAGTCACCACAGGGAATTAAGTTTGTGCCACCACCCAGAAACCTGGCTTTGCAGGTAGAGCCTGCAAGATGGAAACAGGCTCAAGAAAATTATTTTGCTTATGCAAAATAAGTCATTACTTCCTACAGCTGTACATTTCTTTACTAGCTCCTTCTTCATCTGGTGTATGCCTGTATCCACTGCCTCTAATTCTGCTCACGGACTTCAAAGATTGCTCAAAGCAACACGGATACACTGTCCAGCAGCTCCACACGTCTGCTGCGGTGTGTGTGGCTGATTGATGAAAACCTCGTGATAGAGGGAGGCAAGCATCAAGCACCTTACTTCCATTTGCATAATGCACATCTGAGGTGATGACAGAACACCTGGAAGATTTTGTCTGAGCCATTAATCCCATTCACTTCTCAAAGAGAGGCTCTAGCTGTGAAGTGAAACCTGGCTGAGCGTGGCAGGCAACTGTACAGTTTTCAACATTTGGTTTTGTTCCTCGAGGCACAGAGGGTGCCTGTTTGGTTCTTTTTATTGATGGTTGTATTTGTTTGAACTTGTGCTGCAGCTCTTCTGCTGTGCTCCTTTGCCAGCATGTGAACTGCAGTGATAGCAGAAGCACCTAATGGTAAGGCAGCAGAGCAATGACAGCAGGTGACAGAAAAAAAATAGATACCCCACCTGTCTGCTTAATCCTCCAAGCAGATAGAAAATGCACCTGTCTGAGCCACAGAGGGAACGTGGTCAGCTTCAGCTTGTCATCCTGCCGCCACCTCCTTTCATTTCCGTTTGCTGTCTAGAGGCGGCTGCTGGCACATTGCTCTCAAGTTGGACTTGCAGAGGAAAGGCGCTTGCTGAGGCAATTAAACTTTGAGTCTTGCTGGGTAGGGAAGTTTTGCTCTTTCCCTCAGGAAACGATCATTTCATGAGATTGAGGAGCAGGCTTTTCAGCCATCTGTTTGGGTTGGTTTACATTTGGTTCTGTCTGTGTATTTCTCCTCACTATTCCCTTGTAAAGTTTGTTTCCCCTGCCTTCTTTCCCACCCCAACACCAGGTTTTGAGTGTTTCAAAGATTCCCTAGTGTGATATTAATGCTTCCCATTGAGTAAGCTACTCTGGACTGTGTTTATTTAGGCAGAGTTTCTAGGTGAATAGTTACTTCCATTCAACAGGTGAGAGAGACTGACTACAGAGGCAGACTGAGTTTCATTTGGGGTCTTCCCAAGAGCCCTGTACCTTCTGGCATAGGCCGGATTTTGAAAGGTCTATTACAAGAAACTTTTTCATGGTCTGCTGACTAAAGCCAAAGCCTTACTTGGGTAACCCCAGCAGTGCAATCCCTCTCAGAGAGAGAGGCAAGACCATAAATCAGCTCTAAGAACCTCTGTCAGACTTTTATTCACACTTTGAAGAGCTTCTACTAGCACTAGCAATTCTTAGGAGAGGCATCCTTTCATCTTCACTCTTTGAAAGGTTTTCGAGGGGTGCCACTCACAGCTGCCCATGAAGGGAATGCATGTGATACATGTACAGATCTGAGAAAAATTACTTACCCATCACTGCTTTTCAAGATGTATTGTTCGATGTACGCCTTCAAACCTTGTCCTTCATGTCCATTCTGTATTTCCACCTCTTGGGCTTAGAGGAAGCAAGGGGAAAGAACCTGCTGTGTCCTTCAGGCCTGGTCTCCTTGAGATGCTGCTAGAGCAGCAAAGAGTCAGCATTGCCTGACTATAAGCAGTTCATGGTGGCAATGTACATTCAGAGTACTTATCTGGAAGACCTACAGCTAAAAAAGGTCATGCTCCCCATCCAGTGGGACGTGTGCTGTGGATGGGCTTTGCAAGGGCATTGTGTCAACAAACAAACTGTCTTGAAGTAAGCAGCATCTCTTTGAGAATCAGAAGGCAAAAGCATACCATTTTCTGTGGATGAGATAAGCACAACTGCCAGTAACTAGGGCCCATGCTGTTCCTTAAAACACCCAGACCTTTCTCCTGGGCCCATGCTGTTCCTTAGAACACCCAGACATTTCTCCTGCAGCCACAGCAAGCCTGCTGGTACTCGTAACTAGCCACACAAGTGCTTAGGTTAACCATGAAAGGCATTTGGCTCATTGCAGTGAAGTGTTTATGTAGAACCCAAACCAATCAACTACTGCAGACTCTGAAACACTTCTGGGCAAGGCTACTGCAAAAATGTACAGCATTTATTCACATACAGACAAAAAGGCACAATTCTACTGAATAGTTTAACAAAAAATACAGCTGTCTTCAACTAGGTCTTTATAAATACTTCAGAAAAGGGAGAAAATAAATACAGGATTGGGCCATGTAATATAAAATAGTCATCTCTACATATACTTTTTTATTTCTATCTGCTTCTCTTCATGCACCTTTTTTAATTCATTTCTGCTGAATGGACACCAAAGCTAGGCACATAGTGAAAAATCTTCTGTACAAGGTCTTACAAACGTCATGACAATTGTCTCAAATTTCAGAAATTAAGCTTTATACACAACACCTATAACCCTTCATTTAGATTTGAGAGAGTTTATAACCTAACAAATGGCATTCCAGGCAACTCTACAGAAGTTCAACTAGCCTACGGTTTGACAGAACACACCGATCGTAGCCAACGGCCTCTTGGTCAGTCTGCACAAGGAAACGCTTACAAACAGAAATTCAGCCTCTATCCCAACAAAATACAGGGGTGGGTTTCTATTGTCACTGCTGTACTTACAACTCTTCTGCTGAGCGCTAAGCAGGGGAGACGAAGCTAACCTACAGAGCTGGTCACACTGCAGTCTTCTTACAGCTTTTTTTTTTCCTATTTTTTTTTTTTTTTTGGTTTTGGTTCAGCTTAACTTGAAACATTAGAAAGCTTATTAACCTAAACATCGGGGAGCAAAACAGGTAAGGCATTAATTCCGCACAACGTTAGCATTCAGAATAGTGCAAATTAACAAGGTACCTCCTTCGGACTGGCTCGAGGTTCAATCTTAGAATCTTAATTTAGATCATTCCACCTATGGCTTGACAAACAATTCCCCATATGGTCAGGAGCCTCTTTCTTACTGAAAATAGCAGTGCCTGGCTGGAAAACACTGCTGCAGGTCAAGTAGAACTTACCTGCCTTTACCTTTTGTCTGCTGCTGTGTGAGATCAGATAAGGACTTTTAACACATCCCAAGGGTGACTCCACAAGGCGAGATTGACCAGTGCCCTGTGTGACTTTCACCTCTCTAAACCGTGCAGTTAATCTAGCTTCTTGGGAGCAGGAATGGTGCTGCTTAAGTGCACCACCAGACACAAAATTCCCCTTCCTCACAGAAGGTTAAAACTTCTGAGCTTTAAAACAAGTGATAGGGCTGCACAGCTGAAATATTTAAGTGATAACTTGCCCAGCAAGGTAAGAGTCTTAGTAAGCCTTTTTCTCTTTTTTGATAGAATCCTCTGGAAGACACAGTTATGGCAGAGTTCTACTGTGTTATCAATGCTCCCTGCTCAAGAGGCAAGCGTCTGACACAGTGGTCGTAATGGCAGGCTAGGTGGGGGAAAGGGGTGGGGGAAAGGGGTGGGGGAAAGGGGATCTTTACACCTGTCTG
Source organism: Ramphastos sulfuratus (assembly GCA_013399055.1). NCBI lineage: Eukaryota > Metazoa > Chordata > Aves > Piciformes > Ramphastidae > Ramphastos > Ramphastos sulfuratus. The sequence goes on along the minus strand of WBNM01036818.1, from coordinate 215,713 downwards.
TGACACACTGCTGCGTTGTCACCAGTACATACTTGACTTGGCTCTATGCAGAATTCCAAAGTGTGCAGGCTCCTAACACTCCACATGTGCACTCTGCTCGCTACAAGGCCGTACCCTAATGACCTGCTCATATTATTGCTCATCACTTACTCATTATTGCCGTTTGCAATTAGTAAAAAAAGTTTCCTCTTCCATCAAATCTAGTCCAGAACACATTTTTTTTTTATTCATTTGACTGTAAAGAGATAATCATAATTTATTGCCTTTCCATTTTATTCTACTTAAAAATATATATTCATTTTAAAGCAACCCTTTAGCATTGTAAGCCTGGCTTTCCCAGTACATGCCAGTAGTGCATACCTGGTGGGCTTTGGGAAATGCTAGTGACTAGTGCCTTAGACTTTCTTCACTGGAATTCTCCTCATACTCCTGGCAGCAGATGACTGACTGAAGGGTGACAGCTTATTCCACAGGGGACTGTAACCCACAAGCCTGACCCCTTCTCAGACCTTTAGAGAGTTCCCTCTGTACTCAGTCTGAGTCTTCAGAGGCAGCTGCGCCCTGACCTCTCCCTTCCTCCTTCTCCAGTATAATGTCCTAGTTAGATGTGGTCATCTTGTAGGTGTATTTACATGTAAACTCTGGAGGTTATGGAGGGGGTTTCAGCTGCCATCTCTGCTCAAAGTGAAAGCAACAGAAAACATTCTTCAAAGGGAGGAGAAAGACCTGCCTCCACCAAAGGACAGTGACCACTGGTGATGGGGTTTAGCAGTGCAGTATGGTTAAAAAAACATCTTTGATCCAATACACACTAGTTATGTTAAGAGCTTGTGCTTTTCCAGAAGGCCTGGGAAGGAAGGAAAATTTTATCAGTGCTTTTTAGCTAAAAATTTTGAACCTTTTAATAAGTTTTTCTGAGTTATTTTAGTGTTCATCACAAATGGGTTTTTAGTAGTGATGTAGTTTTTCTGTTTACTTGGGAAAGTTGCAAATAAAGGAGATTCAAACTTCTCACAGAACTGGGGTGGGGCAGGGCAGGGGAAAATAAAAACCACCAGCTTCGAGTGCATGTAAACATATTTATACAGCTTAGGAATAACGTGTTACCAATTCGTCAGTCTGCAGCCTTGTCTAAGAACTCTCCTCTCTCACACCAATAAATAATGTGGAGTTGGCTTGTAGGCAGTGACTCAACTGACCACGGTGCTGAGACCGTGTCCCTGTGTCCGGTCAGGATGCCAGGATGCTTCTCCTAATAATGTCTGTCCTTCTGCTGATAGTGCTGCTTGGACTGAGCCTCTGCTGCCTGCACTTCTTGTCGGCCACTTCAGTCTCTGAGTCACTCATTTCAGCATCGGGGACGTACCCATCATTCTCGCTGTCAGGCTTCAGCTTGCTTTTGGCCCTGTCCTTCGGTGAAACTCTGCCCACGCCCAGGTAGGGGTAGCTGGAGTTCTGGCGGCAGGTTTCTTCTGGGCCCTCACCCTGCTGCTGCCTCTCCCCCTTCTTTGGAATTCGGAATCCACCCCAGTTTTTGACTGGGCTGGTGGGCGTGGTAGGCACTTTAATTACTGTCTGATTAGAGTTAACTTTGACAAGACCCCCGTTGCATTTAGGCACTATATCCCTCCTCGTGCCAGGTGCTGACCTACCACTGGAGTGGTTCACAGCCCTTTTATTTTCTGATTGCCTCTGAGAGAGTTCCGTGGGTCTCAGCGGTTTGTGGTTGTGTTTTGAAGTCTTTTCCTTGAGCTCTGCCTTAATCACCTCACACTGTGGAAGATTGTCTCTTCGTTTTCTGTGGTCTGGTATAACTAGGCCGTTCTTCTGCTGTGCCGATACAATCCGTGTGTCTGCAAAGGTCTTGTCCAGGTGTATAAAGCCACCTGGTGCTGCACCACCTTCCCTCTGGCTGGGCTGCCTTGGCAGGGATTTGCTGTCATTCCCAGCACTGCTTCTTGCTCTGTCTCTTTTGTGTGGTCTTTTCAAAGAGTGGCTTAGAGATGTGCCCATTTGTTTCCTGAAGAATGCAGAATGCCATTTCAGATCCTCTATCTTGGGGGCATTGGGGCCCAGAGATGGACTGTTGAACAACACTGTGTTTTCCACTGAAGAGAATGAGGAAGGCACACCTACATGGAAACAAATCTTGTTCAAGCCAATCACTTCTGTGTCTGTGTACCTATTCTAACCCTGTCCCCATGCCTAACGTGTTCTTCAGGGCAAACAGGTATTTGGTGGCAATTCTGGGGCCGTCAGTGTTCCACACCATACTGAATGCTATGGGGGCTTAAGTTCCCTTTAGCCATACTGTACCTGCCTACACCTGTAGCTAATACACATCCTAGTGCTGCTGTAGCCACTAGGACAGAGACTCCTCAGAGAGGGGGTGGGTCAAGGAACCACTGAGTGGATCTGTTTGATGCCATGTAAAATACAGCAGGTTAAGTTACTGAATACTTTAAGGATAACCTAGTTAATGCAGTAACTTTGAAGGCGCTCATCTTTCTGAGACATTACTGTCAATGAGATTAGGCAGAAAAAGAACCACTTTGTTTTAAAAACAGGGTGCTGCCTTTTCAGAATTAAGCTCTTTAAACAGCCATCTATGATGCAGAGCAGCACAGGCAAACCACGGGCTTAGGAGGTACCATATGGCACTTGAATGTAAGTCACGGTCTCCTGTCATGAGGAGTCATTAAAGGATCACACTAGGAAGGATCTGCAGCAGCCAGCATTCAGTGCCCCATGGACGGGAACACTGACTTAGTTTCTATAGCAATGTGCCTACTATTAAGAGCTGCACAGACTCATTTTTTTCTCCCAGCTTGCTAAGGCCTGGTGGCCTACACAAGGTTTTAATGAGAACAAATAAGGTCCTGAGTGTCCTTCAAAATTAAGTCATTAGTCTGTAACCAAACCTTTTGGTGCTTGTGTCTGTGGCATTATGCAAAAAAGGTAACGGTGAAGCATACCTGAAACTCTTTCTTGTTCCAACTGCTTTGCGTAGACATTAAATATCTGTTCTTGAACTTTGCAGACAGATCTCTTCATTTTTTCCCTTCGGGTCACCATGTAAGTGAGGTTACGCACCTAGGAGGCAGCAAGGTGATGAGCTTTACAGGAGTTGTGTGGCTATAGTGTTGTTTATCTCTGCTTTGAATTAATTCAGTTGAAGTGCTATGCAACATTTAAACAAGTCAGCAATGTATTTTAGATTTAACCTTCCTCAATACACTTCTTAAATACCATTTAACTGACAAATTATTCCCTCAGATGCAGGAGGGCTAGAGCACAACAGCAGCTTCCATGAACACCTGAATGACCTTTACCTACATACGCACAGAGAGGAAAGCTAAGAAGTGCTGGAAATGGCCACATATGCTCAGTATTTAATAGCCTCACACCATTTGCTTCAGGAGAGACAACAGAAAATGATCCATACTTAACAGCAAGTGTGGATCAATGAGCATAGCATGAAGCATGCAGTGAGTGAGAAAAATGGAGTAGTAAAATATTTGAAATATTACTAGAATGAGGTATCCTGGCCTTTCATCACACTTAAAAATGGAAAGGATATATACAGAGTAATTTAAGATCCAGAGAACAAGGTGACAAACTCAACTTATTTAGCTGATCAAAAGGAAGATTAAAAGAACATGACCACATGGAGCAGAAAGAAAGGACTTGGGAACAGCTCTCACACCGAGCAAGAGAAGGGTCATGGGCTGGAAGCTCCAACTAGAAAAAAAGCTTGAAAAGAAAAGCTGCAGCAATTCATTAATGAGCCATCAATGTCCTTCACAAAGGATGCAGTAGCTGCATGAACACCTGCTGCCCTGATTCGAAGACTGGGCAGCATTCTGGGACAGAGGCTCTATTTCTCCTGAGCCAGGTTCTGTATGTGGCCTACATGAGCCATAAGCTGTATGGAGGTGAACCACTTAAAATAATGTCAGTACTTCTGGCTCTAACATATCTTAAACTCTGTTAGTTA
>WBNM01036818.1:196596-211702 GCA_013399055.1 Ramphastos sulfuratus | reverse complement strand
AAAAAAAAAAAAAAAAAAAAAAAAAGGAATTTGGTTTGTTAAAGGGTCAGATGTACTTAAGCTCAGACATCAAACTGATGCTGCTGAGCTGTCTGTTCTTTACCCACTCAAAACCTAACTGAGTGGAATTTCAAGTGCCTCACAAACCCACTACAGACAGTCCTGTGAAATGTCATCCTACTATGCTGTGTCAACAGAACCCAGATCTGCTGCAAATCAGGGTATGCTTCATCTTTTTCTTGTGCACCAGATAAAAGGAGCAGAGAAAGCCCTTAAAGGCTAAAAAAGGTGCAGCTGGGAGTTGCAGTCCAGCTCCCAGCAAGCAGTGTTAATCAGTAAAGCAGCATAAGCGGAAACACAACACTGCAGTCAGAAGCCAAGGATGCCAAGCCCTGCCGCCCTGTGAGCTAAGCCTCTCTCTGAAAAGGGCAGCTGGTGTGCTGTGGAAATCCAGCAGAAAGGGTCTGTTCTGACAACACAACTTGGAGGCAAGATGCAGCATGGGGCACACAAGCCAAGCGCTAAGCACATCCCTGGGGACTCGCTAAGGCAGGCCTGCACACCTCTCTGAGCGCAGGCACTGCCGTGGCTTACCCGCTCTAGATCCTGCCGGAGGTGCGTGAAGAGCTGGAGCCTTCTGAACAGCACATCCTGTTCCCGTTTAGCCAGATTGTCCTCTTCATCCTTCTTTGGGGTAATCAAAGGCTTATTAAAGTTGGCTTTTCTCTTCAGCTTCCAGTACTGGTAAAGGAATTCCACCGGCTCCTCGGGCAGCCGTAGAGCTTTAGCCACTTCCAAAGACTCCACAAAGGTATAGAACTCATCCTCCAGCTGCTGGAGCTTCTGCTTGCGGAGGCTGACCCTGTGAGCCTCCTCCTGGTTTTGATCCATGCTGTGGAAAGTGTCCATGTGGGCAGGAAGAGAGCTGTCCTGAATCCCATTCCCATTCTCCTGTCCAGGGCTCTCATTGAAAGTCTCATCATCAGTTTTCTTGTTGGAGCTGTGCTTGGGACAGTAGGACTTAAATTTCACCTCATCATTCTCTGCTAGTATGGTCTTCATCTCCAAGCCACGGTCAAATGCACAGGTGACATGGAAGGCTGTTCTGCAGTTCTTCACTGAACACTACAGAAATTAAATTAATCAAATTAAATTTAAGAAGCCACAGTGCCCAGAACTATTTGAGCAGCCAGGGCTGCCTTGGAAGAGCAACCCTGTCACCACGCTCCGCTGCTGAGCTGTGTGTACTTTGTTGCTCTTTAATTAGGTTTAGAATTTGGTGCTCTTGGCCCAGGCTATGATCAAGTGTCCCAGTGGGACAGGAGTAGTTAGCCTCTTGCTGCTGAAGGACCAGCAAAGCCCTAGGAGCAGCGTTCTTAGCCGAGCCACTCATGCCAGGCCATGTTACACACAGCAACACATCCCCCCTTGGATTGCGCCCACATGGCAAGGAAGGGAAAACATCTGGGTGGCTCCAGGCCAGCCTCGTACTTGTAATTAAAAGTCTTTCCCAGCACCTGGACCCAGGCTACCCAGAAGGCCTCCACCAAGGGCAATTTTCATTTTCCCTGTTATCCCAATTTTATAAATGTCAACTATTAAATCACTATCAATTACTACTTCACTGACTGCAGCCTTCACCTGGGGGATCAGAACAGGAAATTCATTTTTTTGTCATTTTCCTTCTCTCCCAGTGAACCTATGTATCATGCAGTGATGGGCACTAGTTCAGCTGATGTAGCACTTCAGTTCTCTTATATGTAGCTTTCTTCTGCCAAATGCTGTCATAACTATTGCCAGCCACAAACTGGAAGGTTTAAAATCTATACATATATGTACACAGACACAGTCATCTGAATCAAACTCACACCTCTGCCTCCAGCAGAATCTCAGGTAGAAATGAATGTTAGTGCTATTAACCATGAGGGAACAAATGCACGGCACTAGGATGTTTATACGCAACTTTGTAAAGAAGAAAAATCTCTCTCCAGGTTTTCCTGCTCGGGTTGACTCAGCAGCCAGATTGCGTGTGAAAGTACAACAGAGCTTAAACTGTAGAAGTTTCAGGTGAACATCCTTTAATAAAATCAAGCAATCAAGAAATACCAAATCATCCTTTGCCCTTTCCTCTCCTACTGACAGAGGGTAGAAGTGGTCCAGCTGGAACACCCAACAGTAGAGAAGAGTTCTTTAGCCACAGTTTCCAGGCTGCTATTGTTTAGAATAATCAGCTCTCAGCATGGCTAATGTTCTGCTGGGAGAAGAGGGGAAAGCCTGCCACACTGAAAGGAAACCTGCTGAACCTGGGAGAATATACAATCTTGTCTTTCCAAGCCTGCTGCAGCCGCTCTCTGCCCGGCAGACACACACTTCTAGCTGCTGGCTTCAGCTGCTGTGCACACTTTGGAGGATCTCTCTCTTAGGTCATGCAGTTAATGCTACTTCCCTTCCATTGCGGTGCCTCTCTATGATTTATCTGAGTCCACAACACAAATCTAAGTATTTCCCACACCAAGATTTACACAGCTCCTGTAGCATGCCAGGCAAAACTCATTTGTTGTCTCTCCCCTGTTATTTCAAAGGTAGGGCTGTCTGAAGTGGCAGCTGTAACGCCTGCAAGTTGTCACTAGAAGCAGAGAGGTGGCATAAGAAGAAATACGGAAGGACATTTCCCTCTGCCCTGCTCACCACCATATATAAATACTCAAGTGTTCAAGCACTGTAAGTCATCAGTTTCAGCTACCTAACAGCAGAGGAAGGGACAGCTCAAACAAGTTCCTAACAAGGAGGAATTACCATTGCAAATGTATACACTGTGGAGAGATTTAATTTCTTTACTTAATGTTTACTATTTTATGCGTTCCTTAACTGGAAATGGACTGATAGGCTTTGCTGGAACTGCTCCTGCACTGCTGGTGTACAACTTCTGGCAACCTATTCAGATGACTTGCAGCAGAGGAAAAAAGGAAATAGACACAACCTACATTTAAAAAGCATAGGGCTTTAGACGTTTCTGTGTCTTAATGCTGCTCTTACCGTCCTGGATCCTGTAAGGTTAGGTGAGCAGCAGAACAGGAAGAGCTCTACTTCTTCAGACTCCTTAACAGTGTCTTCCTATCTGTCTCAAGGAGCTTTCCGAGAGTCATTTTGCTCAAGTATGTGAGGCACTTTGAAGGTGCAGAGTGGTTACCACAATACTAAGCTACCTTTTAGTGTCTTTTCCTACACAATTACGGCACTGCCCCAAGTGGGTCACCTCTCCTTGTCTCATCACTTGTTCTCCAGTAAGATAGATCAAAGTTTTATCATCTTGTATCAGGACACCAAGTGTCTCCTGCTTCAAAAATCCAGGGCTTGGCAATGTGTTTTCTCAATTTAAAAATTGTTCTTAAAAGTGATTATTTAACATTTCTGAGTGATTTTCCACTATAGAGGATCTGCAAGTGCTTTACAGCTAACAGCCCAATATAAATATGAAGGTGAAACCACATTGCCACAGTGTTCTGGTGCATATCAGTTCAGCTATTTAACAGCAACAGCTCACAGGCTGCAGTGCTGAATCCAACTCCATCTGAAACTACAGGGAGGATTTCAGAAGTATGCAATGAGACAGGCTGGCATTGGCACAAGAATGTGACCTGCTGGTATGAAACATGGCTTTACAGTGCTGGCATTATAGGTTGATTATTTACTGCATAAGGAAATAATTTCTTTTTTGGAACTATTACGACTAGCCTTTTGTTTTGGGTCTGCCCCATCTTGCTGCTTTGGGCACTCACCACCTCTGAGCTCAAATGAGTACCACCAGTCAGAACAGTAATGGGACACTGCTGCTACAGCAGTGTGAACTGGGAAACTCACACCCAGGAGGTTTTTTTCCCCCCTACTTAGGAACACCAAGAGCTCCTGAATTATCTGCAACCATTGGAGGAAATGGGGTTCATCTCCTCAGCTTGTGGCTTTCTCAGACCTTAGGGCAGACTTGTCAAACAACCTGCTTCTTTCCTGTTGCTCCAAAACCATAATATTAAATGGTCAGATATTCTCCTCAACAACTTAAAAGCTGGACCAAGAATAAAACAGTTAAAGAAAAAATAGTTACAGCCAGAACAGTCCAAAGTTAAGTGGTACCTAAAGTGAGAAGTTCAAAGCTACATCAATGAAAAGCATTCAGTTCCACAGGCTTGGACATGCTCAGCACCTTGAAAATTCAGGTTCTTCCAGGAAATACTCAGCTCCCCCTGAGGTATCCAACTTGTCTCAGAAGTCACTAAATAGGCACCAGCTGACAGGCTACTTTCAGCAGTCAAGCTTTGTTGCCATAGGTGGTAGATGGCAGAAATGCAGAGGTTTTCCTCTACTCGACCACACCTACATTTTATTCCAAAGTATTAATATGTGAATCAGCATAGCAACAGATCAGGAAGTCTTAGAGGATGACCTGGCATTATTATTAAATCTTCCTGTAAAGTAAGGGCACACCAACATCCAAAGGCACTGTGTGTGAACTGAAGTCCTTACCAACAAACAGGAAACCAACCAAAGCGTACTGAGGGTACCTATTTTGTGTATCCACCAAGCAGTGACAGCAAAGCACGTGGGTATTTGTACAACTCACTTACCTGTATAGAAGCTCCAACCTTTTCATTACAAAGGCTGCATACCAGTGCCCATCTGCTGCTGGGAATGTGAGAAACCTTTGTTATGGGCTCCATTTTTTCTGGGCTTCCGATGCTCACCTAAGAGAAAGGTTAAAAACCACAATGACTATTACAGAATTTTATCAAAGGTATCAAATTTCTTGTGTGCATGGCAAAATAAGCACCCTGCAAGTTCCTGTTTGTAAGCATTAAAAAAAAAAACCCCACACTTTTTTTTTTTCTCCCCCCAAAACATCACTTCCTCACAGCACGAACAAGTCCAAGGTGAAGCTCTCCAATTTAAAATTACCATGAAGGAAGGATACCTTTGAGAACCCACAGGAATTCTGTCACATCCAAACCTTCCTGATTCAACTTTAATGTTCCACTTAGAAAATAAAACTGTACTTCATGTACTTGTTAAGTGAGTTTTGCCAGCAGCAAAGGCCTAATTTCTTGAGGCCTACTTTTGGTTGGCAAAGGTAATGTAATTACTTTCTTTACAGATCGTGTTTCATCCTGCCAGACTTGGCATCTGTCTGAAAATCTTGTACACTGTCTTCCATATCACACAGATGCTACACTCAATGTAGCAGCACTGCTTTCTCTCTAGGGATGTCCAAGGCCAGGCTGGATGAAGCCTTGAGCAGCTCAGTCTAGTTGCGAGGCATCCCTGCCCATGGTGAGGAGCAGATGATCACTAAGGTGCCTTCCAACCTAAACCATTCTATGATTCTAGGAACATGCACTAGGTTGAACAGTGTCTTTGACAGCACCTACCTCTGGGATCCACAGGGCACAGCTAACATGGACCCACTTGGTGCCACTCCGGGTTGGCTTCATGGCACCACCCTTCTTTGGGCACAGCAAACACTTGGGCTGGACACCGAGTGCACAGGTCCTGCAGAGCCAGCTGCCCTCTGGCACCTTCAGGATCCCGTAGCAGGCCTGAGTTCCCAGGTATGGACAAGGAGAGAAACCAAAGGCAACAACTTGTTACTTCTGGGCTCTTTACAAAGAGCATCTCACAACTCTCCACATTTTCTTTGTAGGATAAAATAGAAAATCATCAGCTAGTGCATGATCGCAGGATGCTTTCATAATCTTAGCCAACCACACTTCCCCCCATCCTTCCCCAAACAGATCATGCCATGAAAGGAGCAGAAGTCATGCCCAGTTGTGAGGCAAAAACCCACTGCCCACTTCAGCTGGAAACATGAAGAATGTGTTTGCCAGCCCACAGAGCAAGGAGACTCCCAACAGACAACCCCATCAGCAGAGAGCTGAGGGGAAGTGCAGTATCAGACTACACTGAACAAGAACTGGGCCAGATCTAATTCAAAGGGGGAGAAACACAATTCAAGTGCTCCACTCTGCAACGCTCGATGTTATTCCAAAGCATTTGGGGGTTGCTTCTCAGAAGCAGAAATGGTAGTAATAAAGATCACTTTTTTTCAGAAGACTGCATCTTTATGGAGACCCCTGCCCAAATTACTGTCTGTTTTAACCCTCTTATGTTTTAGCTTTGAAGTCATCAGAGACTAGAGATCAGAGAGGTCTAAAAATGTCCACCTTTCTCTGCCATAGGGATGTGTCTTCCTCACTAGTACAAATGCATGAAATGCCATACTTGTTCACTGGACAACAGAGGTTTCCCAAGACCCAACTTTCTGAAGCTGGGGAGGAAGGACAGGCTTATAGCAAGGCACTGTAAGAGGCATTCACGGAAACAGATGTGCTAAAATTATATCTGTTCTTTCATGCTAATAACAAGACTCCTTAACTGCCACAAAATGCTGGCACATAATAGTGCTTCATTAGCTCAGGTCAGTAGGTTCTCCATCAAATTGACAATAATAAATCCTTCCTATGACCCTACTGATTGCCTGAAACTTTTTTCCCCTCCCTGCTGAGCCTCAGTTGCTGATACTAAAGGTGTATTAGCTCCACGAGCGTAAGGAAAAGAAGAGAACAAGAGAAGTGACCAGGTGAGAATGTACAACACCATGCATGTGTTTTGGGGAGGCAATTCCCCACCTTCCAACTTCTTCCACAAAGGCAGAATTACTACCCTGTAACCCTCTTAGCATGGGCACATCTAGAATCACATGTAATAATTCTCCTTCTCAACTACACAATTTCTAAATTCATCCTACAGCTCAATGTTGAACCCTGCAACAGATTTAACAGATCTGTGTCTGTCATGGGGAAAAAAAATCCAACCTGTTATCTTTAATGGTTTGGAAAAGCTTTTGTCACCATCCCTACACCCTTCCCCATCCCCCTGCCAGCCATACCTGGTGCACACAGATATTGCATTTGTCACAAAACACCATTTCGTTGCCATCTTCTCCATCTGGAGACTGGCAGACGTCGCAGACAACATCTTCATCATATTCAATCCCGAGTCCTTCTTCCGTCTCGATAGCATGATTCATGTTATCGTAGCATCGCTGTTCAAATCCCTCTATCACCCTTTCCATCATGTACTCGTCCAGCTCAGGCATCCCTGGGAAAATGGAGTTGTTACTTATTTAAAGAGTGGTAGCCCACGACTCAGCTTCTTTAAACAGCTGGGTAGATACAGCCCACTCCCTACACAGCATCGCTAGGCATTTGTGCTCAATCCAGCACTAAAAAAAACCTCTAATTCAGCTTCTAACTATATTAAACTAACAGGAGCAAGAATCCAAACCAATCTTGCAAACTCCTGAGAAGAGCTTGTCATAAACTGATATTGGCTTCCTGGTCTTGTTCTGATTTCTCCTCCCACGAGAGCACTGACTATGGCTTTTGCTTCAATTCTGCAATCCAGACGTTTACTCTTTGGTGAAAGATTTGGGAATGGGGGTAGTGGAGGGTAATCAGTGACATCAGCTGTCACACTTGGAGCAAACCTGCAGTTTCTAACCACAGGTGCTGCCAACTCAATAGGCTACAAGCCCAACTAAGGACTCTACTACATCAGTAAATTACTTGGGTTTAAAAAGTGAAGAACACACTGGTAATAAATCTTAACCTGGGACAATAACTAACTGCAACATTGAATCTGGGATTTGGTGATTTCAAACAGCATCCATCAGGAAATGATTCACAACATCACAGCTCTGGGCTGGCTATGTTACAGTATTGTGATTCAGATTTAATTAATTTACTCTTGTAGACCTGAAAAAAAAAAAAATATGCAAGCAGCAAGAAAAATATCCAAAAACAGCACAAGTGGTTCCCCGCTGGCTTCCACCTCTCGCTGTGCCAACGTGCTGGCTGTGATACTTCCAAGCTGATGCTAGAACAACCTGCACCACAGAACCCCACCAAACAAACAGCCATGGAACCAAGAAAGCTACATGAGTGCAATCAACTACCTCCCTCTTGCAAAGCCAGGATGGGACAAGAATTTCTCCATCCTTAGATCACTACTCATTCCCAATAGCTAACGTTTGCTGCACCATGCAGTCGATGGCAACATCATGATTAGTGTTTTAGAAAGGAAATCCTCCTTTGGCTCTCCCCACAAATAGCTGAGCCACATGCTCCACAAAGCACAGCACTGAACACCACACCCCAAAGATGAGACAGGTATGTGATGCACAGAAACAGAAATCTAGCATAAAAGGATTAACTGCCAAGACTACCATTCAGGTCTCTTCAAGGACCCTGATGGCAAAATGGGAACTTTTAAAAAGTTCCTTAGTGAAAAGTAACAGGGCAAAAAAAACAGAGTCTGACTTGCTCTGACCAGATACAACTCAGCAGATATGAACAGGTATCTTGGGGCTTAATCACATTAAGTCTGCTTTCCTGTGCCAACCCCAACTCCTATGATCACAATCTCTTCATACCTCTTCCATCTCTTCCCACTGCACTCTGCTTAAAATTATGAAGACTGCCAGCTTTAAGAGAGAAAGAGCATGAAAGCCACCCACAGGCAGCATTGGCTCACCCATTTCTTTGAACTCCTCGTTGGCGAGCCGCAGCCACGCTACATCCATGTCATTCAGGTCATAGCGGCACACGCTGTCCGCTAACGTCCGAATGTCAACGTAGCCCAGCTCAGGGGGCTCCGAGCCTGATGAAACAATGTACTTCCTGGGACGTGTAAAGGTGACAGCCTTTGTCTCGGACACCACCCTAAAACAGACAGGCAGGCAGATGTCAGGTGTGCTGGGCTGCCCAGACGCTTGCAACTAGAGAACTGAAAACACTTCATTTGAACTGACTAACAATCATCAGTAAGCATCTAAGCAATCATCTTGCACCACTGAGATGGGAAGAGAAAATGGTACAGTGCACTTCCATAATGGACTGGTGGTGTTGAGAGTCAACAGGAGTTGTCTAGAAACCCAGTTCATTACCACAAGTTAAATACAGTGAAAACATTAAAGGATAGAGCTGTGCTTACTGCTCCCTAATATCACAGAATTGTCAGGGCTGGAAAGGACCTCAAGGATCCTCTAGCTCCAACATCCCTGCCATGGGCAGGGACACCTCACACTACAGCAGGTTGCCCAGAGCCACATCCAGCCTGAGGCTTCCACCACTGTCCTGGGCAGCCTGTTCCAGGGTCTCACCACCCTCACGGTGAAGAACTTCTTCCTAACATCCAATCAGAATCTCTCCACTTCTAGCTTTATTCCATAACCCCCCACTACCTGACACCCTAAAAAGACCCTCCCCAGCTTTCCTGTAGGCCCCCTTGAGATACTGGAAGGACACAATAAGGTCTCCTTGGAGCCTTCTCTTCCCTAGACTGAACGGCCCCAATTCTTTCACTCTTGTCTCCATAGCAGAGCAGCTCCAGCCCTGTGGTCATCCTCATGGCCCTTCTCTGGACATGTTCCAGCGTGTTTAGATCTTTCTTGTCCCAGGGGCTCCAGAACTGGATGCAGTACTCCAGGTGAGGTCTCACCAGAGTGGATTAGAGGGAGAGAATCACCTCCGCACCCTGCTGGCCACACTTCTCTTGCTGCAGCCCAGCATTTGGTTGGCTCTCTGGGCTACAAGTGCACACTGCTGACTCATGTTGAGCTTCTCATCCACCAGCACCCTCTCCCCATGGCTGCTCTCAACCCACTCATTGCCCAGCCTATTGGTGCTTGGGATCCACACTGTTTATAGCTAGACTAGGAATGCTGCTGGCTGCCAACTCAGTTTTAAGACCTTTTTTTCTTTTTAAATTTAAAATCAATCTGTTTAACTACAATATCAAAAGCAAGAAAATTCAAGGGGAAAAGCAGTATTCCCTGCCACCTTTGAAGTTTGCTTTCTCACCATGTGCTTCTTTTGAATGTTTCGGTTTGTGTAGGGAGAGAATTGCCATCTTTGTGGAATTCAGCAGACTTTTCCACAGACAATCAGTAATTTGCACCAGCTTTACCTTCACTTACCCAGGCAGATCCAAGCTCTGGCATCCTGGGTCTGCATTTCTTGTTTCACAGTCACTAATGTCATGCTGGGCCAAGCACAAGTATTAATCAGCTGCTGCCTAAACTACCTTCTCTCAGGTTGTGAAGGTGCCAGCTGGTCAACAACCAACTATGAAAGCGTATTTTAGCTGCAAGGCAACTGAAGTGTTGTTGAATCACAGGCATTAGTTCAGGAACTGGTGAAGTACCTACAGCACATCACTTGCTCTAGGTCAGACTCATGCGATGCCACAGCTCTGCAAAGCCAGCAGCTGAGGGCAAAACCACTCAATTCACAAAGGGCACCAAGCAGCTGGTGAGTTGCTTCCTAACAGCAACAGAACTCTGTCCAAGCATATGCAGCATGGTTCTCTCAGCAGAGGACACTGCACCTTCTCTAGTGCCACAAAGGAGGAGATAGCACCACTGTCTGTAGAACACAACTCTCTGCTGGCAATAGCCTAATCTGCACAACAAGCAGAACATCCTTCATGCCACTGTGCCCCCAGCTGAGGTCCAACTCTTTTTCCTATCAGAAGATCCTCGTCTGCTGCTACAGTATCTACAGGCATACATCTCACTACCTGTTTCAGTCTCCTGCACAGACCTAAATCCTCTCCTAGATTAGCTTATTTCAGACAACATCTGGGAAATGGTGGACAAGCCAAATGCTGAATTTAGGACTTCTGCGGTGCAGAAAGGCACTGTGAAAGAAAACAAATCTGAATGACCTCATCAGGCTAACTGCAGTGCCCAAACTGCTCCTGGACATACTGCACAGTACTAAAATATTACAGACTGCTACACCTTACAGAGAATTTACTTCAAACTGGGCACTGATCTTCAAATGTTCTGTACCATAAATTCCACATTGAGCATCTCTACATGCCTCTGGGCAGCACCCTGCACCTGCTGCCTAAATACACAGAAGAAATAAGCACAGGTAGTTTGGCTTCAACCCAAAACCCACTAACCAACAGTGCTGTAGTCCCCCTACTCCAAGGTCAAAGCTGGCAGATGCAGTGTCACCAAGAATTCTTTGTTGTGTTTCTGACCCCACCAGCATTGCTGGGCCATGTGGTAATGCCTTATGGGCCAGCCTGGACATACTCAGAGATCTAACATCATTAAATGGCAATGATCCTCATTCTCTCTTGCTCCAACTCCAACCCCAACTAAGCATAAAACAGACAGATGGGCTGCAGCACACCACTGCCTTTGCAAATGTGCTGTTTAGTTTCAAACAGAAAACAGTATCTAACAGACAAGGCAAGGAAAATAAGGATTTCTTGGATAAGAGTAGAAAATCTCACATTAACGTACTTAGTTAAATGCTTTTAGTATAAAATGTATTTAGTTAAAGCTGGATGGTTCTTCCAACACCTGAAATATTGTACAATGATTTCCAATGTTGGTAAATGAATCAACCAAAAAAATAACATGTAACCAAAATAAATGCTCTGTTTTCTCTAGCACTTCATTCTGACTAGCCTAACTGCTCCTTGGAATGAACCTATGGCATAGAAGAAGTGTCAGGCAAGGGCTCTCCCAGCAGTGCTGAGTGAGGTCAAGTCTGGGCTTAAAAATAGAAGCTATTTTTAAGGCTCTGTCATAACACTCCATCCTAATGCAATGCCAGAAGTTGTTCTCTGACATTCATATTTTGGCACACAGGCAGAACAGGCCTGATCTCTCCCACCATTCAAAAAGCTGAAGCAGGCTGCTCTTCCTCTCTCTGAGCAGGACTTTTCCAGCTAGACACTGTGCAATAAGCTCAAGAAGCCAAAGCAATGTAGACACAAGCTGCTAGCATAAACATATGTGCATTTGTTTGCGTTCCTCCAAGCTGTACCTGGCTACTGGTTCTGGGATGGTCCCTGGGCTAACTGGCACTTGAACTCCCTTTTCCCACTCCTGCCTCCAGGGATCTGCCAGCACATAGTATTCATCAGGGTTCAGCTGGAAGGAGTCATGTAACTTCATGGCAGTGATCAGGTCCGTCCTGAACACCTGCAGAGAGAGAAAAATAGAGACACTGACATCGGATACTCTCACTCTGTGATTCACAGCTTCAGGGTAACCATGGAGCAGTGTGTTACAAGGTCACTGTACCAACAGCCAGCTCGCCCAGCCCAATGCAGGGCAGAGGCTCAGCCTCATCACAGGGAAAGGGCTGGCTGAAGGTGCAAATACTGACAGAATGACTTCCAGCTAACGCCACCACAAGTCCTGTGCTCCCTCTGTGCTAGAAGTTTCTACCCACGTTTACCTCCGTTTTGGCTGCAATAAAAGCTGCAGGAGCTTCAGTTTTATACCAGCAGCACAGGAGAGACTGATTTGTGCTCCAACGTTTTTTTGGCTGTTTTTTGGGGGTTGTTTTTAATTATTGGAACTCTGACTAATCCAAAGACATTCTAGAAATTCCCTGTGGTAGAAATTAAGGCGTGACTCTACCATGACCAGCCGCAAGAGGAAATTCTAAGGAGATGACTCTTTGTGCAAGTATTTTTAAAAAACAACCCCCAAAAAAAAAAAAACAAAAACAAATACAATAACACCCAGACTAGAATTCTGGTGTCATCTCCCTGTTCTGCACAGGTGCTTTTTATTCCATCAGCTACAGACACATCTGCACCATGGTTGTCACTCTGCCTTTGCAGGGCAGGCATCTCTAAAAGAAGCAGAATGTTTGGCAGTTTTAGGGTTAGCAGCCATAAACAGGCAGCAAGCTACAGGATGAAATAAAAAAGGGGGTCACTCTCGTAGCATGCACGCTGTGGTGCTGCAGTGGAGCCTCTGCCAGGTTTGTCACTGTCTGTCAGCACTGCAGAAAGCCAGGGGTGGCAGCACAGTAATCAGAACTGCAAGCCTGCACTTGTTTACAGCTCTCCTCAGCCTGTGAGACAAGGCTGCTGCACACTACAGCAGCTGCACCCAGCACTCCTCACCTCCACAATAACAAATGGTTAACCAGTCAGTGCCACATTCAAGGCAGAGGCTTAAAAAGCAACCAGGTGACAGAAAATAAGCACGACCAGGACAAGAAGATAGGTAACATCTTAAGAAAATTTCCCCTGCAAACTTCTTGGTGTGTGGTGGGCAGAGCCCCACACTGCAGTTACACAGGGAACGGCAAGGCAGCACTCCCAGCTTCTCCTGCTGGGCTGCTAAGGGGACAGAGAGACACAACCTCCCAGTCCCAAACCAACAGCCACACGTTTACTAAGCTCCAGCCAAGCATTGCACGTGGCTGAGGAAGAACCAGCTCTCTGCAGAGTGCCAACTAGGCAAGCCTCCCCAGGACAGCAACTATGTCATGTGCTGCTCACATACCCCAAATCTCGGTAGATTCCCCACTGATCTGGGGGAAGTATTTTAGGCAAATGATGAACCTGATTGTTAATTATACTTCTGATAATGTTTCAAAGTGTGACTTGCCTTGTCACACTACACCTTTTGACCTCTCCTCCCTCCCAACAGCATATACCACCACACTTTGTCTCAGTATGTTTCTGTTTCTGCTCTGGTTTTATCATAAAAATAGCACAAAAACATGACACTTTTTAAACCTGTCTTGACATGTTCAGAAAAACTGCCAACATTTAAAGCTAAGGAATAATATTACCATATGAAGGAAAGGAAGAATGCAGGTAATGAAATATAATGGAATGCTTTAAACAATCCCATTACAACTCCTCTGAGGCTCCAATCAAGAAATGAAAAATAAGCCACAAAGTAAACTGGCTGACAGAACAAACAAGCACAGCTGGCCGGGGGATTCTGCACTTCTAAGTGACTTGAATTAAAGCAATGAAATGTCAAATGTAAAGAAGACTAAAAATATAAAATGGGACATGCAACTTGCTCAAACTGAGAGCCAAAGTAACTCAGGTTCTTGGATAAATCTGTTGCAGAACTCCCTCGGGAGCAAAGCTAACGCAGCACCTGACAGCCAAGAAACTCCTTCCCAGGCCCATGGCCCTGTGACACCATTCTTTCTGCTCTAATTTCTGATGCAATCAGACTGCCTGGAGCAAAGCAGAGCTCACAGAAGTGCTGGCTCGCAGAAGCACTGAACACTTCAAAGCTAAAGGGTGAAACCCTGGCCACGCTCAAGTCAATGGGAATTTTGCCACCAACTTCAATGAGCCCAGGATTTCACCCGGGGAGTTTAGCAAGTGTCACTTTTCTGCCAGCACACTTATCAGAACAGCCAGTGCTGTGGCAGTCAGAGACAACGAGAGTGCGGGGAAGGAGGGAGTGGCAACAGACTGTGCAACAGAGCCCAAGAGGAGTAAATAAGCAGCCCACCCAGGCTGAGAACATTCAAGAGAACAGCGCAAAGCTACAGAGATTCTGACAACGAATGCAAGAAGGAGAAGAGGAGAAAACAGAAGCACACATGAAACAGCAGCAGGATAGGTAATTACCTCAGATCGTTTCCTGATAGCCTTTCATTAGGTAGTTCTCAAAACACAGTCTAACAGGCTACTTCTAAGGCATGTAGGAAAGAGGACAACCGAACTGGTGAAGGGGCTTGATGTTAGGAGGACCAACTGAGGGAGCTGGGGATGGTTAGTCTGAAAAAGAGGAGGCTGAGGGGAGACCTCATTGCTGTCTACAGCTACTTGAAGGGACACCGTGGAGAAGCTGCTGCTGGTCTCTTCTCACAGGTAATTGGAGACAGAACAAGGGGAAATAGCCTCAAGCTGAGACTGGGGAGGTTTAAATGGGACATTAGGAAAAAGTGTTTCATGGAGAGAGGGGTCAGAGACTGGAATGAGCTGCCCAGGGAGGTGGTGGAGTCACCGACCCTGGGTGTGTCTAAGTGTGGTTTGGATATGATGCTTGGGGATATGGCTTAAGCTGAATCTTGTAGAGCAGGGTTCTAGGTTGAACTTGGTGATCCTGAGGGGCTTTGCCAACCTGCATGTTTCTGTGTGATTCTGTGAAATATACCTAAGGATAGCAAGAATAAGCTCACATTGGGTCTCCACAGTCACAAAACAAAAAAAAAACAAAAAAAAACAAAAAAAAAAAAAAAAAAAAAAAAAAAAAAAA
>WBNM01036818.1:176016-196586 GCA_013399055.1 Ramphastos sulfuratus | reverse complement strand
AAAAAAACCAACCAAAAAACAAAGAGAGAAGTCTTTACCAGCCAACAATCAAAAAGACAACTGGAAGCCATCAGTACTAGGGGTAGTTCACACTGAACAATGAGTGTGATTCTTCCTGAGGAAACTCTCCATGGGAGAAGACTAACCTGGTTGGCTGAGGAGATGAACAAAGTACATTTCTTCTCCGCATCACTCACTAATGCATCAGAAATACACGTACTGGGCAAGTATGTTAAATGCACAAATTCCATCTCCCACAGCTAAGCCTTCCTCTGCAGCCTTTATAAACTCTGCAGTGTAGTATATGCCTGAAGATAGGAAGATTCTGCAAGAATATACCCAAAGAACTGGACTGCATTTGTGTACTAAGCGTTGATCTATCCTGGGAAGTTCAAAGATTTGCGTCTCCCTCAACAGAATTTCCTCAAAGCACCATGCAAGACAGAACTGTCAGGAAGCAGATTTCTAGTCTGACAAATACTTTAACAACCATCACACACCAAAACACAATACCAGCTAGGAAATAAATGCACCTAATGTAAGTGTTCACCGTTCACAAACCAAGCTACAAATAAACCCCAATGCCTCAAGTACTAGAAGGAGGACTCTGCAGCTATGTTGAATGAGAAATTCACAGACAGATAGTGGTGCTGGCAGTGGCTGTGCCAACAGCTGAACTCCCCAATCTCCTGGCACCAAAAAAAAAACCCAACCAACACGCAAAAAAGGAGGGGTGGGGAGCAGGAGCCAGCTAAAATGCAGCAAAAAGCAAAAAAACCCAAGTAAATTGGAAGAAAAGGATCAATTACCAGAACATGTACAGGGCTGTGTATTTGATAGATGAAACAAAATGCAAATCAAACTCCAGAAATACCTCAGAAGGTTTTCGATCTTCATGTCTGGAACATGAAGTCCTCCGACGTCGAGATCTGGAATGCTGGGACCAGGTGGACAAACCTAGGACAGAGAAATGGTCACTTGCAGACTCTGCTGCTCCATCAAGGAAAATCTTTGCTCTCCTTGCACACCCAAGAAGGCAAATTGATGTCAGTAGCACTAGATGAGGAAAACAAGGCAGAGTCAGGCTTCTGTGCCAATCCTCTTCTATTTTCTGGCTCATTTTGAAACTTACTCACTCATGAACCTCTGTGGCCACTGTTTTGTTTATGATTTTCTACCTCTAGCTGCATTCATTGCCTGGACTGCACTTACCAGCTCTCCGCTCAGCGTTTGAAAGCAAGCTACTTCCTAACATGCTTCCCCACAACATCAATACATTGCTTCCAGCAGACTGATACCTGACTAGGAGGTCTGCTGACAGCTTGAGATGTAATCTTTGAAACCAAGGTACTGATGTCCTAAATATCTCTACCAGTTAACCATTTTTTACCAGAGCAAGCCTTTTCCAAAGCACACTGCCAGGCACACAGAGTAGAGCTCACCAAACAAGCTGTTGTCTCTTTTCTGCAGCAAATCTCTCCCTGTGATTTGTACCGATTTTGTCTGCATAATTATTCATGACACTCCAAACAAATTATGCCATTTTGCCTTGAAACCTTTTGACAGTCTCTGTCAGCTTTCAGAAATATTTTAACAGGAGAGTAGGAAGAAGAGAGAGAATCTACAGTCTATTGACAAGGTAGTGCTTTGACACCCTAGTGTATTATACCTGTGCAAATCAACTGATTTTAACTCAGTAAGATTTACAGGCACAGCAGCTGTTTTCCACTGCCAACTCCACAGCAGTATTTGAGGGGGTGTGGAAGGAGACAGTAAATGCCTGTGAGTTGGGGAGATGAAGGACTTATACTAAGGTCCATGTAATAATAGCGGGTTAGAACCTATGTGTTGAACTCTGAAGGATGAACACAGATTTTGCAACTCTGGGCATTAATTGTAGACTAATAAAACTGAACTGATGCAAAGGCCTTCCCACGCTGCTCATGTCTTCACTGGCTGTGCACACAGGTCACAGAAGTACAGAATGTAAGGCTACAGTGGCACTGTTGATCAACATGAGGGTAGGGAGGCTCTACAGAGGGACTTGGATAGATTGCATCCATGACCAATGTTAGTGGCATGAGCTTTAACAAGGCCAAAGGCCAGATACCGCACCTGGGCCACAAGCAATACTACAGGCTTGGATCAGTGTGGCTGGAATGCTGTCTGGCAGAAAGGGACCTGGAGGTTGTAATGGACAAGCAACACAATATGAGGCAGCAATGTGCCCAACGGCATCCTGACTGGGATTAGAAATGCTGTGTCCAGCAGCAGCAGGGAGGTGATTGTCCCCTTGGACTCTGCTCTGGTGAGGCCACATCTCAAGTATTGTGTTCAGTTTCGAGCACCTCATTACGAGAGGGATGTGGAGGTGCTGGAGCCAGTGCAGAGGAGAGCAACAAAGCTGGGGAAGGGCCTGAAGAACAAATCTGATGAGGAGCGACTGAGGGAGCTGGGGATGGTTAGTTTGAAAAAAAGGAGGCTGAGGGGAGACCTCATTGCTATCTACAGCTACCTGAAGGGACATTGTGAAGAGCCTGCTGCTGGTCTGTTCTCACATGTAATTGGGAGACAGAACAAGGGGGAATAGCCTCAAGCTGAGACTGGGTAGGTTAGACTAGATACTAGGAAAAAAAATTTTCCCAGCAAGAGTGGTCAGGCATTGGAATGGGCTGCCCAGGGAGGTGGTGGAATCACCAGTCCTGCGTGTGTTTAAGGGTGGTTTGGATGTGGTGCTTGGGGATATGGTTTAGGGTGCACCTTGTAGAGTAGGGATATCGGTTGGACTTGGTGATCCTGGGGGCCTTTGCCAAGCTGAATATTTCTGTGATTCTGTGAACAACATTGCCACACGTCATCCAGCAGAAACCTCTTGGGGATCAGAAAGCACTGTTCAAAACCAGACTGCACAGGATGAGGTAACTTATCTATTAAAAGCAGAAATCATCTTCCGAGTTACATGACTGTCCAAGACTTTCATTGGCAAAATACAAACAAGCAACAAGTCATCAGAAGAATTAATTCTGTTGTGGCTATGCTTTTGCTGTTTCTTTTCAGCTAGTAATACATGAAGGAATCTGCCCCAGTGAACATCCCTCTGCAACAGCAACAAACATCAAATATTAGGCAGAACAGGCTCAATGGTCAACATCAAAGCAAGGTACACAGGGAAAAAAGTAAATCTTATCTTCTGAAATAAGAATACAGCAAAGATCATTTTAAGCAAATACTAGTGTTTTAATTTTCAATAAGGCTGGTGATCTGAAAGGTTTGTGAGAAGTCACAGAAAGGTTTGTGAGAAGTCACAGGCACTTCTGCAAACCCTGCCTATTTTACCATTTTCTATTCCTATGTAGGGAAAAAAAAAAAAAAAAAAAGTACTGACTGCCATTTCCTAAGGATCTGGGAAGCCAGACTCCCAAGATCCTTTAACTACCATTCTGTTTAAATCATCTCTTAAAAAGTAAAGAAAAACACACAAGCAGCAGCAAAAACTCCTGAGTACTGTATCAGCATGTACCCAAACTCAGCCCAGAAAAGTCAGAGAGGAATAAGCAAAGTCATTCAAAAAACTGAGGTACACAGCTAAAATTCAGATTTTTCCTGCAACATAACATTGCAATTATTAACAATTTAACATTCAAGCAGACCTGATTTCTTCAATCCAGTGAGTCTTTTTTCCATGCTAACTAACTTCCTACAACAAATAAGGGAAGAGCCAGTTTCTTATATAGTTCTGTAACAGCTAGTTTCCCACACCTGAACTTGGTGAATAGGTAGTGAAATACGCAGTGGTTTTGTAGTAAGCTACTGAAGAGACTGTTGTACTTTTCTCAACAGTGCAAACTATCTCTACGTAATACTATGAGAAACAGGTGGAAGAATTTCTCAGGGGACTGCAACTTTACTACCCACTAAGGCCTCTAACTGCAGCTAACAGGTAACCTCTGGTAAGGGCTTCACTTCAATAGGGAAAATATTTACTCACTGAATAAATAAGCCCAGCTATAAGCCCTGCATTCACAAATTCAAATAAACACTTAGAGACACAAATGCAAGGAACTGTGGGAGCCAGTGAAATGATAGTGAAATAACCAGCCCATAATAGCAGTAAATTTAACTACTTCATAAATCTCAAGTAAGAATCCCAGCTTTGCTAATGGCAAACATCACTGCTTCAGCAGTGCCAAGACCAGGTCACTGAACTACCCAAAGCTGCTGTCATTAATAAGCAATCCACCCACTCTGAGTGTATCAGTGGAAGAGCAGAAGGAAAATGAGGATGTTATTTGTCTTTTAAGCATCCTTTCCATTATTTTCATATCTAATCCAGAAGAAGGACTTTACTGAAAGAAAAGTTCACAGGCAATTACAGTGAACTTCAGTGACTAATGATTTGGTTTTTACATTTAAATATATGCAGTAAGAACCATTCCTCATTTATGCAGAAGGAACAAGCTACTGTGGTCCAAACAAATACAGGATCCAAAACAGCTCTTTTGTATGATATAATCACACGAACCTGGCTGAGTTATTTCAGAAAGAATCCAGAGACTTTTCATCATAACTAGCCTCTTGCACAACGTATCCAAAATGACTGCTTTAATCAACAGTTTTCTGAATACCAGCCTTAGTTCCAAACAGCATTAGGGTCACCAAGATTAGAAAAACAACCAAAGAACAACACAGAGTTAGACCCAGCTTTGGCGTAACAGCACCAAATAAACATAAGGAAAGTCTGAATCACTGGGATTTGGAAGATGTAAGACTTTTGTAAGGTAACATTATATACCTCATGGGAGAAATGAGTTCCACAGCAGATGGAAAACTGATGAGATGTTAATAGAGCCTATACTATCATGTGAGGAAGAGTGGATGTTAAAAATACACAACTCCAAAGCACAAAACTAACCACATCCAGAGCATGAATCACTAGGTATCAGAGGTAAAAGGTGTCCTGTCACAAATTATGGGTGAACACAATAGTCTAGCTAGCATCATCACTTCAGGAGACATCCCAAGACCATTCTGATGTGTTTAGGGTCCTTTCAGATGGCCTAGGTGTTCACATGTTTTAAAAGGTTTTCATCACTGAGAACAGCAGAAGCATCACAACCTTGCCACACATATCAGTTTTCCCTTTGCATTTTTTATCAACATATAGACAAAAAAGCAAAGAGCAATCCCAAACCACTAAAGAGGTGCAAGTCAGAGCAAGAAAGGCAAAGCTCCAACACACTATTAGTGCTGGAAAGGCGACTTCTAAGGCTCAAGCAGGAAACCTTTCTGTTTCCCTGGGCTATTATATACTCCTCCCACTGTAAACACAGTGGGTTTGTAATACTGCTATGGGGTATATATAAATGCATACACCTCCTGATGCTAAGAACAAGCAAGCAAGAAGTGTGAATTCTTTTTCCCTATCTGTAAAGAACACACTTCCCAAAAGGGAAAACATTATCAATTTCAACTGCATCCATTTATTAAATGATCTGTCAATAATATGTTTTGATTTAAAAAACGCCCATCAAAACAGAAAATTCCTTGGGACCAATAAAGCAACTGAAGCCCTCAGGAATTCTACTCCACAACCAATGCAGTACAGACTCAGCTCTTCTGCATCATGCAAGAGTCTGATGTAAAGCCGCCTGCAGGGCATCCAGCTGTGTGCCTGGAGAACTACCTGCTCCTGCAGCCTCTGAATACTTCAAAGCCTCAGATCACCCGGGTCTGAAAGCACTCCTCTCACCATCACTACACTGCTGCTACACCATCACAGCGGCAGCACAACAGAGCCAAACATCCCCGGCACGGATCTGTGTCTGGCTGTCACTTCTGCTTAGCGCTGCCATTTCCAGATGCCTACACTGTTGCTCAACTCACTCTGAGACCAACTAGGTGCTGCTGCCAACACTGTCAGAAAGATCTGCAGCCTGAAGAGAAAACATAGATGCTCAGTCTCCTCATTTAGTGTCTGGCCCACAACTCCTTACATCAAGGCTTCATGTCATAATAACAAGACATAACTCCCCATCTAGACCCAAATTCCAGCACAAAGAAAACAGAAGCAGACTATTCTGAGGTTTCTTTTCCATTATATTAGGTACAGGAAAAGCTGTGCAAATGTCTTCAGGCCTTACTGCAGTGAATGCAGTGTGTATGCAAATACCACCTACATCATTTCACACAGCCAAACTGCTCATGAGCTCTTGCTGTAGGAATTGCCCATCTATCTTCCTTATCTCTATATAATAGCATATTATACAATATATAGTACAATAATCTCACTCAAGATCAAAAGGGGAAAAGCAACAGCCTTTTATCTCTTGTCAACACCAATCCCACTCAAAATTTAGTATCATTTGACAAGGACCCAATTGCAGCTGCTGAACCATGCATGGATCCAGATGATCTCTGGGTGCTTTCCAACACCACTGCTCAATCGCTCAGCATCTGACACATGTAATGAACAGCCTTAGCAGCTCCCTGCCACAGCAGCTCAATACAAGTTCCCTCCTAGGATCTCCCTTCTCAGTCACACATCTGAGTTGTGCAGTCTCAAGGAGCACAGACAAAATCATGCCCATGCACTCTCCTACTGGTGAGGAATTCCTAGCACATGACCTAAGTGCCACTCCAGCTCCCAAGCCCAAGGTTTCCCACTGCAGAAATGTTTTACCACAACAATTTTAATACAAGTTATCCAAGTCAGTGTGAGCACCTCCAAGCTAGCATTCACAGGCTGAGGTTGTCAGGCCTTCAAACTCCAGTGGAGTTAGTTGGGTGTACTCAGTACCAGCTCCTGCAAAGAAAAAGTGCCTCTACAAAAACAACAGTGATGATTATGTGATGTCCCTTCCTCAGACGTGACATCCTATCAGCCCAGGTTAAGACCTTCAAACCACTCATCGAGAGTGCTCAAAAGAGTAACAACTTCATGAAAAGTCACCCTGTCCCAGTCAGCCCAACCTCTAGGTAAGGTGCTAGTTCTGACCACTTCTCATCACAACCCTTTCTCAAAAAGCACAGCAGCAATCACAAATTTGGTGCTTAGCCGGAGTTCTAGCTCTGCAGCTATGTTACATTCTGTTGTTTAATCACCATCTCGCACCTACCAGCCAGTTCAACAGAAAAATGAGAAATGTTCTTCACTTCCTTTTCCTCAACTGCTGCACAGCACTACGTGCACTGCTCAGTAATTGCCACATTTCAGGCCAGCAGCAGCTGCAATTCCATGGTAAATGACATATGCACCTAAGGTTATGTACTCAGCAACCTTTGTGAAGGTGCCCTGGGATCCATCTCAAACACAACGGGAATCCACTGGGATGAAAAGCCCTTTCTAAGTCTAAGATCCCCATCATTCAGTCAGAGCAATGGATATTGGCAAAATCTGTTTAACTTTGAAATAACATTTGTTTAGCAATGATAGAATAAGGGTCCATCTGAATTACAGAACTGTATTCATAATCCATGAGTATTAAATCTTTCATTTCTCAGGACTGATGTGAAACTTTGTAAATCTTAGAAGCATTTTTCATCTGCAAGTGTCCTCGGTCCTTCTCTCAGACACTCTGCATGTAGGACTATGATGAATTGATAACCCCTCTAAGAATAAATGAACAGACATCACAGGAACAAGTAAAGCATGAAGCAAATCATGCTCTGAATTCCTTGCTCATGGAAAACAGCAGGCAAACTCTCTCTGATATCAAGGAGAGCCTGGATTTCACTCAAGCTCCCCATAATACAACTGTCTGAGTTTCAGATCTTGCCTCAAACACAATCTGTCCATGTGTGCAAGTAGTTTGTGCAAAAGGGATGCCCTGAAGCTATAAATGCAAACTACTCCACTGCACAACTTCATCTCACCAGGAAATTAAGAACATGGAATATTCGGCACAAACCAGCTTTGCAGATTTGCAGACAAATGAGGCTTAAAAGTCAGGTTGGACACTGAGCTGGAAGGATAAAATGGGTTCAGTATCTAGCATTTAATGAGAGAAAGACCTGGAATCACAAACAGGAGGAGTTTTTGCGCTGGAGGAACAAGCTGATTACAGCCTAAGAAAAATTGCTCCAAAACTATCACAGCCCATGCCAGCCATGCAGATAACAAGGACATAATTAGTTTGAGGTAAACACTACTAATTTACCTATTAGAGATTTTGAAGAAGATGGCATGTGCATGCCAAGGCTAATATTAGCATCTATTACAGTTACCCTGATACACCGTCTGGAAAGGGACAGAAATTAACAAGCTGCCAGACAGCAAAGAAAGGATCACTCTGAGGTGCCCATAACCTTAAACCTTTCCCCAGGCCTCTCCCAATATCTTTCCTCTGTATTTAGACACAAGTTCAAAATACAGAATTACACCTGCAGCTGCTTTTCAATTATATTTCATGGGTAAAATGTTCAGAAGTGACCTATAATTTCAGAAAATGGAATCTCTGAGAAGACACTCAGGTAGCCAGGGACTGAGTGCAGAATTGCTATGCACAACTTACACTGACACCTCTTCCTTCGTGCTTCGAATAGGCTATTTTGGCCACCTGTCCAAATGCGGATTTAGAGCTCTAAATTTAAGTGAACACAGCTCAACAATTTTCAGTAGTTAGTTGAAGTACATAATATACACAGTCTGGGGGCTTGAAGTCTGCACTTGGCTTTTGACAAAGAATTAACTCACAAGGCAAACAAGAAGTGATGAGAAAGGCAAAGGTTCTGCCTTTAAAATCCTGCAAATAATATACAACCATACACACTACAGGATCTTACATATGCCAGCGAATACACGTCTGTACTCTAGGACTGCAGTCACACTTGTAAGTGTTCTTCTGTCCTGTATTTCACCCCAACATGAAAACAATTCTCCCTTCTTCCACCTTACAAAAGGAGAGCATCTTTTTCTCCCTCTGACATGCTTCTATCTTTAGTGCAACGCATTTTTAGTGCTCAGGGTATCAGGAGGTTGTCTTTTTCCTATCACCTTGTGACTACTAAGGAAACTGATTCAGTCCAGTGATCTCCTAGACCAAAAATCTTTGTATGTTGATTGATTTTTAGAGATAAATTCCATTATTAGTAGCATCATTACTATTGCTCCCTCATAAATATTCAAGTTGCTGAATTCAATAAAATAAAATGTGGTTTTTTTCATGCCAAAATATTTTCCAGGTGGCACGAGCCTACATGCTGGAGTCTCCCCAGATAATCATCACCATTCACATTATTCCAACATTTATCCAGTGACACTCATAATGAGTCTGAGATGCACATGATGTGTCTGCTAAAGCACAGTAGGAAAACCTACCTTCAGAACTGAAGAAACTCAACAGCTGGAGGCCAAGTCCTCACCTTGCGAGATGAAGCAGAAGAGCGATGCTGAGCTCTAAGCTGAAGGACTATTGAGTTTAATATGAGGGAAATGCATGAAGCACACTGGAGAGTCTCTCCACACAGCGGAGAAAGGGCCTGAACGTTGGGATGCTGTTCCCAGGGGAAGTGTAAATGAAAGAAAGCCCTGCAGATGCTCACTCTACACTAAATGCTACCTTGGCTTGTGATTACTAACCCTTGAACCTTCTGCGCAAGTGTATACTGATAGAATCAATGTGCAGAAACCTGCATCTGCATTCACCCAATAATCCACAAAGGGAAAAAACCCAATTAACAAAAAAAGAAGAGTGTTATGAAAGGGAAGTGGTTTATATTTCAAACAATACTTGACAATACTTTTGAAACTTCCCTGCCTTTTGCCATGTAATTTATTCAACAAATAGTTATTCGTATTAATTAGATTTTAAAATAGAGAGAAGATAA
Source organism: Ramphastos sulfuratus (assembly GCA_013399055.1). Taxonomy (NCBI): domain Eukaryota; kingdom Metazoa; phylum Chordata; class Aves; order Piciformes; family Ramphastidae; genus Ramphastos; species Ramphastos sulfuratus. Next base: position 186,761 of record WBNM01036818.1, on the reverse strand, counting down.
AAGGGCAAGAGTCCTAACTCATTTTCTTAGATCTGGAGCTGATGAAAATAAAGTTTTTTGGAAAACATAGTTCAGTAAGTCGACAACTCTGTTCCACAGTTATATATCAAATGGCATTGCAAACAAGCATTCTAATCAGCAACAGATCAGTCACTTGTATCTATTTCAGAATTTCAGTTCCAAAATTATCTGCTTTGTATTTCATTTGGTAAAGACTGTAACGCAAGGCACATGAAAGGATCAAAGAGTAAAATAAAACAGGCAAGAGAGAGTGAAAATAAACGCTATTATCAAAATGAAACACTATTATATAAAGCTGCTGGGGAACCAAAAAAAAGAGCAAAGCAAAATTCTAATTGAAGACATGACATCTGCTGTTTCTTGTCTACTTTACAAGTAAAAACACACCTTTGTTTTGGGGTTGTTCACATCAACTTGCAGGAAATATGCTGATTTGAGTTTTTATAACCCTAAGTAAACTTCTAACCAAGAAAAATCAGGTCTGATTCAGGATTTTTTTTTTCTCCCCAAAACCCCAATTTTAGGTAGTTCTCCAAAAACAAGCCAAATCCCATGTCTATGTTAATAGAGTTCGCTCAATACTTAATTAGACTAACTACTAATCATCTTGTTAGATCTCACCTCCCCTAATCCTTGTGCCACTCCTTCATTTCAGCAAGTTTGCCCAAAGTTGTTTTAAGGTGCAGACTTGGCCATACCTGAACAGACTCCCATGCAGCACAGACCCACCTAAGAAATGCAGGCAGGTAAAGCAGTCACCTCTGCAGGGCCACAGTACAGCACAGAACTACATTCTCAAGAGTACAGCTTTCAAAAGCACCTGGAAAACCTCTATGATCATTTTCTGTTAAATTCCAGGCTGAAGCCTCATAAAAAAATTCGGATTTGAACATGTGCATCCAGACAGATGAAATTAAAACCAGGATGAAAATCTCTCTGACAACTGTCCAAGCTGCACTACTGTCAATTACAACCAACTTCCCTGTTTGGGCAAATAAAATACCTTGGCACATATCCCAAAATGTCATTTTATCTCTCCTCCTCCCCTCCTTCTTTTTTTTTTTTTCTGCCTAAATGAAAGGTTATCACCCCTGGAATCCAAACACAAGAGATATTTACACACGACACAGAACTTAGTGTTAGTTACATAAGTTAAAAAAAAAAAAAAATAAACACACTCTGTATCCAAATTTCTAATTGTCTGAATTCAAATTCTTGGAAGTTGTTCCTCAGATAAGACAATCTTCAGGCCAAGGAAGAACAACTGTCCTGCACCACCAATCTTTTCTATTTAAGCTTCAATATGCCTTTCCACTGCCTATGACAGCAGAAGAACACTGAAGCCAATTTAAAATCCTAATGCAAGCTGCCACTAGATGCTAAGCTGTGGACAATGTCAGCAGATGTCTCTACACAAACTCAGTCCTTCTAATGATAAATTACTCTCTTTCCAGAAATATTGAAGATGACAGCCTACTTTTCCCACTTGTTTTTCTTATTAACTAACACTGTGTAGCCAATACAGTGGGGGAATCCTGACTCCACCAACACCTGTGCTCAGAATGACTAAGTTCAAAACCGGATCCACAGAGCAGACACAATTTCTACCACCCGTCCAAGCAATATGCAAAATGCCTGTCACATAAAATGCTGCATTAAAATGTGTTTCAAACTCATAACCTACTGCACTCTGCAACAAAGGAGCACTTACTGCCATTGTCGTCAGAATCCTCACTGCTGCTAGGAAGCCGTCTTCGTTTCATGATCTCCACGGGAAACAGCAGGCAGCCTGCAAAGCAACGAGACAGCACTTAGCCCAAGATAATAATAATACACAGTCATCAAGTTGTGTTTCTGATGGCATTTGAGGATTTACAGCACCCAAAGGAAAATAAACAACTTTAAACAGCATCCGAGAGATGAACGGCGAATATCTCAAGGATGCTTAATTAGGCAGTCATCAGGCAAGCAGGTGAATGGAACTAGAGAGTGTTAGTGACAACTCCACCAACACTTTAACCCTGCAACAAAAGCAGATTTTGCTGAGGTCTTAAAATCACTAAATATCTGCAGTCAATGTGCTTAACTTCCCCTGCCCATTTTGACACTAGATTTGAAATACAATAACATTTTCACTGCTTGTGTAAATATTTACTTTGGCTAACATGCTTTTGGAACCATTTTGTTCCTGTTCAAAGTGCCAGATTTACAAAATCAAAGATTAAAGTAATCCACTTAAATGTATGCATAAAAAAAACAAACTAAAACAAACAAAGAAAACAAACCATCAGCTGTAGCAAGCCAAGACTTCCCAGATAAACTAAAAATGCATCACCTCTGCCCTGGAAGGCATCAGTCTCTAAGGTAAGAGAGCTCCTTCCTCCCACAGGCACACTTCTAGTGCCATGCCTATCATGAACTGTTTTTCAGGAAGCAGATCATCAATTGACTACACAGAAGCTCCTCTAAACTGCCAGACTTTTGCCAATATTGAATTCAACTGTACACGAACCAGTGATGTAGAGGCACAGAGTTCCCTATCTTTATAAGTGCTATTCCCAGTGCTGCTGTTTTCACACGTATTCTCTGTAGAATGAAACCAAATTCACAAAATTAAGGAAGCTGTAAATAGATAGTCAGCATTTATATGTAGAAAGCTATTAACAAGTGTAAGTTGAAGAGCAGTAAAACATGACATGACACGTGGAGAAAGGCATATCCACTGTAAGTTAAACTGACAAGGACTCTAGATGCACATCATATCCTCTGAGCCTTTGCTTACCACATATTAATCCTGATATCAACAAGGTCTGGGAGTTCTGCTAGCAGCAAAGCCCTCATACATTCCTCTAGAGCAAAGATTTGCCAAATCTTGGGTGCAGAAAACCCAAGATCCTCACTTTCATGAGAGATGGGATTTCCTAGAAAACCTTTGTCAAAACTCTTTCCACTGATCCTTAAGTATACAGTTGACTGCTTCAACTACATCACCCCACAGTAAATCAACAATGCTTTCAACTTTTATAAGACAGTTCCCAAAATAAGGAGAACCGTAAGTTGTAACCTAAGGCTGATGCTACTTCCAAAGAAGCCCACAAATATCCTGTCTTCCAAAAAACGATTCATGTAAACCTTTTTTTTTTTTTGTGAGGGCATTCTTTTAATCCTCACTAGCAACTGCACCTGAGACTATTTTACACTTCAAGTAAAGTTGATAAAGTTGCAGGAGCACAAGCTTTGTGGGATTGCCTCCTCTGCCACATTCTTTACCCAAGCAGAGGCAGGGGGAAGCCTCTCTCGCACAAAGTAACGTTCCAGAGTGGGATTTTATATGCCTGTCTTTGAAATATGTAATAGTTTTAAGCTGCAGACTTTGCTTGCTAAAAGTAAAAAACTGACTGCTTGACTTCACCAAGACCTTTTGTCACCAAGAAGCTCACATATAATGTCTGATGCCAGAGAATAAAGAATCATAAATGACAACCTCTTACAGTACTGGAGGAATTCTCTCCTGAAGAATTGCTTTGAAGCAGACCAGAACTTTGTGTGCATGGCAGAGAGAAATGCTGCCAATGAACAAATACACAGATCAGCCTGCACCATTAAGGCCTGGTACAGATGCAGTAGAGCCAGAGCCAACTTCCAATATGGTTACTTATTAAGACAGAAAGCCAACATTCAGATCCAAACCAGGCTAAGACAGCACTGAAAAATAATTAGCTGCTACAAGGCAAATACTGTGGGGATAAATATCTATTCTGTAAAGTACTTTTCCTAGTAGTTCACATACTTTTGCTGTAATTGAAATAAATACTAACTACAGCAAAGTAGAAGAACATCCTCATTGAGAATGAAAATATCTCCTATAAACAAAGTAAAGATATGTAAGAAAATTAAAAAAAAATATGTTATCTCAGAAATGTAACATGTATATCCCTGGTCAAAATCCTTCCCTCCGAGTTCATTCCCACATGGTGTGGGAAGTACTATGCATGGTAAAGCAAAGTAACATAGTGTACATACAAAGAGATGCACTCATGAGCCTGCAATGAACAACAGAATTTGATTTATCTCATTTACAACTTCTCTGGATAAATGTCTTTTGAGTTCATCTCCTTCTAGCCATTCTTTCCACCAATTCAGAGAATAGGGAAAGATCTGGAAGTTATTCCTGCCTAGCATGTGTCATTAAAATCAAACTAAAAATCTTTATTGTTGCTGCTATTTAAAGGAGAGAGTGGTATTCACACTTCCCAATTCAAGCACTCTCCATAGTTCTTCAGGAAATAACCCACAACAGAAGGCACTTTCCTGGAGTAAAAAGTATTAGATAAGGCAGATGATTTCCTTGTCTACTCTAGTCAGCTTTCTGGAGTTGGTCACAATGCAAAGCCTATGTTCTCAAAAGTAGGATTAAAAAAAATCCACTTCATTTGATGAAGCTTCTGTGAGATTTCCTTTATAAATTTATGTGTGGAGGGAAAAGAAAAAAGTTAACATGTAGAGATCCTAGAGACCTCATTTTCCCATCATTCAGTCTAACCTGAGCTTAGGATTTAAATCATAGATGGAAAAATAGCATTTGACTCCTTACAGCAAGTCTCAAACCTTGTAACATTAACCCCCTAGATTTTTTTACATTAGAAGCAATAAAGCAGCTTTACTCAACTTCTAAAATCGTTTTAAACTGTTTCCACCAGATGTTCACATTCACAGTTCAGAAGAAATGTTCTAGAGATAACACCAGAGGAGCCAATAAGAATTACAAGCACACGGACTGAAACACTTCTGCTCTTCAGGGTATCACAGTGCCTCTGCCTCAAAGACTATCAGTTTCTATCAGGTGATGGTGACCTCCAAGTCATGCAAGAACTGCATTAAAAATAAACACAGATTATGGATAGTGATGGTAGGCCGCAGCTTTGCCTCTTGAACCGCAGACATTCACGTTTCCCCAGCATGTTTAGAGAACATTGTGAATTCGAGCAACATTCTTTTATCTTCAAGGGGGAAAAAAAAAAAAAAACAAACAAAAAAACAAGCACCCACCCAAAACAAAAACAGAAAACAAACCCAAACTGCACCAACTTGCTCTTCATGGGGCATTTTAGCTGAAAAAAACAGAGGTATTGTTATACTGAAAAAGGCAGAAAGGGAAAACTATCACACTTTCAAGTAAAAATACTTATCTCGGTCCCTTCTCTAACCTGAGATTTGAGTGCCAGCCACATTTCTTCTAAATTCTTGCTCTTCAGAGTTATGGTAGTGTTGGTAATTTTCACTTGACTTGATTTTGACATACATAAAATAAACTCATGTGCCTATAGAACACATCTGATCCAACACTGATCTCATAAGAACATAAGCTGGAACTGAAGCACATCTGTCAGCTCCAAGGGTCAGAAGGCAGGTTCAAACTGACTGTACCACAGCTAGTTTAATGGTACATATTGGCTATGATCACTATGCCAGCAGGCAAAGAGAACTGGCAGGTATGCACTAACAGGAGGAAACATTTCAGCCGAGCTTTAAGGATCATACCAACAAAAAGCAACCATGAACTCAGCCTGCAGCACTTGCAGGACAGAAAAAGATCACCTGGGTTACTGAGCCCAATTCCCCACAACTGCTGTTTAGTCCGCAAGTTGCCACAAAACATCCACTGCATGCACACATGCCATAGAACAACTTCCCAGCAAAACTAACGCTCTCTGAAGCAAGGACACAGCCAGCCAAGCAGTGCCCTTGAACCCTCTATGTCCTAAGGCAAACATTTCCACAGCTGTTTTTTCCCGAACCCTTACACGGTCCCCAAAAGGGCATCTGACCTTATGCTGTTCATGTGCGGAATAAGGCCAGCACTTGAAGAGCTACCGCAGAGTGCAGCCCTAATACAGCAATGTCTGCTGCATCACCAAGCCAAACGCTCCCAGTTCTAAGTGACACCTGTAAATTCTGAGTAACCTGGCAATGTTTGTATGCCATTTTAGTTTCATTTTCTTGAAATATGATGGTTTCTTGATGTCTAAACCATCCCTCCAGAAACCAGACAGGTCAGCACACAGCGTGGTGACAGTTACTCCTCATGAGGACTTTTTACCCGGTTTTTAGGGTGCAAATGCCAGCGTTCAACCAGACACAGCTCGACGGAACCATCCATTACAGGCTGGTAACGTTATCCTATTTCCAAAGGTGGACAAAGCATTTAACAGCAGTTTGTGCAATCACACCATCGCAACAAATAGCACAGATGTGGCAGAGGCCATGGCTTTTTAGCTGCCAAGCACCTGCAGATGAGCGAGCCATATCAGGGCACTGCTGGCAACATGCAGTGCTGCAGAGGCTGCAGGCACTCCAAACACATCACCAGTGGCTTGTCCAGCCACATGCATCATGCTAGCTCTGAAAGCTGAGCTCTGGGTTTTTACTCATTGATTAGGTACAAACTTCAAATATACAGACATAACTCTGGACTTAATGATACAACTGCTCAGATGGTTTTCTGAAGGCGAGACTGCAATGCCCAAAACACTTCTTCTGGCTGTTGTATTCTGAGAAGAGCACTAAGCCTTCTTTAAAGTACTTGTACAACACCATGCAAACAGAGTGGTTAGATGATAACCCAATATAATCAATGTCAAGCCACAAAGTAACATTTGGATTTACATATTGTTGTGGAGGTGAGCAACAAATATCTAACTCTACACTAATAACTAGACTTAGGAATATGGACATTTGTGCCTACTTCCCAGTATTTGCTGGCAGATGCAGTGTGATGGGTCAGAATCAGCAACATGACACAGTAGAGCAAATTCTCTTTTTTTAATCAGTATGCATTGCCATGTTCCTCTGATCTTAGCTGTGCTAGAGACTGATTTAAAAGAACCAATGAAAAACGCAAACGCACCTCACTGGACAGGAGTGTCAGCATCTTTCCTTTTACTTTTTTTTTTTCTCCCCCTCACACTTAAGCCCCAGGAGTTGCACAGAATAAGTGTGAACATATCCAAATCCTTTTTCCTAGCTTTATTAGAGCAAAAATCCAGACATAACCCCATAAAATCAGCATGGCAATGTGCACGCACATACGTTTAACACACCACATAACTTCTTCTACTACTGAGCTGTTAAAAACCCTGTATACTTTTTCACTCAGTTTGACCCTGAGTAGAGAGATGATCAAAATAGTACCAAAGTGTATCAGTCTTTATTATGCAAATAGCTAAATGCAACTAGATTTTAAAAAAATAATTATACATGAGAAAAAAAAAATCTGCATCCTCAGGTCAAAGGTTTTACACAGCACAACTCTTACTGAAGTATTTTTAAGGATGGTATAAACCTCTGGGTAAAAAGAGTGTAAATTCAAAGTTTGACAGACAATTAGTTGCAACTGTGTTAACGGATGTCACTGTAACAAAGTGCACTGAACAGCTGCAGAGACAGGATGGGAAGAAAGCAGAATTATGACAGATGTACACCCTGAAGACAAACTGAAACTGTTTTTTCTGGAAAGTAACCTGTTAACTGCAATGAAACTAGGACCTAATTACCTCTAGGACACAAGAAATCCCTTGAAAACGCTCATTGTCCAAATCAGTGTCCTAACTCGATGTACGGTACATGAAAACATTTGGCTTCTATGACTGGCCTCTTTTAAACAGCCTGTTTGTGACATCACCCCTAGTCTTTACCAACCATAGCATTTGACATAGCAAGGAAAAAACTTGTTTCCTTCCAAAAAATGGAACTACAAAAGAATAAGATGTTGTAGGATTAAAATCCATCTAAATCTTTCAAATTCCCCTTTATCACCAGTGAAACCTTTGGTAATGACATTTTATAGTTGTGAAGATACAAGAGCAGTTCTTAAATGAAATACTACAGTACTACATAGCACAGTCCTCGGCAAGGAAAAGACCTTAAATTTGGAGAAAATCTCTAAGTCTCATGAAACAAAAAAGTATGTGCCAAGGACAGGAATGCTCTCCACAAGTAATATTTTTACTGACTTCAGCACACCTATTCAAAATGTCACAAGGAAAGCCAGAAGAACCAATTTGGACATACCAGCCCAACAGTTCTCAGCAATCCACATGTTCCATTTATGCACCTGTGCAAGTCAGCTCATAAAGTTACCATCTAGGCAGGGGCAACAAATTATTCCCTAACTATGCTGGTGAAACTGACTGCCCCAAATCTTGAGCAATGATAAACTGGGCTCCATGAATTAATTCAACCCACCCTGCACCCACTGCAGCTAATTTCTTCCATCTAGAAAAAGCTGCCAGCTTGGTCAGCTCCAGCTGAAAACTGGAGCATGAAGCAGCAGTACTACCACATGGAGAAAACATTTGAGGAAAGATGGAAAGGTTTTGGGGTTTTTTTGGTTTTTTTTTTTTTTACTATATTCTGTGAATTGGGAATGAAACCAGAGAAGCTGGAAGGGAAATCTACAGCTGTGAGGGGAAAGGGGAGTTTATTATGATTATTTTATTCTAAACATATGTATTAAACACAGCTCAAAAGCAGAGAGTGAGTGGTATCTGACGCCAGAAGGAAAATCCTGCCACTAAAACATGGAAACAGCAAGGGTTGTACAATATCCCACTGAGTGTGAGAAACCTCTAGAAATAGAATCATAACAAGCCCATTTTGGCATAACTTTTATGAAGGTTTTAGGTTTGCAAGTGTGGGCAGCATTTCTTAAAAGGCAGCGCCTGTTCTAAAAAGAAATTATCCAAATTACAGATAAATCTTTTGCTAGAGAGAAAAAAAAGGGTGTAGCTTAGGAGTATCTTCTTGTTTCAACATTAAAATATCACCAGTCATTTGCATGTCACACACGGCTGACTGACAGGTGTCAAGATCTTCACCTACGGATGCATCTAATGCACTTTATCAGAATAAAGCTGTCGGCTGAAGGACACGAACGAGACCAAGGGAGAAGTTAGTCAGCAGCACACACGATGCCCGGCCAGTGACTTCCAATCGCCCCACAGGTGAGCGGTGCCTCGACGTTTCCTAACTCGGGGGTCCAACGGCTGCCACCGCAGGGCCGCTCTTCCAGAAGGCAGGAGCGGGGGCCTGGAGGGTGAACGCCTTAGCGTCACTTCATGCCCACGCTCGGCGGCACTGCTGCCGGCCTGCCCGGGCGGCTTCCCTCACCAGCGTGTAGCCTGAAGCCCCCACGGGCCGTTAGTGCCCGCGCATAAGACTGCGGAGGCGCCGCGGCGTGCCCAGCGGGAAGATAGGAGCCGGAGCCGCCCGGTCACACCGCTCCGGCGGGGCTGGCACCTCCCTAAGCAGGGGCACAGCTGCCGGTTTCCATTTGAAACGACCCGGCTCCTCGTTCTCCCTCCCTCCCCCCGGATCCCTCCTTCCTCCCCCTGACTCCTTCTCCCGCTCCTCCCCGCCGCCGGCCGCACCAATCCGCTCGGCCCCGGCTGCAAATCAAACTTGGTGCCCCGGGCTCCGTCGCCTCTCCCCCAAAGCCCTGTCACTGCCGAAAACGGCCAAAGCACCTTCCCTCCCAACCCCCATCTCCACGCTATGATGGAGGCGGAGGGTGAACGGGACAGGACGGCGGTTTGGCGGATTCAGCCGCAGTAGTGGCACGGGGAAGACTTGAACTCGTTTTTCTGTGCCTGTCTCTCCTCCCACTCCCAGACAGTTCTGGAAACTGTGTATCACCTCTTGTCACAGGAAACCAACCAGCAGGCGGTGCAAACAAACAAACACTCGTTGCCTCCACCCTCCCCAAAATAATGAGCACCCCACGTTCATCGTTAATCAACTGGAAGGCACCAGTGACAAGGGAAATGCGTATTTTAGTAAGTATCTTCCGAGCCGGCGACTACCCGCGCCCGGGGACGGGCAGGGAGGCAGCAGCAGCATCAGGGCGGCTTTGTCTAATTTCAGCAAGTGGAATAATCGCTGGAGCTGCACTTGCCTCCTGCGGGCGAACGAGGACGGACCGTTACACAGAAATAACGCGGGTATCTGGCACACCGCAGCCCAGACCCATCCTGTTTTCCCAGGCCCCAAGGGAAGAACGAAATTACGGAGCAACTTGAGGCGTTCGCCGCTCCCCCGCGCTTGTTGTGCCATTAACGTTACGTTCGCGTTTCGACACAGCCGGTGACGTTCCGTTCCCTCGTCAACGAACTCTGGCGCGCCACAGCCGCCCCGGGAGGCCAGCAGAACCGCGCTTTGCCTCAGCGCACTCACCGGGCACCGAGCCGCGGGAAGGGGATCCCCGCACCCCCCGCATCGCCTAAGTTTGCACCGCGTCCCCTCCCCGCTCTCGCACCAACTCCCCGGCCCGGAGCGGGGGTAGGGCGGTGCGGGGCTGCCATGCACCTGCTGGCCGCTGCGCCGACGGCCAGCATGTCGCCCCTTCCCCGACCGGGCCGCTCCGCGCGGCTCCCCGCGCCCCGCACACACTCTCAAAACACGTGCACGAGAGGGCTCTCGCAAGTTGCTCTTCAGCGGCAGGCACCGTCCGCTCCGCCCCGGAGAGGGGGAACCGCAGCACCTAGACAGCCTGCTCGGTGTCCCGGAACACGCTCTCCTGCGCCCGTTGAGCGCACCACTAACCGGTTGCGGCTCTCCCACTCCGAAAGGCAACTTCTGCTTAATTTCACCGATGAGCAGGTTTTATGCTTTCCAAGCATTTTTTTTTTCCCCTGCGACCGAAAGCCAAGTGCGGCTGGGGGGCGGGG
>WBNM01036818.1:151594-167803 GCA_013399055.1 Ramphastos sulfuratus | reverse complement strand
AAAAAAAAAAAAAAAAAAAAAAAAAAAAAAAGAGGAAAGAAAGAGAATAAGGTCTGATCTGCTTATGTGGGCAGATTTTGGCACAGGGTAAACATTTATGTTTGCTCCTCAGATTGCACAAGTCAGAAAAGAATCTCTTTTATGCAGGACATGCTTTTAAACTATTGTGTTTTTATGTTTCTTTCACAATCCCAGGCAGGTTACTTTCTTTGCATAGGTGTGTGAGTACTGGGGCAAAAACTAAATGTGCCAACTGTCTGTAATGTGGTAACTCTCAGGGAGAAAAGGCTGCATCCTGCAGCGAGCGCACATATCCTTACGTAACTGCCAAAACCACAGTTCCAGCCTACTCGGCTTCTCAAGTAGGCTGCTATGGTAAGCAGAATAGCTGCCCTCAGCCAAAGCTAAAGGTGAGCCCACAGTGTCTCAGATCTTTTCTGGAAGATGGCCCAACTACGTAAGGGAGCCAGGAAGAGTCTTCAGCCACAGCACACAAAGAGTAAACAAATTTAGACAGTCTCGTGCCAGAGTACGACTTGTACCAGCTCTCTGGTGTAGTACTTCAGATCAATAACACCTGTAACAAAGCACATATTGACTGATAGGCTGGACTGATGCACAGAGGGAGCAAAGGGACTTGTCCTCTCCCAACATGTTAGTACTGGAGCCTAGAGCAATGATTTGGCTCTACCTCTACATGTTTATTTCATGCTTTTCAAAGAGCTGCTCCTGTGGGTTCTTTGGAGTACCCCCTTCACCTCCTTTGGAAGGAAATTAAGCATCTTTCATGGCTGCCTTAATAAAACGTTGCAAGCATTGTGCACTCAGTAGTGCTTGACACGTGCCTCAGCCATCCTAGTTAGCTTGTCTGCAGGAGTTTGATTTCAGTGAAGGAAATGAGTGGCACCAAAAAGGTCCCAAACCTCAGGCAGCATAATGAGACAAAGATCACTGCCTGCATAAGCCCTTTTGTTTCATGTGAACTAAGTACTGAAAATGCATACATGTCACATACTGTCCCCAGCAAGGGAGTCCCATTAAGCAAGTCCCATTAAGCAAGTAAGCTGGTTACTCTTCAGAACATGATTAGCATGAGCTAGTTAAGTGTTCTAAAGCCTTCTAACATTGCCAAAGATACACTGATACCCAGAATTCTGCTTTTTTATTTAAAAAAAAGCAATCCAGAAACCCAAGCTACAACACACACACAAAATTCTTTTCTACATGCACACAGCCTTTGTCTTCACAAGTATGTTTAAGTCAGGATATCTCCAAGCTCAGCTCTGGGAAGAAGACACCAAAACTTGTCCATCTTTTAAAATTTTACGTAACTAGAGTTTGTAAGCAACCATTGAAACCCAAAGCAGGAACTGAAGTTCTGTTTTCCCTGGGAACAACTCATTTTGCTACTGAATTCCATGGAGCTAGGGTTTTTCCCAAGGTTACAGTTTATAATTACAGATAATTCTATACAGTCATTGCCATTCAAACCATGAGATATTAGTTAATAAACTGATATATCAAACAACGAATTTTACTCTGATTGAAGATCACATCTCAACCTGAACATCAAACGAGGAATTAGTTGATAGAAGGTTTAGAAGCTGCATGTCACTTCCAGCATATGCAACCAAATGAAATCATACTTAGCAAGATGTTTGCTACACCAACCCTTGCACAAAAATAGACCTTTTACCCTCTGAAAACTTGGGCCAGGCTTGAGAGCATTAAGCACAAGAAAAACAAAAAAATGTGCTAGGTTACTGAGGCTAGGTTCAAAGGACTCTGATGCCTAAGGCTAAAAACATAGCTCAGCAATTTCTTGCTCATTTGCCTGGCTCTGGAATAATCTAAACATACGTAGTACCTCCTTGCATGATTGCAACATTCCTTGAAGATCTGCAGCTATTTGTTTTTTGGCATGATGTGAACTGCTTCAGTTTGCATAATGAGGTTATGGCTTCAGTCTCAGCCCAGTGAAGCCAGATGGGATGGTCTAGGGCTACCTATTGGTTAGATGCTTCCACTTTCTCCAAGCTGAATTTCACAATGCTGTGCTGCAGAGCCAAAAGGCCTGCTTGTTCTCATCTGCTTCATGACTCATATGAATTCTCTTGCACAATGCCCCAGCTTCAATAAAAGGGATGGAGAACACACATCGCAGCCCAAGTTGGGGGCTAAATTATTGCCTCTCTTACCTTTGTACTTAGTGATTCTGTTCTGACTGTACTGTTTTTTTAACACTGCAGGAAAACACTTTTAATGCTTAACTCATTTTTTAAAACAACATGGATATTTTAGGTCTAGGACTTGCATAAGACTTTCCTAGATAAGCTACCCGAACTGAATTTTTTTTTTTTTTATTTTTAACCTGTGTTAATGATACCAGTCTGTCCAGCTTACACTTCCCTATTGAGAAATCATTTTGTTCTACATACAGGAAGATCTCCTGTCTATGTAGGCCACAGCTTGCAAAAATAAACAAATAATACATTTTCTAAGAGATTAAGTTCCTAAGTATGTTACCCTGCTTGACCACAACAAGCCACATGAACTTCCTCCAGAAACAAACCCAACAAACCAACTTTTGTAAGAAACAAGCAAAATTGCAATGTGCTTTTTTCCTTTGCTTTGCACTAAGGTTACGTCGCTTATCTCTTGGGTACAGATGACACCAATAACCATGTGCCTAGACTCCAGATAAATTATCAGTTTCCTTTAACCAGTCTGAGGGAAGAAAAACAGCAAGAATGCTGTGAAGGAAAAGAGGAAAGCTTGGTCTTAAGCCTATTTTTGAGAAGTTTTTCACTTCAGTCCCCATATTTTGTTCTAAAGGTTTTCATAATACAAAAACGTTAACATTTGTGCGTGCAGACTCAGTGGCTGCCTGTGCAGCTATCCAAGCTGCACACACTGTGGGCTCAGCACCCACACATACTTGAAGCTGTATCTAGACAAGTTCCAGCTATGCAACCCAAGCATTTTAAATGATCTTCACTCTTCAGGAGATCACTTCACCTTCGTTGAGACACTTATTTTAACCTTGAAGTCACTGCTCCTCACAAGTAGCACTGTGTTTCTCAATGACATTACATAGAAATCTGCACACCTAAATATTTGTAAGGCACATTGTGAAGAGGACATCTTAATCCCCTGACTTCCATGAAGTGAACCACACTTAAGTTGTCAGGCTGCAGAATGCCTTGCACCACTGAATCACCTGCTGATGTTTCAGCTCCCTGGCTCCACAATCACTCTCTAAAGCTTAACAGTATCTACACATAGGTCCTGTCCACCACAATTCAGCTAAACATTTGGTTCTTGTTCACAATCAGAAAGTCACATGAAAATACAAGTAGTACACTAAGAACATTCTAAGATTTCTACAGTAAAATGTAATGACTTCATTTATGTAGGTAAATGTGATGGGCTTCACAAATGACTGCTGAGGCATTAGAGATCATTAGTCCCGGAGAGAAATGCTAACATCCTGCAGTATCAAATTATTTATCACTACTGTACAGAGACTGACTCCACAAATACATTTCTATCACTTTGTAGTTGCTTAATTAATTACATATATTAGGCAAATTGAACTGAAGGATGCAGCAAGTACTCCCAGGGCAACCAACGGCCATGTCACCAGCAGTTTGCTTCTTTTCCACTCAGAGAAGTCCTCCCAATTTTCTTTTTTCCTTTTAGTGGCAAATAGGACCACAAAAGGATGAAAGCTGTGAACTCACTAGCACGGCAGACATCAAGAGAGACCTCTATTGCGCTGAGGTGAGATGACTCCAAGAGAACTTCACAAACATGCAAAGTGGAGAAGCAACCCCAAATTTGGGGAATCTTCAGATTGCACTCAGAACATCCCAGTGCAGCTTTTCATTATGATAAGATCAGAACTGGCCCACAGATAGTGGTAAAGCTCACAGGTATTGGCAAATTCATTTTAAACATCATCTGTGGAGTCTTCTAGAAAAGTATGATTTATAAAAACTAACATTTAAATAGTTTAAATATTTTAATATATCAGATTAAGTACTGGCTGTAGTATTTACTGATTTGTTGCCTTCATATAAAATGTTGTTAGAGGCAATTGTAGGCTTGTGGTTAACATTTTGGGTAAGGCTGTTCTGCTAATTTATTTTCCTCTTATATAAAGTAATGCAGAAGAAAAAACAAAACTATGAATCTTTTTACAAAAGAAAGCAATACAATGATGACCTGGATTTAAATACTTAGGAAGCTGTTCTCTTTTTGCTACTATTCCCTAATACACGTTCAATCCTTGTACCATATAACAGGGGGGTAATGGTCACACAGACAACAGAACCTATACATGAAATAACACCACAGTTAGTTTACTTTAAACGCATTTTGTTCATTTTTGTTTCTTTTAAAAAAAATTACAGATTTTCCCAATAATCCAAAAGCATCTTATGAAAATCATTCCTGAGATTTATGAAGCTCTATCTGGATTTTGAAAAAATAATTCTAATGCAAGAAAAAGTAATTCAAATAAGACTACATGTCACAGAATCATAGAATGCATC
This sequence comes from Ramphastos sulfuratus, assembly GCA_013399055.1. Taxonomy (NCBI): domain Eukaryota; kingdom Metazoa; phylum Chordata; class Aves; order Piciformes; family Ramphastidae; genus Ramphastos; species Ramphastos sulfuratus. The sequence continues at coordinate 163,247 of WBNM01036818.1, read as the reverse complement.
AGGTTGGAAGGGACTCTTGAAGGTCATCTTGTCCTTGCAGTGAGCAGGGACATCTCTCATTAAATCAGGTTGCTCAGGGCCCCATGAGGTTCATCCTTGAATGTTTACAAGGATGGGGCCTCCACCACCTCTCTGGGCAACTTATTCCATTGTTTTACTACTTCCTCCTAATGTTCAATTTAAATCTACCTGTCTTCCTGTCTTGTAAAAAAACAGAAAATTAGAGGTAAAAAAAAAAGAAACTAAAAGAAAAAAAAAAAGCGCCCTGTGTGTCCATCCCCCCCTCCCCAAAAAAAAGGGGGGGAAACCAATCTCCAAAATGCAAATAAACAACTCACCCAAAGCAGAAGAAAATATGTTTCCCACAGCTGTTCTGTGGTGAATGATAAAGCACAAAGTGTCCCTCAGTGGATGTGCAGGATGTATGTTCCAGAGTTTGGAGTGTCCTCATTTCTTGACACTTTTCCCTTTTCTCATCTATGCAAGAACTGCTGACTGCCACATTTCATAAGAAGAGGCAACCTTATTCTTCACTGTTTTAGGTGCTATAATTAGGAATGACTAATTCTTCTGTTCTAATATTACACTACCAGTTCTGAAAGCAAAAAGACATAAAAGTTGAGGGTTAATGTCTCCCTCTTTTTTTACTCCAATTATAGGACATGAGTTTTTGAATGCTCTGTGAAATCTTATATTTGCTCCATGACAGAAGGTCAAAGCACTTCATCCATACTCATTGATAACAGCCTTCATAGTTTGAATTAAAGGTCAAATAAATCATACAGAACTGCAAAGAAAACAGAACAGAACTTGATGACCATAACAGCAGAACATTTGAACACTTCATTCCAGATCCTCCAGACCCTTGCAGGAGTTTTACTTTCATGTCCAAATCTACGCCATTACTACACTAAAGCTTTCTGAAATTAAAAGGTCATGTGACAGACAGCAAAACCAGTAGATGAACTAAAGAATTTCACTGACACAGACCACAGCAATAATATTTTCAGGAGAAAATTGCTCATTAGCTATACCAAGCTCCAACTGTCTTAAAAAAACCCCCAAACTATCTGCAATTTGGTTTCTTACTTCAAAGCAGGAGCTGGCTATACAAGTTTTCCTGGAAAATGTACTAGCTTGAACTCAAAATCTGATGAGCCATCCCTTCCTATGAATAGGTAACTAAAGCATAAGAGCATTTTACTAATGCATTTATAGTCTACATGGTCCAAGTAAATAGCACTTTTCAAAGTACTTCCTCACCAGAAATCACAGGCTTGGTCTGGATCTGGCTGCCAAAACACAAATTATACATTCCCTCAAAAGTTACTCTGCTTCAGCCAATATAAAATGTTTCCTCATCAAAATTCTTGCATTGAGGAGAACCTGCCTTGTGTCTTTCATTTCAATGCTTCTTATTTCCTTTTCTCACGGATATTTTCTGTGTTCTCATTCCAGACAGCTGTTTCTCCTAGCAGCTGCAACAGCAGTGAGAGACACAAGTCAGTGGGACTTTATTGACCACACAACAGCATCACACTGGTGGTCCCCCGGTTACTAAATGCAGCATGGTTAGGTGAGCAAGAGCACCCTCTTTCTGCAGCAATTTTTGTGCCAGGAAGCCTCCTTGATTTTCATAGTGGAAGTGTATCCTATGACTGAATGAGATCGGACTTCTCCAGCCAGCTCTGTGTTACCAACACATCACAGTCTGAAACTGCTGTCTAGACATTCATCAAGCTGCTGTGTTTGAGCCCTCCATATTTAGTCTTCCTGTGTCTAGGCTTGCTTGGATTGAACAGGCTGAAATATTCTCTCCTCCTTTGGCATGTTTGGTACATGTCCAGAACAGTCACTAGCTCTCTCTCAGTCCCTCTTTTATGAGGCTTCCTAGTCCAACTGCTGTTCTGAATCAACCATACTCATCTTCCTCAGAACAGGCCTTTTTCCACATCTATGCCTCAGAACCCTTCAATGTTCAGCTCATTTCTTCAGGTGGCATGTGGCTACTTAAGGAAAATGATCCTTAATTCTGTGTGCAACATGATACCTGCAAACTTTCATTTTAGGAAGCACAAGCAGTTTGTACATCTAAAGCATGTCTTCTACACTAAGTACACCCATGGACATACCTACCTGACTCTCTGCACAGTCTAAGAGATGTCCAAGACTAAATGCCCTCTAAGAAGTACATAGTTATCCCCATTCTACACAGACCTGCTCCTCTGGAACACAAGACCCACCAAACACTTGCTCAGTTACTTACTCAGTTAGTGGTACTTATTTTGTCCATTCCAAATAGATCCAGATTTCTTTTTATGGTATAACACAGAAAAGCTTTAAAGCTCCTCCTTCTGCCAGGTGAGCCATTATTTGCTTACCCAGCAGGAGAGTTTGGGGTTTTATCTGCCCACTACTTCTGGCATCTCTGTCAAATTGTGTTTGTAATTCAAATATCATTGAGTTGTAACTCCAGGCACCTAATCTGTAATAGTTCATGGAGAAACAGTGGTGTCTTCTGCTCCCAGGAATCACTTCCATAGGGAAGGCCATAAAGTGGTATCAATTAACAGAGCTACACAGAAAAATACTAAAAGAGCTCATATAAGGCTTGTGAAACACAGAATCAATCAGGTTGGAAAAGACCACAAAGATCATCAAGTCCAACCTATTATCCACTGTTATCTAATCAACTAAATCATGGCACCAAGTGCCTCATCCAGTCTCCTTTTCAACACCTCCAGGGATGGGGACTCCACAACCTCCCCGGGCAGCCCATTCCAATGCCAATCACTCTGTCAAGAAATTCTTCCTCACATCCAGCCTATACCTTCCCTGGCACAACTTGACAATGTCTCTTCATGGTTGCCTGAGAGAAAAGACCAACCCCACCTGGCCACAACCTCCCTCCAGGTAGTTGTAGACAACAATAAGGTCTGCACTGAGCCTCCTCTTCTCCAGGCTGAACATGCCCGGTTCCCTCAGCCTCTCCTCACAGGGTTGTGCTTCAGCTCCCTCACCAGCCTTGGTGCCCTTCTCTGGACATGTTTGAGCATCTCAACATTTTTCTTAAACTGAGAGGCCCAGAGCTGGACACAGTACTAAAAGTATGGCCTAACCAATGCTGAGTACAGAGAAAGAATGAGTTCTCTGGTCCTGCTGGCCACACTATTCCTGATACAGCCAGGATGCTACTGACTAATGCAGAAGTGGACTTACTCTTTGCATCATAAAGCTGACATTTCTCTGAGTACATTTTCTCAATTATTGTACACTTTGTAAGACTTAAAGAGGTTCAGGAAGTAAGTGGAGGTTATGAAGTTATCGGTAAATAATGAGGCTTGGACTTTAGGACTACCTCCATATTAAAGGCAATCTGCAGAATCATTTAAAAAAAAGGCAATAGGAATCATTTTGTAACGGAATAAACATTCAAAGAAAAAAAAAAAAATCACACTGGCAGGTTTTTGGGTTTTTTTTAACAACACCCATGCCATGGTTTGAGCTGTGGCAGCAGCTATGCTGTCTTTATTCTTGCAGCCTAGAGTCACCACATGAAAACAAACAGCCCAAGATTTTAAACAGCAAAGCTTTTGCCTGCCAATGAATGAAATTCAAATCTGCAAGTACAGTTCCATGACAGTCACCATCATTAAGAAATAGCTCTCCTGCACTTGAGAAAGGTGTTCCCTCAATACAGCAAGGAGTCCTTTACATTTATTTTAGTGGTGAAAATAAGGTCTACCAAACTTCCATTTACATCCATCTGATAGCATCTCTTTAACCCTGATGTTTAATATTAGTGTACCTTAAGGAAACTTCAATGGGACCATGGCAGGAAAAGTAAGATGAGAACAAAAAGTTGAACTTCTTAGACATTTCTTATTTGAAAGAAAAGCAATTGTCTGTAACAGTATGGACACAGATGTTTTCAGATATAGAAATAAAGTACAGATGCTGGAGACCAAGTAAATTTCATAGCTGTTTATGGGTCTAAATTGTCTCAAGAAGAATGAGATTCACATTTTGCTCTGTTTCGTGTGTGCATCATCACTAAAGCACCAAGGAGTTCTCCAAGCTGTAAATTCATTCATTATTATGCCTAAGAGTATGTAACTAGTCAGATTAATTAAACAAGAATTCTGACATACTGAACCATCTCTCCTCTGTGAACTGAAACCACATCCATGTCTCAGGAGTTAGGTTTCTATAATTTCAGGCTGATTTTTGCAAAGCGCAGAGGCATGACCTGTGCTCAGCTTTATGCAATACAATACTGGTGAGCTGTGAGCTAAAACAAAGCAAGATAAATAAAAGCAATAGAAAGTAAAATAAGTAAAAACAAAGACTGAAGTGAATTTTTTTGAGTTGGAAAAAGTAATTCAAAGACTCAAGAGACAAATATTACCACAAAAAGGTATAAATCCCTAACGCGGTATTAGTCAAAAGTCTAAGTGAAGGATCGGATGCTTCTCCACCTGACCAACCAGCAGAGACTCACCAGATGTTTGCATTAGGGGTGGTGGTGCACACATTTCTGGTGGGCCTAGCAGGATGTTGTTGTTACTGATGTGTTAGCCAATAAATAATTACAGGCTACACATCAGTTGTATAAAGTCCTGCTTGCAAGTCTCTACGCATAGTAAAAATACTGATACTTCAACAGGCTTCGACAAGCATCAACACCTACCAAGCACAACACCCTTCAGTACTGATAGGCATCAATACTTACAATTGTTAGTATCAATTATCTATTGCTATTAATGCTTTTTGATAGATAATATAGTTATCAGTACCTCTCAATTTTGAAACCTGATTTCATTATTAGTAGACATCAAAACCAATTTAGATAACAATAAGCATGGTACCTATGGAAAGGAATCAATACCTTTTAAAAATCAATGTCAAACTCCATATTGGTAGGCATTGACACCTCATTTCTATACTGATTCTGTAATCAATAGACATTGATAGGCATATTAACCTATTCCATGAGTTACAGATTTCAAGAGTCATCTATACCTATTGATATCAATAGGCATTTATAGCTATCAATACTGATACCTTTCAACATCAGTAGTCCTTTATAATTTTTATGGCCTATTGATAGGTAGGTATTGATAGACTGATTTAGATAAGCATTTTTACCCATCCTTACCTGTCAATATAGCTAGCTTTCAATAGACATGAATACTTATTGTTATGGTAGTCATCAGCAGATATCAATACCAATTGACAGGCATTGACACATATGAACTGTGACACTAATTTATTTTTATACCTATAAAGGCCAACCAATTTTCAATTCCTGGGTGTATTAAAAGGATGTTTACTCTGTGACCAAACAGCCACATGAAGTTTTGCTGTGTAGGTTATGAGCGGTATTATTTGGTACGGAGCTTGTTCATTACTTCTGTACCTCCTGGAGCAAAAAGTGCTTTTTCTTCCAAATTCTCCTGTAAGATATTTTACATTCCAAATCAGGTGTGCAAAATGCTGCACTGCAAGGGTCAGTGCAAAAATTACAGGTACAAGGTCATTTGTTAATAACTGGTCCTTGGTATTTAGGCACAGGACAAAAATAAAACAGTCATCTTATTTAATTTCTTCCAGGAATTTTGAATACATCCATACTGCTCAAATTCACTTGGTTTTCTTGGAAGTCAGTTCTCTGTAAAACAGGTGAGTTTCCCTTAAGCATGTCTCCAGACAGATGGGTTTCAGCCTCTAGACACATACCTCCATCCTTCTTTCAGGTTTTGCAGTACTGGTTCTATTTAGGTTTCTCCCTGCAGTTCTGGGTCCTCTGGCACACCTACAGTTTTATTTCTGAAGGCTGACAACACAGACAGCCCTATCAGCTTTTTTACTCTCAGCTGCAAACATCATTTCTCAGTCCCACACACATACCTCCAAAGCCAGCAAGGCGAGACAGACACACTCCCACGAAGCTGCCTGAGAAGCTGCAGTGCCACATGGAAAGACAGTTGGATTTACTGGCATTGTTTCTCATTTGCAATATTTTGTCAACTCTGGCTTTTGAGTTCAAATTTGCTTATGTGGCTGAAGGAAAACTGATAGCTACAAAAGATACTGCTTGCTCATGTTATCCTAAGATGGATCGACGTTGCAACCAGAGTATCAGCACGCGTGGTGTCACTGGCACCTCCCGAAGACACCAAGTTCACCTTTTGCCTGCTGGAGAGGGCTAAGATCCCCAGACTAATGCTTCTGCTGGTGGTAAATGTCACCATGGTATTGCATTACCACAACTAGTTTAAAAAAGTCTGACATTTAAAAGATACCAACTTAGAAATCACCTCCCAACCACAGCACTGATGAAGTACTGAGTAGGAAGGAGAATCCACTGCCTAGCAATTCAGCCTGCCTTCGGCACTTTAGGATTTTTACAAGGGCATTTCCCATGCGAATAGTGACCCTGCCCAAATCCTGCTACCTTAAAATGGTTAAGAAGATCCTAACCTTAAGGATCAGAGCTGATGGCTAATACTAAATGAGGTGGATGGGTGTACCACACTACAGCAACACCTGCCACACCAAAGCTGAGAATGAGTAATGGAGACTGGTCTCCACCCTTCAGCAGTGTAGGGCGACAGAAAGGGTATCCCAGCACCTGTGCAGTTGCTTCATTAAGAACTCAGTCACAGAGTCTGAGGGAGGTTTTTAATAAAAACTGGCATCGTTTTCACAAGTTGTAACAGGTCTCTTTACAGTATTTAGCTACTGAAACAGGGAGATGCAGTCTGCAAACGCAATGAGCTGGAGCAAAAGATTAAATGGCTGCAAGGGCTGAGGGCAAGCACCTTGGCTCTTAGGCTATTTCATGTCAGGAAATGACTTAGCCCAAAGCAAGCTGTTTAGCAGATCTAGGAGGCTGGTGCTGAAACGCCTCATATCTCCATCATATTTGGTTTAGGAGGGTTACTTGGCATCAGAGCCTGGCCTCAGGCCAAAACATCTTCACAAAACTGTTCAAAACTTTCTGAAGGGAAGTTCTCCTCCAGGACTGCATGACCTAAACTACAGGTCTCTCCAAAAAGCACTGCACTATCTTCTAATTTTTTACAACTATTTCAGCACCACATTAGCAACACTTACAAATGTGGTGAGATGCAAAGGAAAGGATCATTTGCAGCATTTGGGTGCCCATTTACACCATGGGACATGCTGCAGACCCACTGTGACACTGGACTCTTGTAGTGAATCCGTCTGGGATAGAGTTAACTTTCTTCATAGCAGCACATATGGTGCTGTGCTTCACATTTGCAACTCAAACAGTGTTGATAGCAGCAGTGATTTGGCTATGGCTGAACAGTGCTTGCACAGTGTCAAGGTCGCCTTCTTTTCCTCACTCTGCAATCGAAAGCAGGCTAAGGGTGGGCAAGAAACTGGGAGAGGACACGGCCAGGACAGGTGTCCCAAATAGTCCAAAGCGATATCCCATGGAGTTTAATACATCACACTCAGCAATAAAACCTGGGAAGTTTTGTCTTCCAAGGTAGCAGTTGCTCAGAGGCTAGCCCAGCATCAGTGTGACAATGGGAAGGAGTGAGCTGTGCCCTTGCATCACTTGGATTTCCACCACCACCTCCTTTGACCTGCTTTTTTTTTATGACCAAGTCAACACACAACAGTCACAAAGCCATACCTGTCTACTATCAAGCTGCTAAGAGGAAGGGCAGGTGAAGAAAAGCTTGCTAAAAGCTGTTGAAGCAGCAGCCTTAGTACAGCAGAGGGAAAATTAATAAGTTAAGGAATCAGATGGCAGCACCAGCTTGGGTAGGAAGGATGACACTCTCAGCAAGAACACCTTCACTTTCCAGCTTTTCTTGAGACATGAACTTCTGTCCCATCCTGCATCCCCTTTCTGTAGCGTGTGCCACACAGGAAGGAGGTAGAAAATCTGATTTTGCCCAGGAGTAATAAATAGATGATCTCAGGACAGCAGGGCCCTCTTCCCAGCATTTTCTGGGAATCTACTCAATTCCCTGCAGACTCATGTTCTGGGGGCTGTGAAGAATGCTGTGGGTTGCTCTTTCTGGCATTCCTGCTGATGCACAAGCCTGCCTACATCTCCATCCCATCCTGGTAACAGTTCCACATGAACTCAACATCCTGCTGGAGGAATGGCAGGACAGCACACGGTAGCCCACAACAGCTCTTTTTTCTCTGTCCCACCTCAGAAGACTTACAACTGACTCTGTCTGCAGGCTGTTTCCTGCAACTAGAAACCAACACAGCTCCTAGACTGCTGAAATGAGAGGGACGAGTTTGTGCTGCACAGCATCTCTGCAGAGGGACTCGCACGACTACAGAGTCGCAGCAGCAGGACTGCATCCCTGCAGCTCCCCTGCAGGGGCTGACTGAGGGTGACACAGCAACTTCTGCTTGTTGAGACGGCCAGGGGAGAGAGAGGTTACTGCAAGCAACCTGCACCTCAGCCACTAACTGCTGTGTGTTTCAGATAAACAGAGACCTCCAGAAAGTACTTACTGTAGTGGTTGGGGGTCAGGGACAGGCTCCACCTTTACTGCCCTGAAAGCTGGCTAACCCATGGCAGTTAGTGGGAAAAAGAGGCTGCCCTGTAGCTTCTCAGTACAGAAGTTCAGAAGAGCTGTGCTTTCATAGCATGCATTAAACACAGCTCCCTGTTCATGGAGTCACAGAATTGTTTGGTCTGGAAAAGACCTTTAAGATCACTGAGTCCACTGGGGCTAAGTTAGGCACTTGCACAGAGTTGGAATTGGAGAGGTAAGGTAGCTCTGGAAGAAGTGTTTCAAGGGTGTGGTGACATCCGTTAGACCAGTTCTGTGGGTGGTTTTGCTGTGGCACTGAGCCTCATGCTGTAAGGCACAAATTCCCTCCACTCCGAGGCAAACTCTAAAGTGGAGGATAGAGCTTAATGAACTCTAGTAAACACTGGAGCTTATTTGGACCTAAACTTCCAGTTTTATTTTCTCCTGGAGTGATCCAGCTGATCCTAGACCACTCAGAACTGAATCAATATACACTAAATTGGGACAGTCAAGGGGTTAGCTTCGACACCATACTTTTATTTATTATCTGCTAGTATAGACACAGATTTACTGTTCTCATGGCTGCTCTAAACCTTGGACAAGTATTTTCTGTCTTCTCTTTTTAATACTAACTGGTAATTATTTTCTTGTACTTTCATCTGGAGAACTCAGTATTTGAGACTTAAAAACATTCTTGTCTACCACAAACTTCTTGTCCAGCACCCATTACCTAGCTAATAAACATTTCTCATTCTCATCACCACAGGTCTCCAAACACTATTAACCTGGCAGTTGAAGGATTAAATAGATACAGGATTACATGTGAGAATTATGATTTCTGTTGAAAATAATCTAAAATTAGGGATTAGACACCCTTTGTCCTGGTCAGTGGATAAATATGGTTTCCATTCCACTTAGTTTCTGTGCCTTCAGAATAAAAACAAAACTACTGAGTTTTGGATCACAGCACTTAAATTGTTTGGAAGAGTTGGGTGGACCATGTTAATTTTCCACCTTATTCTTAGAGTCAGGGTTGAAGGACACACGTTAGGGAGTGTAAGTAAACTCATATAATCATGCCCTGTGCTATACATATTTTAGATATAAATTGACACTATTCCATCTTTTCCATCATAAAAAATAAAAATCAATCACTATAAACCGTGAAGATGGTGAAGTCTAACCTACATCCTCAGTTTTGCGGTGTTAAACTAGGAAGGGTCACATGCAACATCTGACCTACATAGTCACACTACATATGCATTTACGTAAGTGCTCCAAAGCTTTCCAAGGGCATAGAAAAAGAGCAGAAGAGGGGACATCCCCAAAGAACTTCCTTGCCAAGTACAAATCTTCCCAAAACCACATTGTTTGCCACAGCTCAGTGCATGGTCCAAACAAGAAAGCCTTTAATTGCAAACCACCAATGATCTTTTCATAGATTTAGGAGCCTCTGGAAAACATAAACAGCAAGCTGCAATTCAGCACCTAATAAAAACACACACACACACACAAATCTTTTTCTGAATAGAGCTGAAAAGCTCACATAAATTTCAGTGTCCTTGAGATGCTGTAACTGCAATCAAGGTCATTTCCAACTGATGTTGGTCCCGCAGGGAATTTCTTTAACTACTCTTTGCCAGGCTGTAGTCATTCCTACATTTTATGTCAATAAATCATGGTATTCATGTGGTCAGCCAGAGGTAACTATGGCCTGGTAGCCCAGTCTCACCATCACATTGAGATCCAATATAGATAACCAGCATGGAACAGGCCGAAACACACTAAGTGAGTCTTGCCAAATTATTTTGTCTCCTGCTCACTCAAATCCAGTATCTTCATTTTTGACAGAATCTACTCTAGCCACAATTACATTCAAACCGGTATCTTCAAAGGTTTGCTAAAAGCCAAGGAGAGATTGACCTTAGTTCTAATATCTTTTTCCAGTAGCTCACTTTAAATAATACATATTCTCCATTGATCTATGCAAGTCCCAGGAATACTGAAGGAAGATTAAAAGAATCAATGAAATGAACCTCTTGGTCCTCCTGGGCTCTCTATCTGCTTATCCACGCCTACTTCTAACTCAGGATCTATACATGTCTCTGCAAACATTGCTTCCAGCACTGGTAGGGACATTACTATTACTATTGTACTTGCCCATTCATCTGCATCATGTTCCTAATCTGTTTGTCTTTCTTCTTGAATAACTCCTTTAAATGGAAAGTTCAGATTTGTGATTGATACTTAAGAAGCCTCTCTCTGGCAGAATGCAGTTTAGATCATCTGGGTCACCACAGAGGAAAGGTAAGAGATACTACATACATACACACCGAGACAAGCCCCCATCAGTTACAAACATCAGAATTGTGGGGTGAGTATTTCCCACAAGAACACTACATAAAGACAACCCAGGCTTATTTTGGAGCCTCCCAAACTTGCCATGTGAANGGAAGGGGAAGGGGAAGGGGAAGGGGAAGGGGAAGGGGACCCCCTACATACAGTGTTTCAAAAGGTAGAAGGGCCTTGTATCTGTTTAATGTTAGTTCAAATACTGTGAGCTATCCGGAATATTATGGCTCTATCTTGACTGCCAGAAATGGCTTCTTTTGTTTACTCACTACTAGACAACAGTTTCTATTCTGCAGAGAGTCTTTAGTCTTATCACAAAACAAACTAGATAGACAGCTATGAGCAAATAAGTACAGTGAACCCTGTCCTTAAACACCCTACAGAAGCAGCCTGTCTCCCTTGGGTTTTCACAGGAGGTCCTTCATCTACCGCAGGTAGGCAAAGCATGAGATCACATTGCTGCTGGTGTTACAGTTGGGTTGTCCTTTATTTTATGTTTCTAAGGCCAAGACTATCACTTGAGAACTTGCAATCTTCTGGAGAAAATTTGAAGCTTACATAGAAGGAAAAGGAGATCATAATGCCTATAAGCTTCAGTGCACAAAACAAGGTGTGATGCAACCAAAGTCTTTTATCTTAGCTCTCAAGAAGGCATTCCAACCCAGACACTAATGTAACCCATGATGTAAATCTTTGCCTATGTGATATGGGTGCAACATCTTTTTTTACTCCAGTTTGAAGCAAATGAAGGAACCAAACCCCCC
>WBNM01036818.1:140258-151573 GCA_013399055.1 Ramphastos sulfuratus | reverse complement strand
CCCCCCCCCCCCCCCAGCTTGCAATATTATCTCTTCTTTCAATATTAGAACGTGGGCATAGAAGAAAATGCTCTTTAAAGAGGAAACAAACCAACAAAACAAATAACCAAAACACACAACCTCAAAACTATTCACCAAAGAAACAAAACACACAACTCAGACACCTCCCTTTTGGTATCCTTAGCCAGACACAAAAATGGAGCTGCCTTGCTTTTACAGAGCCAGCTGGCATCTGTTTGACTGAGACAACCCTGTCCTGCCCTGACACGTCCTTGTGCTGGCAGGGTACCCTATGGCTAGCAACGTCCTCAAGGCCAGATCCAGTAACTACCAGAGCAAATCTGTCTCAGTACTAGAAAAGCAGCGGTGCCATTTCAAAGCAGCTCCATGTGCTTCTCATTGTTTGCTTGCAAAGCAATTAAGTCATTCAGTCTTGCCTAGTCACTCTGAACTGATAGGTGTAAATACACTTGTTTAAAAAGGATCTTTATTGTTAAGCAACTTTACTGCCTCTTTCTGTCTTCCTTTATTCTGTTTTGAAGATGGAAGAACACTGCTTTCTTCTCTTGGACATTAGGAGGAAGTTCTTTAAATTGAAGGTAGTGAAATATTGCAACAGGTTCCCCAAACAGGTGACAAAGGCCCCACTGGTGGAGACACAAAGTCCAATTTGATGAGGCACTGAGAAACTAGGTAAAGATGTCCCTGCTCACTGCATGCCAGGAGTTGAACAAGATAATCTTATGTGTCCCATACAACCCAATGCATTCTGTGATTCTATCCCATGATTCTCAAACTGTGAGAAAGCTTCCTCTGGGAAAAGTGTGAGAAAGACTATACAAAGCAAAAAACTGAAACAGCTTCTTGACCCCTTTTCCTTCACTCTTGTCTACTCAGAACCACATGGTCTTGGCAAATTTATTTTCTTTAATCATCACAACTTTATTTTAAAAAATAATCAATTACTGTATCTAAAACCAGACATTCCACTGAATTTTAAACTTGTGTCTACAGGATAGAAAGAATTGGCCAATGGATTTCTACCTATAACCTGGTCAGCTGCTTTTTTTCCTGCTGTTACATTACCAGAGGTTATACCTTGCAGCTCTCACCTACAGCTTCTCCCTTCTAGAAGAACTACTACATGTCCAGTTCAGAACCTACCTACAAAGCAAGATAGCATCAGCATCCCATTTCCTATCAAATACAATTTTCATAGAGTTTTTTTTACCTCTTCTGGACATGGCATTCAAGGAGCTTATTTTTTGCTGATGAAGTTGCTAGAAGTGTTTGGAAAATTCACCTTAAAGTATTTGGGAAAGGTGTGCATCTACAAAACCAAACCAACAAACAACAGCTTCTTTGTAGCAGACTGCCAGCAGCTGGGCAGTAGGGCAGGAATGCCACTAAAGGAATGCAGATGTGCACTCTCCAGTGTGCCCCCCAGCTTGGGAACTTGCACCCCCACCCCCTACAAACTAGTTTTGGTTTATTGACTTTCAGAGCACACTAAAAGGCCCATTTGTTTTCCCTAGCTGCAAGAGAACTGGGAGGACCCTGATGAGAGATCATAAAATCTGCTCTATTCTCACTTGCAACAGTAGTGATTTGTATGTTAATAACAGGAAAACCAAGGGAGAGGAGTCTCCAGAGAAGTCTGGGTGTAAAACTATTCCCAAAGTGTGTCAGAAACAAAGGCAGACACTTAATTTCTAAACATTTAGTTAGAAGGAAAGAAAGAAATCCCTGTTGGTGCCTAAACAAACAAGTTCTCTTACTTTCAGAGGCGCATAGCACATACAAAATCACACTAGCCCAACAGTCACCAGTACAGAACAGAACATTCTGCTCAGCTTCTTGGATGTGACGAAGCAGGAAGATAAAACACCACCAACCATTAAACTAATGTAGTCCCTGTGCTCAATTTTGGAGAGCTGTAGGCCTGCACAGAGTTTTCCAGTTCTCCAGTCTCTCTCACAACTGGTACCCTCCTGCAGCCACATAAGGTTTTAAATATGACAACATGACTTAGTTCTATTATTCTGGTCAAATTAGAGATCTCTTCTCCACTATAACCTAAGCATGGTTGAAATTAACCAGGAAGGAGGGAAGAAAGGAGGAAGATGAAGCAATATATTCCAATTAAAAGCATTTCTTATATAATGACCTGAATATAAGAAATTCTGAATGCTGTATGCCATCAGTGAAAACTGCTAACCTTCTAGTCATGAGTGGACAGAGCCTGAATCATCTCGGTGAGAACAAAGTGGAAGGGAAAGAATTAGTAACCATACCACTACTGAAGGAGCGCATAAAAACCAGACAGCAGCAAAAAGAGGAGAGAACTTCAGCAGTTACCACTGGAAGAGAGGAGCTACTAGACAACTGCTATCAACTGTCTACCACACAGCTTGGAATCGCAGGCAAATTAATGCACAAGATCACTACACCTCTGGGAATTAAAAAAAGAAGCATAAAATAAGATTTTAAAAGCAACAGCATTGAGGAAAGAACCTGGGGGAAGTAAAAATGCAATGAAAGAAAGGAATATGATTAACAGTGAAGTAGTTTTTAGGTTTAAAAACAAAGATTTTCAGAAGCTAAATTGTATACATTAATTTTTTTTTCCCATAGTCCTTGGGACTCATTATTTTAAATATGCTTATTAGCTGCTATGTACTTGAAAAAAAAAATCATGCACATATTATGCTCTAGAGAAAGAAGAGAATGAGAGGTAATTGCTGCAAACTTTCATCACAGATGAAGGTACAATAAAGACCTTCCCTCAAGGAGGCAGATCAATGAGAGCCTAGGATAAAAGGTGTGGTAGTAAGACAGCAAAGACGGACACTTGTTCTGGCTAGAAGAATTTGCAAAACTAGTTGTACAGCCTTATTTTCTGCATTCAAATTAAAAATTGCAGAAGGAAGTCTTTTTCTTTTTTTCCCAGTTAAATTGGAATTTTAAAAAAATATAAGATTTAACAATACAGTTCCTCTAGTGGATTTCTGGTTAGACACGAATGCAGATTCTCTCTCCTGGGTCATAACCAAACAAAAAAGCAACTGTGTCATTGGAGAGGAATATGATACACTGAATAATTACCGATGCTCAGTTGACAGTGCTAAACTACAAGTATAGGAGGGTTTAATTATTAAAGTAGACCAGCAAAATATATTTCCTTTAGAAAGTAAACCTTTCCAAAAACTCAAAACCATGACTGCACGATAAGAGGCCAATGTGGAATTAATCAGAGCTGCAACAGCAATATCAAAATTGATCTTTAAGAGACAATGGCTAAACTTAGCAAGTAATGCCCAGCAAAGTTCCTTACAGAGGGTAGATAAGTTCCACCTCTCCAAACTGCATATTTTGTAATCTGCTTATACAGCAGCTCATCCATACAGCTGTCCCTTCATTTTAAATCCACCTGCTGTTTTAGCTGCTTCCACTGCGATAGCCCATGTGCAATAAAGTGCTGAACTGGGTCTCCAGGATAAAGAAGGGTGAAAAATACACAAGCCCCTGCTATTCTGAAATTAAAAAAGAAAGGCAAGCTGTGGGCTTTGCTTTCACTAAGTGCTCTTACTTTATATCCTTTTTCAGAAACCTTATGGCAAGAAAAGAGAGGGGCACATAATTTGTAGTAGACACATGATGCAACGTCCTCCACGATGCGACTTAGACTGTATTATATGTGTGGTGTTGCTACACTCATCCCAATTTGGCAAACATCTTCACATTAACAGGCCCCACCAAGTATCCAACCGAGCACAAAGGTCAAGCTGAGAACATCCCATTGTAGGATCCATTGTTTTCCTATGAACTGTGCCTTGTCTATCAAATTAGGCACTTAAAGAAATGAAACAGTTACTTGCTTAAATGACTGTTTCCCCTGGCTATTAGACAAAATGTATTACATTTCCAGGCATGTGATCAAATGATGGAGAGTTTGACCTAAATTTACTTACTGTGCTAAACAACCAAAGGAACAAAAGGAATTACGCCTCACTGCCTACTGTCAGCTGCAAAGAATATCTATCAGTCTGTAACTGCAGATGAAATGCACTTTTGTAGTTCTGTGCCAGCGTCTTGGAGCAATTGCAGGTCAGGTAACAAAAGACATTTCAGAGAGTTTAGAGCTTTCCTTGTTGTTCGCTTGTGGTTGCTGGTTTTTGGTTTGTTTTGTTTTTTTTCTTTTTTCCTAGAAGCTTTATGCCAACTCGTGGGACCCCAAAGTCATACATTTCAGAGGTGCTTTGACATCAGCACAGCTAAGCCCATGTGGAATTTCCACTTAAGACTGATGCAATCTGAATCCTTACAAAAATATCATTCTCAAAACAGCAGAAGTACAAAGAGATCATAGTCTCGTAGATTTGACAAAGCAGACTACAAACACAAATACTTTCTGGAAATGAGCTTTCTTTATGGGGAGGGGGCATTCTGAAATTCCACTGACTCCCTTGATTTTGGGAGCACCTGCTAGAAGCTATTAGCATGCATCCATTTGAAAACAGGTTGAGTTCTTTTATCATGATGTCATTTAACAGAAAGCTGGCTAAATAATACATTCAGTTAACAAGGCTGAATATTTCCTATTGAAATTCAAATGGTTTGGGCATCCAACTCCCATTAATTCTTTTACAAATAGATTTTCATATTCTGGTAACAATAGTCTTGCAGTCTGTAACACCCCTGAATGTGTAGCTGATGGGCATTTTTGGGAAGCAGCAGGGAATAAGAAATAGGGTTAAGGGAGTGATTTACACCACCAAAATAGTGCTTATGTGCAAAGAAGAGAACATACATGTGTCTACTCAGTCTCCTTCAGCACAAGATTAAACTGCAGTTCCACAGGGAGGAAGAGCAGCTGTGGAACGAACACTCCAGTGTAACAAACCCAGACGCCACAGTCCAGAGAAGCCCAAGGACTAATGTGAGCAGCAGGACCTGGTTCCAGTCTATTAGATCAAAGGGTCTGGCTCGTTTTAACAGAAGCATTGGTAGTGTGCTGTGGGCAGAGCCTGTCAGAAGAGAAGATCACTGCAGGATGAGAAATTTTATCAGCTGACACTGCCAGCAGAACCTCGGGGGGCAAAGAGCATGAAAAGAGACTGACTGCTTGCTTAGGAACATGCAGCCCACAGTGGCACACTGGGATAACTGTTTATATGAGTATAAAACTTTGTGAGCTCAAGTGATTGTGCTTGGAAAGGTCTTTTTTGTGCACTGTTCTTCCTGAGCACAACTCTGCTGTGTGGTCTGTTACAGCGATAATTGACAAGCTGCATTCAGTGTTGAAGGTGTTTTAACTTGACAGAAGTGTAACAGAAGTTTTACACACATTCCCCTTGCTCAACATCAAGCATCTCTCAGCTCCAGCTTCCTCTTGACACCTCTCACCATCCTCAACAAAAAAAAAAAAAAAGTTTGCTCTTGGTCACTCCTTTAACCTCTTTTCTTCATAAAAAACTACTATCCAGAGCTTAACATCAGCTCTTAAAGGCTTGCAGGAACTTTTTTGGGTTTCTTCTTTGCTTTCCTGTGAACCTAACTTTTTACAAATATAAATGTATTTTTTTTTCCTCAGGATGTAAAGGGAAAGGATTGAGGAAAGACCAAATTTATTCCCAGTCCTAGGCACAAGCCAGTATTATTTCACAAGAACGAGAAACAGGACATTCAACAAATGGCAGAGTGAGAGGAAGAGGCACATTCTGACACACTGACAGCATGTTGACAAAATTCTTTCAGCATCAAAAGGCTTCCTTCTTTTTGCAAATAATTTAAAACTCTTGCTCAAGGTTTTTGAACAGACAGACCCATTGGCAGTCCCTCAAGGATTAATTTTCCAAAACTACAGCTCCAAAAAAAAGTTGCTTATAAACATTTACTTCCGTGGGTCAATTCAGCACCCACACCATCCCACAGCCCCCTCCACACACACCACCACATTTCAGATAGTGCTGAAGATGAGCATTCAAGCCAGCATTGTAAAGGCACTTTGAATATACCTCAGGTGGCTTCAAAATGTCTCTGTCAGATCTTTTTTCTTTTCTTTCTAGAGAACAACATGACGCAGTGAACATTCATCTGATATTTCAGGTTATTAAGCCTGGGTAATAATTCCTTGCTGCCAGCACAGCAAAGTTCTCTCCACCTGCCCCAAGCCCCACATTTCCTCTTCTCACCCTATAATGCAAATCTATGCTCTTCATATACCAAATAAAGAGCTGCAATCAAGAGACAAGGGAGTTGCCTGCAGCTGAGCTGACAGTGACAAACTTCAGGTTATACAAAAGATCCCCTTACAAGCTATGCCAAGCAGCATTACAAGCAAAGCCAGCAATCTGAACCAGCAGCCCTCTAGTTCTCACTGTCTGTGCTATATCCCTACCTTCAGCAAAAAATCCTTCAGGGCAGCAAGAACAGCAGTAAACCTGTCATTAACAGCCACAGTGCTGTCACATCAATGACTCTCCTATGTCAGCTACAATCTTCAGCTGAGCTGTTTGCCTCTTTGGGGAGAGCTTTCCTTGGCTGTCAGGAAATAGAACATGTATGTTGGTCCTTCATAAGCATATTCAAGCACTCCAGGGCACAAATAAATGCAACAGTCCTATTGTTTGGGAAGTCATGTTTGTTTTTAAAAAGAAGCCAAAAGATACCTCTGTGAATAGCCTCGTATATGAACTACAGAATAGAACTTACATGTAAATATGTCATGTAGAATAAACCACTGTCACTCATTTCTTCCCCCAGCACCAGCACTGGAAAACAGATTGTTTCCACCACGTTCTTGCTACAGAAGTGCATTTCCAAAACACATAGCTGAAATCCTTGAATCACAGCCAAACGATTGGCTGCAACCCTGGAAACCTACTGATCATTACCTTGAGCACTGACATCTAGAAGCGTGCACACACACACACACACACAAATCATCTCTCACTTCGCATCTCTCTCCCTTTTGTGCCCCTGGCACCATCAGCTGAAAGCAACCCCCACAAGCAGGAGTGCATATCTGTTCAACAGTCCAAGGTGCTACCCATTAGATAACAGCTTCTGAAGAAAGAGACATTTTGTTGAAGGAACTTTTTGGTACAGCCAAAGCATTTCTACCACGGCCAAGTTGTTGCAGTAGCAAACCAATGGCGTTCCAATAAGGTAACAGAAGCTTCAGGGAAATTTTGAGCATTAAGACAAGAGTTTTGAGGCCATCAGAATTGCTAGAACTTTTTTCTTATCTCTAGCCTCCTAAAATGCAGCTGCTAAGAAGAGTAACAACAGCACCGGAATGTACTTCATCATGAGGTTAAGAAGGGGAAGAAACAGTTACAATCCTCCACAGTACTGAAGTCTGTAGGAAGTTATTTCAGAGTGTTATGTTGGAAGGCTTCATTATCTAAGCACACTCAGAAATCCAAATTAATCTAATGAAATACTTAAACCATTAAATCCTTTTGCAGGTACTCTCATTCAGAATTATGGTGGATTTAACGTTGTTCATCTTGAATTCATTTTACAGATTAACTACTTGGAAGAGTTGACTTCTCATCAACTCTATGCCCCATTCTTACAGTTATTTACATAGTAAACCCAAGAGGAACCAAGGTGTGACTGAGACTACAGGAGCACTGTGTACCTGCCTATGAAGCCATTAGGAAACAACAGATCCAAACAAATGCCGCTGTTGATCCCCCAAACAGCAGAGGCACACATGTGTTTGTCCCCCTGCCACTATGCATGCTGTTTTTTCATAGCACAGCAAACCACATTCAAAGCCTCAGTCCTCAAAAGCAATCAATGTTCTAAGCCCAGCACATACAAATAAGTGATTCACTGGAGACTGTGAAGCACAAGAACTTTCTTCCCCAAAGCAACTCGTCTGTGCAGGAGACAGGCACAAGAGCTACTCAAGTCTGTGGAAATAGCTTCTCATGGGTACCAAAGCCTGTGACAAGTCTAGACCTAACAGCAACAAACTGAGACAGGATTTAAATGCAAGTATATGCCAAACAAGGCTCCCCACTCCTGCCTGTGGGAAAAAGGATGAAAGATGATAGCTGGAAATTAATATACTATATTAACATATTCAGGTGATTAATGCAGACCCTGAAGTGAGTAAATTCACTTAAAAAGGACTTCGTCAATTCAGTCACACAGTAGATGGCTGATTCCTTTTACATCTCTCCACACCAGAAGTTTTGCTTGGTAGAAGAGGCCAGCAGTAAACCTGAAATGAACAGAATTGCTCTGGGCCTTATAAAAGAAATAATAATTTGATGCAATGCAAGTCAGAGAAACTAAGCTGAAGAAGATGCAAGTCAGAGAAACTAATCTATATAAAAAGTGAATTATCACTGTCAAGAAAAACTCAACAAAACAAAAAAACCCTAAACATATCCAGTGCCAACAAAACATGGATTTTGACTATGGAGTAACCATCACAACCTTTACCAACACAGCAGTGCTATCAGCCACACACAGGGTCACTGGTTCTGTGTATTTCCTGATCTTCATTAGTGTGACAAGATGATCATCTTCATTAGTGTGACTACATGCAAAGATAAAATACAAATTAAAGTCCACAAAGAAGGTATACACTCAACATGGTTTGTCATAGAATCATAGAATTGTCAGGGCTGGAAGGGACCTCAAGGATCATCCAGTTCCAACCTCCCTGCCATGGGCAGGGCCACATCACACTAGATCAGGTTGCTCAGAGCCCCATCCAGCCTGGCCTTTGAAGACCTCCAGGGACTTCCACCACCTCCCTGGGCAACCTGTTCCTGATGTCAAACATTAAGTGTTTTTAAAAGTGTCTAAGCTTTGTCCCTTCCTTAAATGAGAAATACTTTTGAATAATTTCTTTAGGAAAGCTTTAGTAGTGATGAGTTGCACAGAAGACCGAAAACCACAGAAAGCTCTAGAGGAACCCAAAATAACTTTCCCACCAACACCATTCTGAGAAATCCTACTGATAACTCCACAAGTTTTCTAAGAAGCTCTCCTCATTAGATTTGATCAGATTGACTTCATTTTGGTTAAATGGCTGAAAAAGAACCTTCTCCCTTCACATCCCTCTTCCCTCCACAAGAGCATTCGCAGCAACCTTCTTTCTGGTGATAACACACATCCAGAGCTGCAAGTCTCTATATAAACACTCTGTAAGGTTCCCATATCTGTCAGCAAGTATGAGACTCAGCTAAGACACCTCTCAAAGAACGTTTCAAACCAGGCATCATTTTTAAATACGGATCTCAACTCTCATTTCCTTCCTGTTTAGTTTTCCCAACTCCTCCAAACACACTGCATCTTACCACCTCATTTCTGAGCCATCTCGCCGACAACTGCATTATTTTTATGCCAAGACAGTCTGAGCTTCCAGGATTCTGCTAAAAACATGCTTGCTGAAGACTGCCCCTTCAGCAAAATGCAAAGTTTTACTCATGAATGAACTCCACAGTGCTAGCAGCAGGTGTTACGGGAGAGAATATAAAGTCTAGGAGAAGATTTCCTGCTGTCCTTTATATTTTTAAGGTCTCACTCAAGCATACACCTGCAACAGTTACCAACTGCACAAGCTCAGCAGTATATACCATGTTACTTGCTTGCTGTAAGTTTATTTCAAGACAGAACAGCTGTCACAATGGGCAACTTCAGGTATGTCAAAGTGCCACACTTTCTTGCCTCCTCCCCTGATTGTACTTAAGACAGTGAGCTTTGCTGAAGTTAATCTCTACCTTAAATTCTCTGTGGCAAAATTCTTCACTCTTCCTCCCTCAAGTAAAACTTCCAAAATCCTTCTATGAAGGAATAGGCATGACATGATAACTGCAGGAACAATCAGATTCAAAGAGCTGAGTAAGAAGTGGAAGTAGGGTTACTGCTTGCTGGAGCAGCTCAGTGCAGAAGATCCACTAAGCTGCCCTACCTGGCTGCATCATTAGACAGAAGCAGGCATCTCTATAGGACCATCCCAAGTCCACCTAGAGCCATTAGAAAAGCTGTCAAAAAAACTGACTTTTTTTTTCCTCCTCCTTCTTCCTTTAAGAGAGAACAAAAATCTATAAAGAGGATCTTCTAGATGGAATGGACTTCTTGAGAAATTTTTTTCAAGTTTCTTTGCACACTGATACATGTCAATGTGCCAGACACACCTTCATGAAATGGCCCTGTTGGCCAGAAGCAGGGCATTATTGGCTAAAAATAATTCCAACAAAGAATTCACTCAGCTCTGCTCAGTTGCAGAAAGCAGTTGATGCACACCTGAAAACCAGTTATATGAGGACCTGCAATAAAGTCTCGCCTGCTTTGTTAGATGGCAGAAAGAACCCAAGTCTGAACTTTAAAGAAAGAAATTCTTTAAAGACATTCAGCATATCAAAGTTCTGCATCTGGAGTTTCTCAACAACAAAATGAAAATCAGCATTTTAAATGCAGAGTACGGTAAGGATGCAATAGGTCAAATAGTTGGATACCTACTGCCAGAAACAGTCAGCTGTTTTCACGTTATATTAAGAGGTTTTAAAAGCTGACAGAACTGAGAATTCTACCAAAGTACATTAGAAACATGACTAGCATCCAAGACAAAATTATCTGAGGATGGAAGTAGACTATTTCCTTTTAATTGCAAGGCATAAGTCTGTAATCTTTCAGGGAAGGTAATTTTTTTTTCCGTGGGAAAAACCTTCAGATGATAGCTTCCATCTCTGTGCATGCCAAGTTTTGGCCTCTTACAGTACAAACTGAATCAGCTATAAATGCTTTCTTTTACTCGTCTGTCAGCAGCTCCTCACTGCTTTTATTTTCAGTCTCCTGATTTTCACTTCACTGGGATAATCAGAGTTATAAAAAATACAGTTTATATTGATCCAAGATGCTCACATCTGTAACATGATATTAATAGGATTATGCCAATATGGTAAATAAGTAGAAAACCTGGCAACCTAAAAAATACTTTCTGATACCAAGTGAAAATATTTCTTAATATCATTTATGGATTGATCAGGAGAAGAAGCAATGAGAGAGACATCAACTTTGTTTTGACTTTTTTTTTCTAAATAAAAAGAAAGCTAAATAAAAGAAAAACAACTTTCTGTAATGTGTAATTCCACAGACGCCTATCAAGAAATTTGGAGTCAATTTTATACCAAGAAACAAATGGATTGATGTGTAAGACAAGGTATAGAGAGCATATAGGCATAGAATAGACACATGGCAGAAACAAAATTAGTAAAGGCTCTCATATGCTTCACTAGTGTTTAAAGAAAGTATATCTTTATATATATTAATATATATTTATATAT
>WBNM01036818.1:8487-140093 GCA_013399055.1 Ramphastos sulfuratus | reverse complement strand
CCAGGTCCCTCTGGATGGATCCCTGCCCTCTAGCAAGTTGACTGTGCCACACAGCTTGGTATCATCTGCAAACCTGCTGAGGGTGCACTCAATTGCTCTGTCCATGGCACTGACAAAGATGTTAAACAGCACTGGTCCCAGCACTGACCCCTGAGGGATGCCACTTGGCACTGGTCTCCAGGTAGACATTGTGCCCTTGATTACCACTGTCTGTGTGCCACCATCCAGCCAGTTCCTTACCCAGCAGTGCTCCACCCATCAAGTCCATGTTTTTCCAGCTTGGTGACCAGGATGTCATGTGGGACAGAGTCAAATGCCTTACTTAGGTCCAGGTAGATGATATCAGTTGCCCTTCCCTTGTCCACTCTCACTGTGACTTCATCATAAAAAGCCACTAAATTTGTCAGGCAAGATCTGCCCTTGGTGAAGCCATGCTGGTTACCACCAATCACAGACATATATATATATATATACACACATATATACACACACACACAATCTTACTCTTTCCTTCACTACTGCAAATCTCAGCAAGGGAATTTTAAAGCAGATGTGCACTGATCAGTGCACTATATATATGTGCACAGTGGTATGTGCACTATATATATGTATATAGTATATATGTATATAAATGTAAATATTCTAACTACCTATAACTAGGTTCTCATCTACCTTTATTCATTTTCTCTCCTGTCAGGAAGGTAAGACTGCTCACTTATCTACTTCTAGGTCATGGAAAGATGATACATCTTACATAATTATATTAATGTGCAGCAAACAGCAGGTGGCTTAGGTCTACATAAAGCACTGATCAGTGCACATCTGCTTTAAAATTCCCTTGCTGAGATTTGCAGTAGTGAAGGAAAGAGTAAGATTGTTGTTTGTATCAACTTCTTCCAATCAGAACAAGTTACAACAATTTATCACGAGTCCTCACCCAAAGAAACTGTCTCTTGAAGGCCTCTTAAGAGAACCTGGAAACATTTGGCTTAGAAGATGAAAGGAATTGAAGAGCTGACAAGCAGGAAGTGGGGCTAGCTGGAAAAAGGAGCTCAGGATATTCTCCAGCAATTGTGAGGAGTATTTCACAGGAATGCTCCCTATATGTCAGATGGTATCAAGAAGCCAGAATGGATATAATCCTATGAATCATGTATGGATGAAAATGCTGTAACTATAGATAAAAATACCAGAGCCAGTCATCTCTTCATTTGTAGTTCCACATCACCAGATGTGCTTGGGAAAGATGAAGCCTGTGACAATATCTATAATGTTAATTTTTGAAGAAAAACCTCACCATACCATTAAGGAGGAGTTCATTCTTTCTCTGCAGCACAGCAACATCAAGATGCTGACTATCATGGTTGTTGTCCACAGGGAGCAAAACCACTAAACCACAAGAGAGAATCTGAAGGCTGAGAAAAAGGCCAATCTATCTCGGACTGACTGCCAAGGGGAGGAATAAAAAGAGCACAGCTGCTTAATGAGGAGCTCTCAAGTCATCACTGAAAGAGTGAATCCACCTGTAGGTAGTTCTGCTCATGATTTGACTCTAACACCCAAGTTGTTAGAGTGGTGGACAATAAAAACTCCTCACCAGATATGCTGAGGTACACTGGCTTTACCTGAATCCTAACTAGGTAGCTTCGAAGGGTAAGTAGGAGTTGAACTGTAATCTGTGTTTAACTTGGGGCACTTCAAGCACAGAAAGAATCTGCATCTGGGGTAGGACTTGGGATATTCTCAGAGCCACATCAGTGAACACCAGACAGACACGAACCCCACACAGCATGATCTGCAAGCCTCTTAACTCATCCACAGTCTTGATTAGACTTCTCTGTTTACCCTGCCTCTGATGCAGGAAAATGTATGTATGGGAATAAGTAAGAAAGTTTGAAAAAGAGTTACTGGAAGTGTTATGTAGCTTCAGAATTCCATGGGATAAAAGTTGAATCTTTTCCAAGTCAGACCAAGGGAGTTTCTGTTTACTGTAACTGAGAATATGGACCAAGTTATGCTAACTGCTCAAAGTTTACAAACCTTTCCAGTACTAATCAGCCAAGTAACCAAGAAGAGCACTGCTCTGTTGGTATTTAAATAAGCAGAATTTTCTTGGATTATTGCTTCACAAACACTCTTCTATCTGACAAGTTGTGTATCTACATGGAAATAAAATACAGCAGTAACTTCACCACTCTTCCCCTCTTCCCTGCACTACATTTTAAAAGCTAGAGAATGTTCTTAACAAAACCCCTCCAAACTATGAAAATCCTGAGTTCCAGTTCTCAGTTGTAGTACTGCAAGAGAAAAGAAGTTGCAGTTTTAACCCCAAAAGTCACTTAATTAGTACAAACCTTGATGTTTCAAATTGATCTCACATGACTCACTGCTTCCAACTGTTGAAGTAAATTCAGTATACGTCAGCAGCACAGCAACCCATCCCACAAATAAGGGGAGAACAAAGGGAGAGTGGATTTTGAATATGGGTCTGCACTATCCTATTTTTGCTCACAGTTACTCTTCAGAAGTAGAAACATTAGCATTGACTGACATAGTCAACATCTAGTCAGGATTTTCTACCACAGGGCTGTTTTGATATACTCTTCTCACACAAAGCTGCATATTTCTTTTTTGCTTGGCTAACATTAGGCTCTTAAATGACAACTAAGTTGAGCTTTGTTCAGAATGCCTTCATGCAGTTATTCATATTATTGAAATTGAAAGGTTTTTTTGTGGCATAATTGTTGCTGTTCCAGATATATTATTACTTTAAAAAAAAAAGAAATGTTTTCTGTTCTCTCTTTCTTCTTCTGAAAGGATTCACTGAAGCAAAATTTCAGTCAAAGATTAATGCAGCTCTGGAGGAGATAAGTTTCTGACAAACAGGAAAATTTGAGTGTTAATTATCAGCATGAATTGAAACAAAGTTCCTCCTTAGGAGGTTTCTATTCTGAGTTTCCAGTATATAAAGGAAAGAACTTGCCTTTCCCTCTTATCTGACATATTATGCTAATTGATTTCCCATAAATAAAGTGGAGATGGTATTCCCCTTCATTTCCCCTCCTTATTGTATGTTCCCTTGCACAGATTTTAACTCAGGGCTACATGCTTTGGGAAACATTTTGAAGGGAAGGTGTGATTTGGCTTAGAGGTAGAGACATGGTTTTGCTGTGATTTGGGATTCAGTCAGTAGCATGCTTCAATTAGGATTCTTTGAGCATTTACTGAAAAAGAAGTGAAAACAGCTCAGAGTGGTAAGGAAAAAGCTCTCTGAAGCAACAGGCAAAGAGAAATGCATTTTTATCACGTGCACACACACCAAAAAGCCATTTCAGGTTTCATAGTCAGAGAAGTGAAGAAAACCAGAATTGTTATCTAAGATCATACTAAAACCAATTATCTTGATACTGACCTTCACTGCCTCATAACATTGTATGCCAAGATTTCCCTCCTTCTCTCTCATGCCAGCACTTTCTGAATCAATAGGCTAATTTAATCAAATATAGTGATTTTCATCAAACATGATGGTATTAGGTAGTTAAGCTGAGGAGGGAAATATCAGCACCTCATCACAGAAAAAGGTTATAACTTGTATTCCAGCATAGCATAGTCAAGGTGTTAAACTAATCCTCTCTGCAAGAGAGCTTGAGCTGGATCTCACATCTTCCAAGACACCGAAACTGCAGCTACACAGGCAAATGTGTAAGAAACCAGGATTTATTTGTTCTACTGCTAGTGGAGTGACTTGATTGAGTCCTGCTTCCACAGCTTTCATAAAGGCAGTTCCATTTACTTACACACCTGAGTAGCTAATCATCTGATTTACTCTAAATTCCTTTTGTTCCTCATCTTTCCCTACTGCAGCATTTATCTGTGCTTTGAAGACACAGGCAGCATTCATCACATCTGCAAGACAACTGGGACAGAACAATTCCTCCTGTGGAAAACTTATTAAACAGTCCTCAAAACCATCCACCTACTGTCACATAAAAGTTTATGGGGAAAAAAAAATACCACGCAATTTAAGCACATAACAATTATCATAGGCTGCATAAGGTGACACAGATGTCTCCCTTCAGGTTACCTTCTGCCAGATGTCTGAGGTGGCAGATTTAGTGGTAAAAGGAATATAGAACTCTTATTACTACATTCAGTAATCACAGTCATTTTTCCCTTGGTCTGTTATTTTGTTACTAATCTTGCTGGAACTAAACAAATGTAACATTTTTTAGAATGGAAAGAAAAAAAAAATCCACACAAACCACAACAGCCAAAATATCTGCTTGTGAACCACACTGTTCTAGTTTTGGCAACCAGAGAAGTTGTCTTAAGAAATTAATTTATTGTCTTGCTTGAGAACCAAGTTTAACAATAGGGCTGGACAGAAAGCACCCCACAAGTTGCTGCCCAAAGACAGTGTGATTCCATGTGCCTTACCCAGCACTGGGAATTCTGTCAGTGTGCAGAGTGCAGCACCAGAGTTATTCTTTGGGTAAATAATTCATAGTACATACTGCTTTGGGGAATTGCATGCAGCCCATTTTCCCCATAACAGAGTATAGTTTAGCAAATGAGTTAAAGCTTTCAATCCCAATGTGCAGTTGTGCAAGAGAACAACAATGAATTCATAATTAGGTGAACAGGTTTGGTTTTTCCTCAACTCATCCCCCCTTATAGATGAGCAAGAATAAGCTATTTGTTGAGGTTGGTTTGGTTTTAGAATAGCTTTGATGATTCAAGTAATATTCAGCTCAAATTAGCATCACAGGGTTTCTTATCCAGCATTGTTGAACTAAAAATTGAACATATTAGCAAACAGCAATACACTAAAATAGTGAGTCTGCCAAGTGTATCAAACACCTGAAAAGGTGTTCCTGTGACCTACAACTTCATTACAGCTATAATCATGCTGCAGAATAAGCCCACTTAAGTTTATTGATGTGTATTTTTGAGAAAGTTGATCTTCAAATTAGAGTAGGAATTAAAGCTGCCCTACCAGATTTGACAAGGAGGAAGCATTTGTCTATTGTGTTCCTGAAGTGTACAATAGCTGTAGGCAAAGTTCAAAAGTACAATTTATCAAAATTTGTGAAAAGAACACAAACACTGATTACATTCTAAGGTCAGCTGGTCACTTTTTAACTTTCAAGAACTTGATTTTGTAGCCCTGCCTGTGCTAGCAGACATATTAAATAATATCATTAGTTTTTGTGGAGACTTTGGGAAACACACTTGCCTCACACCTAAATGTCATATCTTACAGCTGGCTCATGTCTTACTTTAAAAACTGTAACATATGAGAAATCTGTAACATTTGTAGTAGATTCTCCTCCAATCATGGATGTACACCTGCACCTCTGAGGTCCCTTCGTGAGGTCATTTGGGGCAGGAGAATGAACAATGTGCAGCTACGAGTCACGATTCAAATTGTCATGCTCACTAGAAAGATATTAAGTGTACGTTTTGGTACTTCCAAAGGGAAAGACTCTACACTGGGTTAAGATATGTGGCCATTTAATGGCTCTTGGTTTCAATTAATGGAAGACATCATTTACNCATGGTCTAGTCTTGAGGTCTGTGGTGGTGGGTTGGACTTGATGATCTTTGAGGTCTCTTCCAACCTTGGTGATACTGTGATACTTTGTAAATTGATTAAGTTTTCTGTTTTTCTGCTTGCCACCACCGCGCGTACCTTGTGCCAGGCTAAGCAACTGCAGGTAGCAATCCCCTCAGATGAACCTGACTGTATGTAATGAGGAGGAAAACGTCAAACACTAATCAAGCTGCAGGAAGCAGCTACTATCTACAAGTGACAACAAGGTGCTTGAAAAACACACAGAAGAAGGGGAAGTACATCTGCCACAAGCCCCAGCCCCACTCCTGCCTCAGGTCCTATGAAAATGAGATGTGCCCACCGGAGGCTAAACCTCACTCCTGTAACGTGTATGTAATGAAACACATGGTACAGAGAAACTTCTTCACTTTTGTGTCATGCTACTTCCCTCCCCCCAAAAAAACAAAACCAAACTAAAACCCAACAAACTAAAACAACAAACTCCTACAGGTGTTGCACTGGAGTTTATGCTCTGCTGCTGAAATCTACTACTACCCTTAGAACAGACATGGATCTGACCTGCAGCTTGTCCTACAGAACAGATTTATGTGCTCTTGTTTCTTGGAATCCTTAATATTTTGCCACTTTACACTTGACATTTAAAAGCAGAGAAATAAACAAACAACATATGTTCATCTTCAGTATCTACCTGAAATTCCCATGGCTGCTCACAGCATGGGTATTAAGATAGTATTTAACACTGAGGCATTTGCAAATCTTGAGTTTCTAAATACTCATTCTGCATCTTTTTTCTCCTTCCACGAAAGTGAAAACAATGCAAGTCTTGCTTGTTTTGTTTAAACACACACAGAAACAAGAAGTTACAGGAGTTAATTGTTTTGAAGAGTCTGCAGAGTGCAGTCAAAACACCAGGCTGGATTATCATGATCTCACATGGCCTCAACTGCACTCTATCACAGAACAGAATGTCCTGTTCCAAAAGACAATTAAAATATCTATCTTTCTCTACTGATACCAAACTTACCCATGGGAGGTGCTGAACTGCATGCCTTTCAAAGCTATCTGTGTCCCTATTGCTGCCTTCAGTTAAAGCATTCACTGCAATTCCAGAGGTGGAAACATCTGCAGACATTTAAACCCCATGATGAGCATCGGCTGAGTGCCACCACTCTACCTAGTGCTTCAAACTTTCTTCTGTGTCTTCCATATTCTCTACTCTTTCCTTTGACTTGTAGGGTTTTAATGTTAGATTCCGATAAGACTACTGCACCCAATAAGAAATGGGTTAGGATATTTTGCTCCTCTTCTCCCATGAAGAAAAACAAGAAACACTTCTGCTGCACCTATTTCCATTCAGTGCACTAGATGCCAATGTCAGCTGAACTCTGGTGCAGAATTGCAATCTGCTACAACAGATTTTTCTAATTACACAATAGTAAGACTTTCAGTAAAATATCCAATTACCATATAGTTTCCTACTAGTTGGGATTAACTTCCATTTTAAAGCCAAGTAGGATTTGGTGATATTAATGCCAAAGTACATACAGACCTATAGTAGGAGTCCAAAACATTTCTGTAGCCATTGGGCAATTTTGGTCAATCTGAATTTGTCCATGATCAGAGAGAAGCCCTAGGGGAGAGGCACACTATGAATAATGCCATTCCAACAGAAGCTTCAGCAAGTGTTCATGCCTTGTCAAGTGTCAAAGTCCTAACCACTGAATGCTATTGCCATGAGTAAGTCTGCCTGCTGCTCACAGAGGTAATTCTACGTGCCAGCACTGCAGTGAGAAAAGAAAAACAAAGGGTCAAGATCCCTCGGTGCAAGTTTGTTTTTCTTCTGGTTATATTCGCCCCCAGCTAGCTGCTGAGAGTAAGAGAAGGACGAGCAGGTGGAAGCAGTTAAGGGAGGCTATCAAAATCATATGTTGAAAGTCAGAATAGCTGAGAGGCTTCTCAGAACACAGTCCTGCTCCAGAGAATCTGCTCTGAAAGATGTCTCACAGCACAAAGTTCTGCAGGAGTCTCTCATCTCCAGCCTGAAGAGAAAGGTAATCCCTGAAATGAAGTGGCTGGTGTGACCATCACAATTTAGATTTGCAGAAATAGCTTTCATTTGAGCCCAGTCTTAGGACATAAACATGGGCACAGCCAAGGACTTTGGTGTACAGTAAGCTGTCTATGCCAAGAAGAAATCAGGTCCAGAACTGAAAATGTACACATTGTGTAAGTTGTGTACAATTTTCTCATTGTGCAGAACTTCCTCCTCACGGCCAACCTAAATCTCCCCTGCTCCAGCTTCAAACCGTTGGCCTTCTAAACAGTCCCTTCTCAACCTTCCTGTAGGTCCCCCTCAGATATTGAA
Source organism: Ramphastos sulfuratus (assembly GCA_013399055.1). Classification (NCBI taxonomy): domain Eukaryota; kingdom Metazoa; phylum Chordata; class Aves; order Piciformes; family Ramphastidae; genus Ramphastos; species Ramphastos sulfuratus. Next base: position 132,153 of record WBNM01036818.1, on the reverse strand, counting down.
ATGCATCTCTAAGCTCTCCCCAGAGCCTTCTCTTCTCCAGGCTGAGCACCTCCAATTCTTTCAGCCCGTCTTTGCAGGAGAGGTGCTCCAGCCCTCTGATCATCTTTATGGTTTTCCTCTGGACCCACTGCAGCAGGTCCATGTCCCACATGCCTGGGTGGGTCTTCAAAGTGTCCAGAGAAGAAGACTCCACATCATCTTCCCAGATAATCCACCTTAACTTTCATTGCTCCCAAACCAATGGCCCTGACAGACCACCCTCTCGTACCACAGGAAGCTCTTTCTCTCTCACCTTGTCTTTTAAACCCTTCAAGTGCATAAGTGTGTTTTGCTCTATTTTTGTATGTCTTATAAGCTCTTTATGAAGTTCTCCCTAAGATTCTTTAAATGGAATTATTGGTCTTCTGTGAATCCCTTAAAACCAATATAGGCAGGGCAGTGACTGGCTGGAGAGCAGCCCTGAGGAAAGGGACTTGGGGGTGCTGATGGATGAGAATCTCAATATGAGCTGTCAAATGGCCCAGAAAGCCAAGCAGAACCTGGGCTGCATCAAGAGAAATGTTGCCAGCAGGGCGAGGGAAGTGATCCTCCCCCTCTACTCCACGCTGGTGATACCCCACCTCGAGTACTGCATCCAGTTTTGGAGCCCCTGGTACAAGAGGGATATGGATGTGCTGGGAGGTGTCCAGAGAAGGGCCATGAGGATGATCAAAGGGCTGGAGCACCTCTACTATGAGGAGAGACTGAGGGAGTTAGGGCTCAAAACTTCGGGATGTAAAAACAAGATTGTAAAAAGAAAAAAGGAGTTGTTGAACTTTCTAAGAGGCCCAGAACTCTCACAGTAACTGTATTTGCTGTTTTCTTGCACAACAAAGTGTCAGCTGTATGGGAGTTTACAAAATGAAGACTATAGCTTTTCCTGCTACTGCTCCACGCTGAGACTTCAAGGCAACACAGCTTGCTTCTGTGTTACAAATAAACATGAATGAAGCAAAACACACATCCAGTGTGTTGAAGCAACAGGTGAAGTTTGAAGCTGGCTTGTTTGAATCTTTGCCAGCATCTTAACATTTGGATACATCTATGAAACTTACTTAGACATTCAATCAAATATGTGTACCATGCAGATTTTCATGCATAACTACCTCTTCAGCAATGGTATTTTGTCTGAATAGCCTTAGGTTTTATCTGTTATTCTCTTACAGCTTTAAAGCAAGAAAGCTGTGAAAAAAAAGAAGCTAAACCACTTTGCCATGGAACTGGTTTCAAATAGCATCCTAAGTATTTACACACTTCAAGAGATTCCAAAAGTAGATCTATACTGTCCCAAAGTGATTATTTCACGTTGTATTTACTGCATATGCCCTGCTGATCCACATGAATGGCCACATGGAGTCTGGCCACAGTACTTCCTGCAGCACTAGGGAGTGGCAGGTACATTGAGGAAGAGCACATGAGCAGGGCTGTGCACAAGTCACTCCACATCTCCAATTATCCTTGCCACTTTTCACTTCACCTACTGTCATGTATAATGAGGATGTAAAGATAGGACGTGGTTTGTATGAGGGGCACAGAGGGTATGAGCCTGTTAAGGTAGTTTCCCAGTCAAGGCTAGAACCATGACAATCTCAGCCTGGAACTGGCTAATTCTAAACGAACTAGCCCAAAGACAGGAAGCAGTTAGGCACATTAGAGCAGCATTTTGCAAGTGCTAATTAACCTAGTTTAAATTTTTTAAGAAGCAGTCTGAGCTAAGTAAAACAAACATATTTCATGCACATTCTTCTGGCCATCTTTTCTCCTCGTTTCCACTCTTCCAGAAAGCTGTCATAAAAGGCTCCCTCCCTGGAGTCGTGCCCTGTTTTAGCTCCACTCATCTTTCCTCCTCCAGACTGCAACACACAGAGAAACAACTTCTGCAGTTCCTCTTCTCTAGTTCTCATGCGCCTGGCTCCTGCCCAATAACTTTATAGCAAAGAAAACCCCCACTTCACTCTTTTCTGAGCCTCTAACTTCCAAATTTCTTCCTCTTGGAATGCTGCCTCTTCTGTCCCTGAAGTTGTTTTCTGGTCTCAAAAATTAGGAGTAACAAAAGAGAGCTGGAGGTGAGGTGAAGGAGGTATTTATATAGTCCAAGATACCAGGCAACAGTTTTTATGGCCCCTACAAATCAAAAATAACTGGAAAAAAAAATCAAGGTCTATATCATATGGAGACATTTTGAAGAACATAAATCACTCCTAAGCAATGTGGAAAAATGGGAATTGTGCTTGAAGTAAGCTTATGTCAACAGTATCAGTTCCTAGGTTCAGAATTCAGAACCAGAAAACTAACCCTTATCTGTCAGGAGTCAAGAACTTCTTAACCAAGTATTAAAGGCCAAAAAATTTCCTCTCAGACTGCACTTCTAACACACGACTTCCTCTGTACTAAAGGCAGAATAAATTTCACAATCAAATTTTCCAGTCAAAATGTAATGGGGAGACTGCAGTGCAAAGTTCACATATTTCCATCAGACATATTCTGAAGGATTGTACCAGAACAGCAGCTGTAAAATACCAGCAAGAGTCTGTCATTGTTTCCTAACTTTGCAACCTTTAATTTAATTACTAAGGAAATTATTTAATTATCTCCCCTCTTCTCCACCATTTTTAAATTCACTCTGCACTACTCAACATGAAGACACCTGTGTACACAGCTGAAACAGAAAAGCTAAGTGTGCTCCCAAGCTCTGCTACAGCAAGTCACTTCACAAAACCAAAGCCCACCTCTGTTCAAATACTGGAATTCTCTGGAAAATAAAAAATCCTACATTCAATCTGTAAGACTGTAAAAAGGTGCAATAAGCTGTGCATGCTTGGGTCATACTGAAAGTAAGTGATGTGTGGTCAGTTTACAAAGCTGAAGAGGATCTTGCTGAATCAGAACTACTGAAGTGCTTTCAGGCATGGACAAATGCAACCTCTACAACGTCATACTGGGTTTGGACCTTTATGAAGACATCATCCATATGATTTCTTGCTGAACAAGTTAGCCTAACAGCTCTTAATTATTCTTAAATACTGGTGTTTTAGCTATGTCAACACTTCTGTTACCTAGATCCATGTTCCTCCAGACTAACCAAAGTTACAAGGAATGACTTCTCATACTGCTCAGTGAAATAAGCAGAAACTGATGCCCACAGACCCCTCTGCAGCACACAGTTTACTAACACACACATATCTCTGTCTTTACTGGGGGCTATGCATTCTTCAGACCTCAAAAAGTCTTCCTTTAACACAATAGTTTGGGCCCAAACAAGGCCACTGGCTTTGCTGACCTGAGGCAGGTTAGAGACCCTGAAGTTCCCTTACCAGTTCTCTCTTTACTGGTTGGGCATCACTTAAACACGTTTCTCCCCCTTAATGATATGCAGCTAGCAAGAAGTGGCTGTTCCATATTGCACTTGCTCTAAGCTGTGCACACTGGGCGCTCAACAGCATGACCACAAATTTTGCAGGACTCCATTTACAATCTTGCATGTTGTAAGCCCCTCAGGACAGGAAACTCTCATGTTTTATGTATCTATAAAACAACATGCATACCTATGACACTGTGTAAATAACAGAGGATCAGATTAAAAACATCTGTAGGTGCCCTGGCTGATCTATTGTCTTGCTGCCTGCTGGCTCTTCAATTTTTGATAGCAGCCAAATCATTTCCCACAACAGCATTGCTAGCAGTGCTGATGCAGCTACATATAAATCCGTAGCAACACGTTAACAAGAGACCTGATGGAGAGAGAAGTTAAAATATAATAAATAATCTGTCCTTCAGGCATGACCTTCTGACAGGTTTCTGTTTGATTTCTGTTTACTTTTTGCTAAGAAAAGATAGGAAACATGGATAACTCAAACAACACCCGTTTGGAAACGTGGTGGGAAGCAGTAAGGACAACATTCCTTTGATTCAGAACTCAAGTCTGTTGTGATACAACTTTTCTCTGGCTGCCCAGAACTGTCAACATCTATTCATCTATTGTAAATTGCTTCTGTGAAAGCAAAAATAGTGTATGTCCACAACATGGTGATAGTCACAAGAGATATAAAGAGATTCACACACTGTGCGATACTGAGTGCCGAAATGATGCTAAAAGGGAGGCAGACTGTTATTGATACCAAGCAGGGAAGGGAACAACTACATTTCCAAGAGAGAGGCAAAGAGGAATCCTAAATTTAGAACGAAATTCAGAACTGAAGCCAAGATACTGTCACCACCAGAGCTGCGTGAACATCTCACAGAAAATCCTTCAACAGTGTTAAACTCGGCTCCTTTAGGTTTAGAAGAAGGAAATAAAAATCAATTCCCTTCACGTGAATCTTCTCTGTGCCCTTCAAAGCACTATCTAGAAACCAGAATTGAAACACTTCTGTCTGCCCAGGTATGCATTTTTCTAAATTGATGATAAGCCTTGACTTGGACTGCCTAGTCAAACTTTTGGCAGCTGGTCACACGGTAGGTCTGCTGAATGGAATAAGCCTGGTATGATTTTTCAGTACACCTCAAGCTGCTTTCACAAAAGACAAGCATTAATTAAAAGTCACTCCATCTAATAAGAAACCCTCACTTTTTCAGTGAGGAATTAAGAATAATTTCAAAAAGAAGAAAATGTCAGAAGTGTGAAACTGTGTGAAAAACGTTCTCTTCATCATAAGGTGATCCAAAGAGACCCAGTCAGATCTCTGCTTATCCTCAACCATTTTCCTCTCTCCTCCTAGGAAGTAAATGATTCAGTGGTGATGCTTTCTCCAGTTGTACTCCAAAGTGTGGTGTTTTCTGTTCAACTTTTGTCACTCTTTTTTTCAAGCAACTACTTTGAAACCTAAGAAAAAAATGTTATGGAGCAGAAAACCTCTCCTCTTACTCCTCTGGGAAGAGAGGCATGGGCACCTATGTGTGAAGACATACACATAGAATCCACATAGCTCCCAAATGTGAAGTGTTCACAGTGATATGATTCTTGTCTTTTGTGTCACAAGTCTGGATACCAGAGACTTTTGTTCTGTGACAGGACACTCCGTTTGATCAGGACATGCACAGAGTAAACAACTCCCATAAAAACTGAGACTGTCTACAGCAGAAATTAGATGTGATCAGACTGTTCTCCTGCCTGCTTAAAACCAGAGGGTGCCAGGCCAGCTTGCTAGTGCTTAGCAGGTATAAGACACACCTTTTGCAGCTGGCAGCTTCTGCATGACTGCAGGTATGCACAGACCCTTCTCCCTCAACCTCCTCCCTGTGCCCAGGAAGGGAGTGACAAGAAAATAAGTCAGAATCTTTACTTTTATATTGCTCATTATATTTCTTTTTAATTAAAACACATAAATTGCAACAATAAAGCATCTTAATGATTAAGGACAGAATCAGGTTGCTACTTGCACCAGCAGAAAGGATAGAGCCTCTGTTGCTGCTGCTGCAGAAGCAGTCACTAAAGAGCTAATGAAAGCAATTGAGTAGCTTTGAAAACATCAAAATGCAAGAGAATCCTTAATTCTAATCCCAGGGCACAGCACAACCTTTCCAGCTACATGCAGTGCTGCAGCATTTACTAAGATCAGATTGTGCTTTTAAAATGTAGTTCATATTGGGAGTACTACATGTTTGGAAGGATTGCAGGCCATTAACTCTAGGCCTACTAGTCTCTATGGATTCATCCTAGATGTGCTACTGGTTTGCTTATCTACCATTTTGTTTCTTTTTCAAACCCCAGAGAAAAGAAAGCTCACAGTGTAGAATAAAATCCTCAGGAATGCCAGAAAACAATTCACAAGGACAGTTCAGCAGCTCTGTAACAAAGCCACATTTATCAAACACATTAGTTTCTCTTTTAAAGACAAGAATTCAAACAAATTGATTTTGAATTATCCCTTTTTAATGGCTTTGAGATTTATTTCAACAAGAAGAACAAGCAGCACATGTTCATTCATTCAGACTGACAATATCAGAATCTTCTCTTTTCGTTTTCTCTAGAGTTTAGAGGCTCTTCCTTCACTGCATGAAGCTGAACCTCTTCACAAATTACTTTGAACACACTAGGAAGAGCAGCAGCAGCTGCGAAGTTCATAGCCAAAATCAGAAACAGCTTCTACTAGACTTGGATGGTGGTAAAGGGAACACAATGGAACACCAAGATCCCAACAGAGTAATTTACTGTCATAAGATAAAGAAAACTATTACGACTTACCAGCTGCCTACAGTTCTTTCCCAAATAAGAAAATGAATTTTGTATACTCTTTCAAAACTGTCTTCCCTATGGTTCCCTCCATTACTCACTGAGACTTTCTCAACCTGATCTTCAAGTTACTCAGACCAGTTAACCACATAAATTCAAACTGGACCTGTTCCACAGGCTAGAATCATTCAGAAGCAAACTGCTCCAGTGTGGGTGTCCCACAAGGTCATAAGTCCTGCCAATGAACCTGTTCCAGCGTAAGCACCTCCTCCTTCATGGGATCACTGGTCATGCCAGGAACCTGTTCCACAGCAAGTTTCCCACAGGCATCTACCTGGTCCAGCATGGAGTCTTACATGGGTTGCGGGTGCATTCTGCTCCACCATTAACCTCCATGGGCTGAACCATGGACTGCAGAGCCTGGAACATCCCCTTCCTCACTGACCTTGGTGTCTGCACAGTTGTTTCTCACTCCTCTCAACATTTTGTTTTTTTCCTTTCCTGTCTTCAACACATCATCACAGAGGTGCTGCTACCACCAGCACAGACAGCCTTGGCCAGCAGCAGGTCTATCTTGAAGCCAGCTGACACTGGCTCTATCAGGCATAGTGAAAGCTTCTAGCAGCTTCTTACAGAAGCCACCCGTGCAGCCTCCCCACTTTGCCACACAAACCCATACAGTTCATACGTTTCTTCCGCTTGCATTATTAGTCCAGGAACACAAGGCAACAAGTTTAGCTGGGGAAAGATTTCTTCCTTTTTCTAGAACAGCAAAAGACTGTTGTATAAGCAGAGAAAGCAAACCAAAAAGTATCCCAAGGATGAGTTCAATTTCCCTCAAAATAAATACTTAATCATTCCCATTCTACATTTGTGGAGCATAAACATACAAAATGCCACAAAAACGCGTAGTAAACTTCAGCACGTACTCTCCATTAGCAATAAACAATGAGAACCATCTGCATGTGAGGATGCATGACATGAAACACCAGGAGTCAGGTAAACAATGCTCCATGATTTATCCTGATAGTGGCAATTGCAGGATGAAGGTTTTTAATCAAATAGTCTCTAGCAACAGCCTTGTTGGCTGGGAAGTAAACATGTCTATATGTGTTTTATAAAGCAATAATACAGCCGGCACCATAAAAATGATCCTTTTGCATCTCCATGTCACAAAATCCCTTTAAATCCATCACAGCTACGTGCATGTAAAGTTACACAGGCTTTGATAGTTTCAGTCCTGCTTGTACTGGCAGTTTGCTTGTTTCATTCATGTGTGTAAATTTACCCACCAACTTCAAGAACACAGAGAAAGGTAGACACCAAAACTTTATTGAAAGTATAAGGATTTCACAGTGAATCCTTTCTAGTAGAAGGATTCCTGCAGCATTCTTTTCTACAAGCAGCATAGTAAGCTCTTTGAGATAGAAAAATGTCTTCATTTTCCTGTGATATGTAGCATGAAGCTATCAAAAATAAAGCTTAAATAGGGAGAAACCAGCAGTTGATTCAATCTCAGTTTTGCTTTCTATACTTGTAGCAAAGGAAGAGGGAATCCTTGGATACAGAATGACAATGTTTGAAGGACTCACAACTGTAATACAAAATAGTGACAGAACAAATAAAAGCAAAAGTTTGATGCCACCCAGCTCTTCAGCACTTCGCAGTGAAGGAGGCTAAGTGCTCAACAGCACTTTGGCCATTGGTAGACTTACAGAGCGATAGAATCATAGTATCAGTCAGGGTTGGAAGGGACCACAAGGATCATCCAGTTCCAACCCCTCTGCCATGGGCAGGGACACCTCACACTAGATCAGGCTGGCCAGAGCCTCATCCAGCCTGGCCTTGAACACCTCCAGGGATGAGGCCTCCACCACCTGCCTGGGCAACCACTCTCATGGTGAAGAACTTCCTCCTCACGTCCAGTCTGAATCTCCCCAGCTCCAGCTTTGCTCCGTTCCTCCCAGACCTGTCGCTCCCTGAGAGCCTAAAAAGTCCCTTTCCAGCTTTCGTGTAGGCCCCCTTCAGATACTGGAAGGCCACAATAAAGTCACTTCAGAGCCTACTCTTCTCCAGACTAAACAGCCCAATTCTCTCAGCCTGTCCTCATAGCAGAGCAGCTCCAGCCATCTGATCATCCTCATGGCCCTTCTCTGGACATGTTCCAGCATGTCCACATCCCTCTTGTAACAGGGGCTCCAGATAACTGCTGGGATCTTTAATGACAAAGCTGCTGCATGCAACGGGGCTGCACAAACTGAAGCATCACACGAACTAACAAGGAAGCACTGAAGATGAGCAGCCAAGCCACCAGTGCAACAAATAACTGACAAGATGAAAGGATATTCACATGCACTGTAAGCATATGGTAAGGAGAGGTGAGCACAGCTCCCTGGGGTTATGGCTTCCTGTTGGAAATATGACATCCTGATAAGGGGATATCATTGTCTGTGGTCTGTCACATGTTGCTTAATGCTGAGCTTACTCCAAAATTTGCAACCCTCTAGATCCCAAAAGAGTTGTAAGTCATCACCTTTAAAGGTAAGGAAGACATGACAACTTCTGAAAATTCTTTTCCACTGACATTTGGATCACAGGTTCTCCGGATTTCCAAGTAGATTTGTTTTTCTTGAATACGGTACCACAAAAACCCAGAACCATTTTGAATAATTTTGTTCTGTAAACACTCATACAACCATGACCTCCAAACAAGCCCCTGCTCAGCAGTTTAGGCACCCTACATGTGTTTTGCACCTTAGCAGACCAGATAGAAATGTTCAGTGATCCCACTAGATGAACCTAGGATGAGCCTTTCAGTGACAAAACTTTTTTTTTTCCTTAAAAAATATTACCAAAAAAAGGCTGGTTTAGAATACTGCCCCACATCCTGTGTGACAAACTATTATCCCTCAGTGTCAATCACAGTTACATAAGGACAGCACCAAACTGCAGAACTTGCAATTGCAAAAGCTTTTTCCATTGTATGTAAGAATGTTATGTTCCTGAGGTTAATTTTGGAAATTATGCATAATAACAGAGCGGAACACAAACTGGACATACTTGTATGAAGAAAGGATGTGCATATAAAAATAACTGTACACAGTAGAAAGGATAAGAAGTAGAAAATTAAATGTCATGGAGAAGTGACCAAGCATGCGACAGCTGAGACAGGCTGGTATTATGCCTTGCTTTAGTACTCAAGGTAGGGTCAAGAGAAACAACCCAGCAAGGAGGGACTCAGGCTGATAGCTGAAAGGCACAACTAGCCAAGTAGGCACTGATTTAGAGTCACTTCAGCATGAGAGCACAGAGACACGAGGACAAGGGAGCAGATCACCTTCCGGTATTTGAGCAATGCAGGAAGCCAAATCACACCTCTGAACCACCATGCCTTCAGCTGTAATAACGAAGGTTGCTCACACCAGGTGCTCTGCACAGTCACAAACTAGGAAGAAAACACTGTGCAGTTCTGCCTGCTGAGAAAAGTGGCTCTACCTCTTGTGACAAATCAGGATTACAGGCTGCACCAGCACTCCATTTCTGAGCACAAATGCTTGGGAATCTCAACTGACATAGGCAAGTTAATTTGTACAATAATAAAGCTGGCTTTTTAGCAACAGGGCGCAGATTCAAGGATAACCTTAATATAATATTTAGAACAACAGAAAAACTGAGTTATCCAGCACTGCCAAAGCTACTCAGAACAAAAATGGTCAAGATCTGCTGTTTCTTATTTTTTCAAATATGAGGAACAAGAATAGTCATTTTGCATGGTGCCTTTACCAGATGGCTAGTGGTTGCCTAGAAAACCTGTAACATCCTAGATAGATTGAATGGATGGCCAAAGTTCATGGCATGAGCATCTGGCCAAATGCCAGATACTGCACTTGGGCCACAACCCCAAGCAACACTACAGGCTTGGAGCAGTGTGGCTGGAGAGCTGCCTGGCAGAAAGGGACCTGAGGGTTGTAACTGACAGGCAAGTCAATATGAGCAAGCAGTGTGCCCAGGTGGCAAAAAAAACCAATGGCATCCTGGCTGGGATTAAAAATGCTGTGACCAGAAGGAGCAGGAAGGTGATTGTCCCCTTGGACTATGCTCTGGTGAGGCCACATCTCAAGTAGTGTTCAGCTTTGAGCATCTCAATACAAGAGGGATGTGGAGGTGCTGGAGCCAGTGCAGAGGAGGGCAACAAAGCTGGGGAAGGGCCTGGAGAATAAATCTGATGAGGAGTGACTGAGGGAGCTGGGGATGGTTAGTGTGAAACAGAGGAGGCTGAGGGGAGACCTCACTGCTGTCTACAGCTACCCAAAAGGAGGTTGTGGAGAGGTTGGTGCTGGTCTCTTCTCAGAGGTGAATAATGATAGAACAAGAGGGAATGGACTCAAGCTGTGACTGGGTAGGTTTAGACTATATATTAGGAAACATTTTTTCCCAGCAAGAGTGGTCAGGCGTTGGAATGGGCTGCCCAGCAAGGTGGTGGAGTCACCAACCCTGGATGTGTTTAGAAGTCGTTTGGATGTAGTGCTTGGGGCTATGGTTTAGGGTGTACCTTGTAGAGTAGGGATATCAGTTGGACTTGGTGATCCCGAGGGCCTTTGCCAACCCAAATGTTTCTGTGATTCTGTGATCCTCTGCTCATGTTGTCAGAAAGCACCAGCTCTGGATGCTGACCTTTCCAGATATGGTAGTTGGAAAGGGTTACAACAAGTAGTTTAGAAGACCTAAAAATGTCATGTTTCTTTCACACTCTATCAAGAACTCAAATGCTGGACTTAAGAACCATTGTCACTAGATTGAGAAGGTCATCAGTCCCCCCTATGGCAGTACTTTTTCCTAAAACAAAGGCAGATGATCTTTGCTATTGAGTTCTGGTGTGCATATGAGTCTCTACCCAAAGAGTTTCACCTGGAAAGAGACAGCTCTGAAGCTACATCAAGAACAAAACCATGCCTGAATTACTGGCCCAATCTGGTCAAGAGCAAGTGGATTCTTAAAATAGGTTATTTATTGAAAGAGTTTTAAAGCTCCATATAGTGAAACTGTCTCTGTTTATGTGCTGTGTTGAAGAAAGTCAGACTTGGCACATGTTTCTCATTAACTGTACCAAAGGAGCTCAGTTTCCCTAGAAATCCCCAGTTTCTCCTCTGCAATAGGGTAATCTGGAAGGCCCCTAATTTTAGCTCTTCAGTCTGAAAGGGTAGCACATACATAAGCAGTGCTGAGTGAATGCTGCTGAAATATCTATGATTATGTGGAACGCTAGAGCAAATTTGCTTTCTTGGCATATACAACATCATTAAAATCTTCAGAATAGTGTCTAAGAGCAAGGAAGTCTCACAGATACTTTTGTAACGTGTTTCACACATGAAGCATTCACACAGACATCCTAAAGACCTGTCAGTGCAGTCAAGTGACACTGTGCATTCCAGGATATCAGTCACAGCAAAAAACTGGTCCCTTTGCAAACCAGTATGTTGCCCATGGCCAAAGTTTATCTAGCACTTGCAATAAAAAGTCATACTGAGAGTAGTGCTTGTGCTTTCCTCTGATTGTCTCATTTTCAGGCAGATTAAATCACTTTTGAACTGTTTGCTTGTTTGTCGAGAACAGCTTTCAAGATGAGGTAATTAAAGGAAACCTATCAATTTAGTATATATTTTCAACTTAATAATGTTGACACAGTGTTCAAATAAGCCTCCAATTTACTACAATCTGTTTTTAGACAAGCCCTCTGTTTTAACCTCCAAATGGAAGGAAAAATAAGTGACTTTCCTCATCTCACTTAATAGAGAACATATGTTCAAAGATAATAGTGTAGGCTTGTTGAGAGAAGCTGTTCTTCCTCTGACAGAGATGTAGTGAGCATGCATAGTAACACTGATACACAAGGAAAGTGCAGGCTGCCATTAATCTCATGCTCTGCAGAGGTCATTCGGGAAAAAAAAAAAAAGAGGCACTGCCCAGGGAAGGACATGGACAAACAAAAGCACTCTGGCCACAGGTGGGGAAAAAAAAAAAAAAAAATAGTGTACCTCCTGTCAGCTGGAAGCATCAGACCTAAAAGCTACCTCAATCCTATATTTTTTTTTAGGGAGTGGGGAGTTGAGGCATGGTAGTGAAGGGACGGAGAAAGAATGGAAAGGAGGAAGGAATCTCTACCATCACAAAGCAAAAGAACCAGCACAGAACTGTTTTAAATTTTTGCATTGCAAACTTTCTGGAATAATTTCAGATTCAAATGCTACATTAATATTGACAGTAACTCTAAGTATTTAGGCAGACTACATTTATTTTTTGTAACTTGCACAAAGCAAGTAACTGTCGCTTGTTTGTCCAGGTCACAATTTTGTAATCTACCAAAGAAGGTTAATTTACCTGCCAAGGCCACTGTATTTGATGCTGGAAGAGTCCATAATAAAACTCACATTCCTTGAATCCCAGTCAATTTGTTGGTTTCTCAGACCATGCCTATCAACAAGCCAACATTTTACTTGTATGTAGAAACAAATCAAAGCTACTTCATTCTATTGTGCTCAGTGCTATCACATCACTGAGATGGGGGCCAAGTACCATCACCTACTTCCAGCAATGAAAGAAAAGCAAAGATCACTAATCATCATCAACGTTGAGTTGAGGATTTGTCTGCCATATCAAACTATTGAAGTTCGCACCCATCAAGTCAAACCATGACACGAATCACTGAACGCTTCTTCAGTCTGCTCTTCCACACCCCATGTTATAGCTACTAAAGAAAAAAAAAAAAGTCTAACTTGTCTTAGCAGCCAAAGTGACTGAACTACACAGACAGGCAGAACACCAGGTTCACCACTTGAGAACCCTCAGCATAGACTTCAAAAGAAAGGGGGCATGCTAGATGCATTTATCTTGTTTGAAACACAGGCCTGGGCCGGAGCCCAACATTTCTGCAGTTCTTACACACAGTCTCTTGCTCCAGTACAGACTTGCTGCTCATTGCAGATCATGTCAAAGGAGAAAGCTTAACCTTATGCCAACCCATACTGCTCAGGGATAACCTGTGCAGTCTGTGAGAGTTGTGCCTACTTAGATCAGTTCCTCAGCCACATAAATCCTGATGCTTCAAGTGACAGCATATGACAGATGAGCAATCCTGAGCTCCCTCTGAAGAAAAGAGAGGTCCAGAAATGAAGCAGGCAGAATGCTTCATTCCACATTGCTAGGTAAACATTTTATACAGCTTCCTGAAAGGTTACAACCTAACGTGTAGAAATGGGATGTCTGCACAGAAAAGCTCATCTGCATATTACAAAAGGCACCTGCAAGCTTTCAAAGTCTTGCAGTGCTTTCATGCCACGTTGTATTTTTCTCACGTGCAGGTATATGACAAAATATTCTAAATGTAAGGTGGTTCAGTCTGCCTTATTGCCTGGAAATCCTTGTGAAGCAGCCTACAGTGTGTTGCCTGGGCTCAAAAATAAAACTTGGAATATCAGGCTAAGGAGGAGGAAAAATGGAGCATCAGAACATATGCAGAAATGTCTGCAATCAGGATTTACTAGAGAATGAATCTGTAAGCTCCAGCTGGTTTGCCATAGACATTAGCTTAAAACTACAAGATTATGTACCTTTAAGTCACTGCCCAAAGAATTTAAACACAAAACCTTTATACATTTAGAAGTTAGAATAAATGTTCAATTTTGCATAAATCACACCAAAAAACCCCAAACAAACAAAACAAACGCTCACAAATCATAAATCACCTTGAAGTAAAATTGCCATAAAGCACTTTAGGTTTCTATAACTTGAAAGATTTTTCTCATTGATTTGGGAGAGATTTTTGTTTCAGCAGAACTGTTTGCAGTCTGTCCCTATAAAATGGAACAGTCTGGCATCAGCAGGTTTTAGTCGACTCAAGGCAAAGATAGGAGTAAGAGAGAAACTGAGCCAGCTTCAGCTGCCACTGTATGCAAGTTGAAAAGCTATTTATTCTGTTGTTCTAATTCTGAAGTAATATTTTAAGGTTTGTAGAGAATTAAATCCTGGGCACTCAGCAATTTAGCTGCAGATGTTTTATGTATGAGTCCTTCTCTGTATTCTACCCCCAACATAAAGCGAGCACCAGAAAGAGCAAAGCAAGCTGTAAGGGAACAGCAAGTTGTCTGCAGAAGTCACATGCAGACAAGCACCACCACCACTGTCAGGACAAATGAACATCTGGTTTTGAGTCCTTTGTATTCATGGAGAGGTTCAAGGTTTCCCTTATGGCCAGAATTCAATGTCCCTGGGATCCAACAGCTTCCTACTCTGGAGCGTGGGCATCTTAGCAGCTGCTCATATAATAAATCCTGCCAGTTTCAGACCATTGTTCCAAAGCCTGTTTCTACAATATGGTACCATGTAACTGCAGAGACTGGAAGAGTTCTTTACAGAGGATTATGAGTGGCAGTTCCATTGAAGTGACCTCAGAGATCGNTACAGAGGATTATGAGTGGCAGTTTCATAAATATTCTTTCCACTGTTTTCTGGATACCTGAATATACCATAGTACTATCTGAAGTGACCTCAGAGATCATGTACTCCAGTTGCCCTGCTTTAGGCAAGGATGCCTCTCAACTAGATTTGGTTACCCAGGGCCTCATCCAACCTGGCCTTGAACACCTCCAGGGAGGGAGGATCCACAGCCCCTCTGGGCAACTTTTCCAGAATATCACCACTCCTGTACCAAATTGCTTCTCCCTAAGACCCAGCCTAAACCTACTCTCTCGCAGCCTCAAACCATTCCCCCTTGCCCTATTGCTAGATACTCTCAGGAAAAGTCCCCCTCCAGCCTTCCTGTAGGATCCCTTCAGGTATTGGAAGGCAGCTCTAAGGTCCCCCTGGAATCTTGTCTTCTTTGGGCTGAACAACTCCAGCTCACTCACTCCTGTCCTCATAGCAGAGGTGCTCCAGCCCTTCAGTCATCTTTGTGGATCTCCTCTGGACTTAAGAATGTTCATTACCATTTGTAATAGCAAAAATTGTGAAACTGAAGATGAAAAAGTCGTTGAAGATCTGGGGCCCAGTAACCACAGATATGTGTTCAAGCTTACCATCTTTTATACCTGATAGTTAAAATGGAAATTAAGGTGTTCCAGAAGAGAAATGGAGTAAACATCCAGCTGGCATTCAGATGTAATTTTCTGGTAAGTGCCAGTATAATGTGAAGCAGTACATTTTCCAAATGCTGTTTACAATTTAATATCATCATCTTTTATCTGACCATTAAAGTTTGCAACACTCTTCTGGAAGATGATTAATGGTCATTATTAGGAATTTTCCATGGGGTTTAATCCCAACATTTGCCAAAAAACTTTACAAGGCTTTCATTTTAAAAACTAACAACATGAGGAATGAATTATAAGCTTTGGCTCAAGTGACCTCAACTTGCATTGTTGCACGATACCAAAATGGACCTGATTCTCCCCATCTGCACATTCTCCCTTCTGCACTGTCTATTAAAGCAAGGCTGCTGGATCAGCCAGCTGCAGGCTCCTCTGACCCAGAGACCTAGCAAAAATTCACTTCCTTTTGGCGTGAGTCCCTCTTGCCTTTCTTATTGTAACAGTCCCAATGTAACCATAAGGTTTTTCTCCACTCTCAAACCAAGATTTGGCCCTTTGACATTTTGAGTCATGCTAAGTAGTCCATTTGTCTGTAATAAGATTACCCCTTGATTATCTCCTTTGAAGGCAATCAATCAATCAATACTAATGAATTCATTTAGATAAATGATCTAGTACCATGTACGTATTCAGACCTGTATTTCACATTTACCTTTTTAAGTTCTTAAGTATTTTTAGTTAAGGAGTCTATCCATGTGAATAATTTATTAGGTACCCATAGCTTCATTACAAAATATTAATCACCTTTATGGTTTCTTCATCCTGGTGCTTCAAGTAAAACTATTTTGAAATACGGGCAACAGAATTAGAGAAGACTATTTCCTATAGCTGTAACTCACAACTGGATTCTCCCATGTCTACAAAAGAATTAATCTGTCAGAAGTTATCAGGACATTCATGGCACTGCTGCCACCTACAGATTATCTGATAACTAATGAGAGTTGAACTGACACTACCTCCTTTTCTTAATGAGAGCACTAATAGATAGGTGGGTAGGAGAGATAAGATTGTATTTCCATAAAGCTCAGAAAACTCCAGTAGCTTAAAGATTGATCTCCATTGTCAGTTCTGGTTGAAATCAATCAATGGCTTCAAGAGTTGTTAGGGGAGGTACAAACACCAAGAGATAATGCTCTTAGTTTCGTTTCCTAAAGAAACAAGGCTTGCAACGTTTAGTTGATTATCACACGCACACACCTTTCAAAAGGTTTCATCTGTTAGATTATTATGTCATTCTGTGACACATTTCAAATTGTACTTCCTTTAAGAGAAATGTAGAACTTGGTCAAATTAATTCTGCTCTCCTAACTCATGAAATCTTACCAGGTCCTAAAAAGCAAAACCAGACAACTGTTGAATTCCTCACTGTAAGAGTTTAAATTCCCTTCAATAATGTTACTCAAGACATTGCAGACCAATGGTCCTACAAATACTTGCAGTTTTCCTCCTCATTTGACAGAAACCTCTTGGTTGTTACCCCAGGGAGAAATCCCATTGCAGGCAGACAAACTGGCTTTTTCAGATGCCTCAAATTCAAATACCACTTTAAAAAAGAAAAAAAAAAGAAAGAAAAAAAAAAGGCAAGAAACCCACAAGTAGTGTTAAAGTGTTACAAATCTGAAAGCAGCATGTGCCTAATTAACCAAAGCAAAATGAAGCAGACTCTCACTACAGCTGGGCACTGCTGCAGAAAGGCTGGTAGAAGACACTGGTGACATGACTTAACAGATCTTTCTCAGGTGTTGAATGTGACTCTTCTAAAAAGAGTAAAAGATCCTTCTCTGAAGGCTCTGGTCTCAGACTGCTCTCTTTTGGATTTGAACACATCATTAGGTATTTTGAGTCTTCCTAAGCCCAGATTCCTCTGGCATGTTGCACTTGGAACAATTACATCCCTGTATATCTGTGGTATTAGCCCATTTCTGAAAACCACCCACATCTGCTTAGCACAGTTTTAAATTAATACATTCAAGAATCAAATACTGAATTGGAAAAACATTCTTATTAGGACTCTAAGTTGTACTAGTCCCTTACACCTTTGCTCTTGTTTTCCTCTTCCTAAACACATCACGGTATTTCTCTCAGCCCTAGACAGCTGCTGTCTGTAAGCTGTAAGGCAGCTTTCAGTTCTGTGGAAAGCTGTGAAGCTTGCTGGCAGCAGTGTCCAGTGTCCCCAGGCATCGCTTGGAACCAGACTGTTCTGTACTTTGTAGCACAAGGCAGATGAATCGGAGCCTTTTCACCAAGTTTCCCCTCTGCTATGTTGAAGTGTGTGTCCAGATTCATTTCAGAACACTTCTAAAGGCTGTTTGGGAAGACTGGTGTTTATCAAGGTCCTGGGGCACTGAAATTTCAATTAGTTTATTTCCCTTTCTTCACCCAACAGCAGCTAAAGTTCTGGCTAACAAGCTTCAGAATCTCAGGGGAGTTTCACCCAGCCTCATTCTCAAGAAGCCATTTCATGACTTTGCCACAGCAGGAGGATTCAGCAGACTGGGATTCAATGTTGTCCTGCTACTGTAGCCATTTGTTAGTGATATATTTCATGAGGTCAGCATAACTCAGCATAATGTACTCCTGAATATATTTAATATTGATTTCCTCCACTTCACTAGCAGAGTAACCTTGGACAGCCCACCAAAATATTCATTTGTTTTCCAGGCATTTTTCCCTTCCTAAGGTTGATTCCAACAGATAGATTAAGAAAATTTAATCTATGAGCTTTAAAAATGTCTTCTCCATCCAGGTGTTCTACTGTTTCTGCTTCCTCTGTCACTGTCTTCACACTATAAAACCTGGCTCTGAGCTCCTTCCAGCCATTTGCTTCAGCATTAAACTCTTTATTCAGCATTTGCCTTTCCTTTCAGGTGTTTCCAGCAAAGTATCTACTTCTCCTTGGTGGCACGCCAAACCAGTCCTCATCCAATTGACTGCAAGGACATTTTAAGCTCAGAACTGCTTTCCTCAAATACTTACAGAAGAGTTTTTCCCAGGAAAGCTTATCATTAATTTCATAGTTTCTGGCTAAAACATGTCAGCTAGCATCTGTTCACAAGCCTGCACAAAACACACTCCCTATTTTATACAGACAGCATTATGTTCTCTTTAGAAGCCTTTGTACACATTTTCATCAAGATGCTGAAGTAGATAAACTGACCAATGCATTTTAGCATCTCCCAGACACAACAGCAGCTAACTGGGAAAAATCTTCCCTACAACACATCCATTTCTACCGATGTCCCTCACAAGCCAGCTTTAGGTTTGCTGTATTTTCCATAAGGCTGCATTAAACCCACAACCAAACCATAAACAATAAACCAACACACAAGCAACTTCTTTCATCCCGCAGAGAATCTCGAAAATGCAAAGGGATGCAGTGATACCAGCATTTCTTTCTATTCTTTCTATGTATGTTTTTCTATTATATATATATTTCTATTTTTATATTATATATATAAATATTATTTCTATTTCTTTTAATGTATCTGTTTCTTCGATACCAGTTTCCTTTAAAATACAGCCACAAGCATTGCTTATTTGTAGCACTGAAGACAACATTCCAAGAACTCAGGAAGCCCAGCTGATACCAAACCAAGGGTAATTTCAGTTTTGATGCTCTTCATGCATGGAATGTTTTCTGTACCATTTGGTGTGTTAACAGAAAACAGAAATTAGAAGTACACAGTCAGTGCAACCAAATCAGCTTTCTGAAACATTCCCTTTTACTTTCTCAAGTATGCATCACTAATTACATGTTAAATTATGTATTTTTAATATAAACTAGGAGTTTTCTCTCCTTGTTTACTAATTTCAGTGTACTTAATTAGGCACACTGATAGAAGATTGCCTGCATAGGATCTGCTCTTAATGAGGAGAGAATAAGCTTCCAAAGCTCTCTAATAAATGGTTCTGAAAGCACTCTCTGCTTTCCCCCAAATGTCTATCATTTACCTCTTCCTAGCTTCTTTTAACTGCCCTCTCCTTCCATCTTGCAGCTTACTCTTAAATATTTCTAAAATGATCTCCTAGTAAAAAAGAACAGACTAATATTTCACAGGTGCACTCGTGCTCTCTAGAGTAAATGTATCACCCTGTCATCACCATGGTCAACACATTCCTCACAAACACATTATCAGCTGCTTGTGTTGTTTCTGTCCTTATGGGGTGGTTGGGAACGCACGGAACTGCCGTGTGAAAGATTTCCAGGTGCAAGGTTATAGCTCTGCATCTGTTTTTCTTCTCATGAGAGATTTTTTTTTTTCTCCAATCTTTATAGGATTTCCATGTGCTCTTATTATGTTATCACTAGCATATGAAAATGTACACAGCCTCTTAAAAGCAGACTAAATACTATAAATATAGAGCGAAAGCAACTCTAGATTACAAGATTAAGGTGATTTTACCAGGGCTTCATTAATATAAACACTTCACATAAATTAGTCCAGTTCTACTTCACCATGAACCAGCACTCTCAGCTATGCTTCATTGTCTTTTGACTTTCATTTACTTAGACCCAAATCTATTCTTGGACCTAAAACCTGAGAGCTATCTTCCTTACAGACCATCAGTGTAAAAGGCAATCGTCACTGAGACAACTCTGTGTTTGGATTGCCAAATAATTTCTAACAAAACTGCCAATTACATTAAAAAGAAAACAAAATCAAAATCCCTCATCCCTCCAGAACTTTAGTGGCAGTTGGATCCACATCTGGACTTTACATGATTGTACAAAATAGGAAACAAAATACCTCTTAATCACTGTATTTAAGTAAGGTGCATCTCAATTCAAATGTGTCCTGCCTGGAAACATTGGAATGGTCTCACGGAAGGCAACCTGGCCAGCAGTGATTGGTATTTTCCACAGCTACATGCCTGGCTACATTAGGATTTTTGCTTTGGCTCCCAAATTGGTAAAGATTTTCGCACGAACTTTTATGACAATATATAAACTTTAGCACTTCAGGAGACACTGTCCCTGAAAATAATACTTTGGTCCACCCTGTCTATGCTCTTTTCCATCTGATTCCAAGACTGCATGCTCTCTGGAAGCAGAAAAGAGTTTGAACATCCCAAAACACACTACCAGCAGTAGATTAATAATATTCTAGATTACAAGTGAATAAGGGATAATGACACTGCAAGCACAGCTGCAGTCCTAGGTTAAATCTGTTTCTACAGCAGAGGCAGTTGTCACAGAAGGTTATAACTGAAATATTGAATTTTTTAGAAGTGGAAAAAACTGAATCTAAATTAACAGCAATATATTTACATACTTCTTTTATTTTCAAGCCCTATGCATTTCGCTCACTGCAAATGAAAAGGATTTTTGTTCCACCTGAATCTACTTTTAAAGGGTTCCTTCCCATCAATTTCATTAGCATCTCAACAGCACTAAGAAATGGAAACTTGATGTCAAATTATTAGCCTTTGTCACTGAGCTTTTATAGCATATTGCAGCCTATCCCTTTGCTCGCCCTATAAGAGACCTATAACACAGTTTGTTTAATGCAATTTTCTTCATTCTTCACTGTGTGAGGAGCACAGGCATAGTGCATTGGCCTTTTTAACATCTCCAGGTACTTACATTTTCCAGAATTCATTCACGTACTGAAGTTGAAAGGTGAAGATTCTGAAATTATCTCATAAGCAGACAAGAATTTCTACTGCATATCAGAAAAAATGATCAAATTCTTTTTCAAAGTCAGTGTATACTTTAAGCTCTCTCTGGTGAAAACAGTAGGCATGCCTATGATTTATTTGTGGGTAGCAATCCTTGCATCTCTTGTCACTCAACTACACAGCACACGCATTTTTAGTAGCTGTTATGTTACAAAACAAGGCTCAATTAGAATTAGATCATGCCAAAATTGGAGTCCAGAAGATTTACACTCTGCCAGATTGCATACAATACTCTTGTTACAGCCAACACACAAGCCAAGTTCCAATGAATACATTCTCATGAATGTTTTGAAATTCTCTAACATTAACCCTGCTTTGCATTTCAGACTTTGCTCCCTGACAAATAGCTCACTGTTATAATGTCAACAGTGTTGCTTTTAGAATAGACTATATGGTCCAGTCCTACCAGCAGGAAGCCATAGCCACCAAGGAGGAACGGAAAACATGTGTCCAGGGAGGCCTGTTTTCTCCCAAGGCTGATACAGTTTGCTCAGTACTACTGAAGAAGGTATTTTCACTTATCCAAAACAGTAGGATAAAACAGCCAGGGAACCTCAACAACTATTTGAATGCAACTATTAACATTTTATACTTTTAACTATAAACAAGTCCTCAATATTAGAATAATTTGACTCCAAAAGAAAAAAGGGACTGCATTCTTAAAGGTAATATTTTAAAAAATAAAATTTACTAATTTAGCTGTAAATTAAGAAACATGCAAAATAAAAACACTGTAAAGTTAGGAAGAGCATCTCCTATGTATAAGAAGAAGATTACAAGACAGTAATTGAACATTTACATGCAAAATTGAAATTAACTCCAACTAGGGATATTTGAACATCTTTACAAAGCATGTGTTAGTAATAGTAAAATCCACACTTCCCATCCTCCGTGGAGGAGAACAGCAGAGGACAACTTCTTGCAATAAACTTACAAACTAAATCTCCTGGAGAACAATTTTGTTCATTTTGCCTACATTTCAGTGTCAGAGTAACAACTAGGTGACATGGGTGTAGTTCTCCTTTTTGAAGAGGTCAGTTGTATAACACATTGCTTTACTACCAAGAGCAATTTTACTTTACACACAGAATGATTCATCACTTTGTAAAGACAAAGGTAGGTAATACAGTAATTGTGCAGAGAGAAAAGGGAGGCAAGCTAGCCAAGTGGTATCCGAACCTAGAAAGGTTGGTCTGCTTGGCAGGGCACAGGTTGTGGTTCAATTAAGAAGCTTATTGGAATAATTAGATGGGAAGGCAGCAAGTTCTCTTAAGTATGGGCTAGAGCCTCAGAAGTTAGATGTCCTCCCTGACAGAAGACTTGATCTGGGCTATGAGCTTGTTCTAAGAGTACAAACTTTGGGAACCCTGCTCTCTGTTGGCCCAAAGCTTAGTGGAGTTTTGCTGAGATATATCATCACCTAACAGGGTCTGAAGTGGGACAGATACAGAAGTGATGACTAGAAAGATGTTTCTGCTTCAGAGTAGTGTGTGCCACCTCAAGGTAGCGTTGCTATTGCTTTAATTTTGGAGAAGTGTTTTACAGTGTGGACAAACCACCAGGAGAAAGCAAAACTAAGTTCAATGTGAAGTTGAAAGAGGGCAAGATGAGTGTGCCAATATGCCTAGTTAATTCTGTGAGGGCTTGCAGCTTAATAGAAACAGCTGAATAAATTACATACAAAGGGTAGTTGAGAAAAAGTAATATTTAATTTTCTTTGAATCCAGTTTATAAAGCTTGCCTGCTATGGACAAAGATAAATACTTGCTCAGTTATACACTCAAACATTTCTTTGCAACAGGTATCACTAAATCTATTTGCTAGCCCCACACACCAGGGACAGGAGTGGATAAGAGGCTGGAACATTCTTAAATAACTAAGAATCCTCATTCTAGCTCCCTAGTGAGGTATTTTAGTAGACAATGGAAAAAACTCTTGTTGCTGCTGTTAATGAGGTAACTACATTATGACTGATAAGAGGTTTCTCTGATTTTGGTACCTGCTAACTACTTGAATTATAATGATCTATTTGTGATTTAAAATTCATTCCCCTCATGTGGGATATTAAGAAACAAAATTTCTCATGGCTTTACCTTTGTCATATTTGTGCATTCAGAATCTCTGTATTTTATAACTGCAAATGCTTGACTCTGCCAAGTTCCATATGCTTAGTTGTACTATTCTGGGCTAATGCAAGAAAATAGGTTAGTCACCAAGAAAAGAATCCCAATGTAGAACATCCAATTCTAGTAGTTATGATGAATACAGAAAGACTCTCACAACCAAAAGAAACAGAAAATTAACAGCTACACCTTTTAAGAAAATAATTTTCTACTAAAATTTTCTATCCAGCTGAATAGATTGCTGGCAAGGATCCAGTTGGTCACTCAGAGGCACATATATATTCTTTTTTCCTTCAGCTTGTATTTTTATGTAATTATAAAATTTTCTACCTACCAATTAGAGAAGAGAATTATTCCATAAGCTCAGTATATTTAGCTTAGATCACAGGAACTTCATTATAATGTTAAGTAGTTCTCCGAGAGGCAAAATACTCACAACTGTCAGAAAGAGTCTTGCTCCAGTCAGTGGGAAGGGACTGTGGCTTCACCACTTGCCAAAGTGTCCAGCACACCAGACAGTGCTGGTCTGAATAAGAGATACCTATGTGTGGAAAACCTAGCAAGGTCTACAGGCAAGAACTGCAAGAGCCATGTCTCTCTACATAGCCAGAGGGCAGAATGCTCTTACAACTACATTTGGAGGCACAACATTTTTCTAAAAAGTCAGTATTCTCCTGACTACTTAGTGTACAAAACAGGTAAGTGTGGACAGATGATAGAGATTCCCATCATCTGTCCACATCTTATCTTAATCATAAATCTTACATATGAGTTACAAAGTAAGTAGCAGATTCCTCCTTTTTACTGTAATTCAGAAAGTTTGGGCTCTGCTGCTAGAATTCACACAAAATGTAATTCAGGCTGAAAATCACAACATGTCTAAAATGCTGTTTGTTTCAGGCAGTCTATTAAAGATGTTGACAGCTATTATCTGACAGTGAAAATAACTGACTTAGAATTAACTAAACATCCCAGAGTTTAGACTTAAAGAACTGAAGACATTTTAGTAGAAAAAGCTTCTGAAACTTTAAAAAGTCCCATCTAATTCACCAGTCAGATGGCTGAGATTCCCACAGGACGGATCTTTACTTTTTGATGCCCCACACTAAACAGGATGCTCTATGTGTTACTTCTTTTTAAGTCTATGGAAATACAAGAGAAGAAGTCTCATGCACAAAAAAATAGCCCCCAGCAATGCAGAGTTCCAAGTATCCGACCAGAAAATGTTGACACTGCAGCCAATTAACCACACACACAATGCTCTGGNGCCTTAAACCAGCACAGGTTAATAGGGCAAAAAAAAAACACACACAAGGGGGGAAAACCACACAAAACCTCCCCATGGTTCTCTCACAAACTGCCTATCAGAGACAGCAAGTTCTGCACACACCAAAGGAGTTGGGTGCTCTGAGATCTACATAGAACATGGATGACTTGCTAGTGATCAGAGTCCTCAGGAATGGACTCTGTGCCTCCACTCAGTCATTGAGATGTGTTTTTTGTGGGCACAGTAGGAAAGCAGATTCAGTTTTAGGCTGTTTTACTAAATGGCTGTTCCCATCTACTTTCAGCCATTGCAGAACCCTCAGCTTCCTTCTTTCAGGCTTTCTGCTTCATCCCTCCAATACCTACCACCCCTTTGAGAAATTCATACTATACTATGGAAAGGATGTTAAACATTGTTTATTGACATAGAGACCTTGGACCCACAGATACTCCTAGTGGACGCAGGTGAAATAGCCAAAAAGACTGCTTTTTACAAAGGAAGCAAGACTTTAGAAGTATGACAAACTTATGTGGGAACATTGCAGCATGGCTCTACAACTAATGAACTGGAGGATGCACAAGAAATCTGCCTTGTCTCAATACAGAAAGGCTTTATCTCTGCAACCTGAGAGCATAGAGACTTGGCCACAAACTGCGAGTCACCAAGAACAGGAAGCAGAAAGAGGCATAGTCATAATTCTGCCACACTCTGCTTTCAAAACAAGGTTGAAGAATGAGGAGAAATCTGCTACATCCTTACTGGATGACAGAGTAAGCCCAAGAGAAGTGCAGACACTTCTACAGATGTATTAGGCACCATCTCTTTGGTATAGCGATTTCTTTTTCCAAGGAGTGCAGCTCTTCACTGCCTCCTGTGAAATACTGTCAGAAGAAAGATTCAGGATAGATCAAGAAATTTTTTGCAGACCAGAATTCACAATGTGAAAGCACAGAGCTTCCTCAGCTGTCAGATATTTGTGGGTAACAGAGACAACACCAAGCACTGTGTGGAAAAATTAGCTGTAATGAAAAAGTACCTGAAACTGGATCCTTCAGAAATGAATACCAGGCATTTCTCTCGAAACAAGACATGGCATCTGTAAATTTAAAGTTGCTTATACTAGTGGCAAAGTCTGCCAGACCTGCAAAAGTCAGAGCTCTAATAGTTGGAATAAGTCCTCTTTTATTCTCATGACCCACAAGTTATGCGGACAGGTGAGCAGGCGAGATCCTCTCTGTAGCTTTTGTGAGTTACAATGATGTTTAATGGTGAGATTTCCATGTGAATACACAATGCCAAAGCTCTAATTCCACAAGGCTCTCAAGTACATGCTCAAAATCAAACAGGAGCTTTGCACAGTGGAATAAATTTAGACACTTGCTTACATTTAGATGCGTATTTTAGGGCTTAGGTGAACATCGGCCTAGATATTTTACATTATTGAAGATGACCTTATTTCAGCAGATCTTTGGTAAGAACTTTAGCTGAACAGATTCTTTAAACTTCTCTATATGTGGGAGACACTTGGATAGCTAAAGATAGGCAGACAGATAGATACATTCATCCATCCATACACACACATACATAGGTATTTCCCTCCACCTTAAGTACGACAGATATATGACATGTCCTGTCAAGCTATGTTCTAAATTAAATTCTTCTGACAACCATAAAAACATTAATTGAAGATGTTTCAAGAGCAAATTCTAGAGAGGCAGTATCAGGAAATCATCATCTTGCAAAGCAAAACACTGAAATGCTAATCTCTTGAGGAGGATGTCAAGATCTAGTGACTCAAAGAGGATATATTAATGAAAGCAAAACTACCTACCATAAACTGCTGACTAACCACACATAACAATGACCTGCATTAACAATTTGGTAATTATTGCCATTGAAATGGAAATATGTACAAAGAGTCTGTCTGAAGCACTTCACTGACTCTGCATATTTCCTGTCTTTTAATAATATTTGGATAACATTCAGTTTGCACCTAAAAATTATATACATAGATCTACAAGTATCATTTAATTACTACTTTTGCACTTTCCATATTAGTCACATAGAAAAATGGAAACTCACCACAGAAAATACGTATGGAGAGATAAATCTGATTATAATTGCATTGCTGTTAACACCTGTAAGGTAGTTTCCTCACTGAAACAAACTGGTGTAATTTCAACTGATGTGTGCTTTTTACCAGCTGAGCAGCTGGCTTCGTTGGTTTGGATTCCATAATGAGATGGAGACAATTAAAAGTACAGATAGGAGACTTCTTGGAGAAATTATTAGCATTACTTTAACATCTATTTCTGTTTTTAAACTCCTCTGTAAAATCAGGCATGACAATCATTCAGACTTAAGAGTTCATTCACTAGTTTGGACATTGACAGCCCTTTCAACACAAATACCGCTCTCACCTTTGTCATTCAGAAATCTTCCTGTACGGAAGTGTTTCCTACAACCTTGTTGCCCCCACTTAGTTTCAGTTCCCCTCCAGCCTGGATTGTACCATGGCTACAGTTTCCTCACAAGATACCAATTCTTGGATAAAGCAGGAAAAGCTCCAAACTGTTCTCAGTAGTGAGGGAGGAACTAATAACTCAAGAAACATGACATTTTTATTAAGCGCCATGGTCTAAGTTTCTTCAGGAACCAGCTTTAATAATTTGGTTGTACATTGCTCTGAAGGGATTAATATTATTTACTTATAAGCATGGCTTGAAGCAGGACTGCTAACACATCCTGTACTCTTTCATCAGCTCTGCATCTGATTCTGGCTGCACATAATTCAGAAGAATCATTGCAGAGAGATTTCCCAACTATCTATGTGCCTCCAAGCACACGCAAGGGAAAATCCTACCAAGCATAAAAAATGGCCTTTAATATCACAGTACACCTTTGGAGATGCTTCCCTAAACTAATTCAGAAAAGGAGGTGAGCATTTCTGCCTGTTTGTTCAGAAAAAATATAGCAAATTCTACCCTGAAGATCAAACTGGGACCATCTTCAGTATTAATCACTGCTGTCCATATAGATTTTTTTTTTCCTTTTATCCTCCATGTTTTGTTAAAGATTTGATAATAGTCTGTTATCAAATATTTTATAGTAGTCCTGACTGCTCACTGTTGATAGTCAGAGAATAGCAAACTTTTAAGAGAATGGCATAGTTGCAACACTTCTAAATAGTGCATTAAGACTGAAATAATATATTCAAATGTAAGTGTTTTTAATGTGTCATTGACAAGACTAATCTTATTTAAGTTCAAGAACTTCAAAATACCTTCTAGAAATAACTACTTTTAAAGGCACATCAACATCAAGTTCTTACAGAATCTTTTAAGCTGCTGTTATTGAACATCCACACTGAGTAGAAGCAGTATTTCCCCCTTATTTTGTTTATTGTTATTATCAGCAGGATTCATGCCTATTCAAAAGCAGATTTCAGAACACACACACCTTTAGCCTCTTCATGATTTATGGTGAGTGACTGATCTCTCCTTGTCACGGTGGGAATTCAAGCAGGTACATTTATTATGTTTAAATAACATAATAAAAACTAAAAAGGAATTCTCATTCACTTGAGTGTGGTGGACACTTTGTGTAACTTCACAAGCACAAAACCTGCTGTAACAACACAATCCACTCCCTCCCCGCCACTCCATACCTGTCTGTACCAGTGCAGGACTTCAGCATCCCTTTTTACAACAAACCAACAAATCTTCCTTCAGGCTATTCACTTGAACAGCAGGTCACTATATGAAAAAAAAAAAAAAAAGGGAGGGGAAGGCGGGTAGGGGGTGGAGAGAAGTATGGACAGGACTACAGCTTGCAGTAAGGGTAAGCAAAGGAGATAAGAAAAGGTCTTTTCCAACAGAAACAATTCTATGATTCTGTGACAATGGGGAGATATCAAAACGTTCCCTCGCACAAAAGGGAGGAGGAGAAAGTTCTCTGCAAGTAAATAACTCTCTCAGGCATTGGGAGAAGGAAGTAGCTGGTCTCAGCCAAGAATGAGGAAATCAGCTGTGGCTGATTAGCAAACAATTGCCTCATTTACATGAACTCAATGTACTTCAGAGAGTCACTCCAGTGATTAACTAGTTTGGGTCTGTTGCTGATCATAAAAAGGTTTTGCTTGATGCCTGATAAACTATGTAAGTATGAAAGAAAGATTATAAATTTGTGTGATTTTTCTGTATGAGATAGCTAGAAATGAAAGGGATATTGTAAGGTCAAAAATAATGGCTGGTGACAACTGCTGGTGTGTATTTACCCTGCAGACACACCCCGAGCAGCCTCCCTCAGGGCTGCAGCCTGAGGCTGCAGTAGGTACTTTACAAATAAAGGGCATGGCTGCTGTCTGAAGAAAGCAGCACAGAGTTCAGAATCTGTCATGACCTTACAAATAAATAAAGCAATGCAGAGTTATCATACCACTCAAACACTGTTAATACACGATGTAGAAAATAGGGGAAAAAATATAGCAAACCAGCATTCCAGGCCTTCAGATTTAGCACAGCCTTGAATAGACATAGGTCTAATTCATCAAGGAAATGTTTTGAGATGGACATGAAGGTGAAATTACTTAGTTTGGCTTGAACCAATGTAACAGCTTACTATCACCAATAGGGTAAGGCCCTGCTTTTCTTTCCTCTCTCTCATTCCCAGACACAGGTCCTTCATCACTAACCCTTAGCTCTGAGGCCCACTTGAGATCACCCTGTGCATGTGTACACACACACACACACACAAGTACAAGGAGCTAATTCAGCTCACAAAGCTGACAGAAGACTGTTCACTTATTTCTTCTGGGTCAGCTGGGACTGGATGACTAATATGGCATTAGCCACATAATTTAATTTCATCCCAAAGGTGTACTTTGATGAGATCCTGACTTCACTGAAACGATCTGGGATTTTTTAAAAGTGGATTTTTAAGCCAGATCATTTGAGTGAGCCAATTTTAAATGCTTCCTAAAGAAATGTTACAGTGGCAGAACTGAGGAGGGAGACAATTGGAAGATGTTATTGGAAACAAGTCATCAAGGGAAGGAAACAAGAGTTGGGTTTCTTGGGAAAACCAATGTCTGGCAAGTCTGCACCTTCAGCATCTATGTATGTTCAGAGAGTAGACAGCACTGCTGGCACATCTCAGCGCCCATTCATTCATTACTTTTGCAAAGTAAACTCAACTGGTGACTCTTTCCAACACTGCTTACACAGTAACATCATTCTGCTACTTGAAATGGCCATCTTGCTTCCTTCCCTCATTCCTTCCTTAACCCTCTTACAGCACTCGTGTGAGCTCTGTGAGAGGTGCTTCGGCTTTAACAAAATCACACAGAACTATTCATTTTTCCTGTGGTTTAGTCAGTAGAACTTGCTTACAGTAGGATCAGACAAACAAAACAGCCAGCATCAGGGAAGTAAAAGGAATGTGTGACTTGGAGAAAGAGGGAATTGAATTGATCCTTTTGGCAGCAGCAAGCACCTAGACTAGTTCAAGCTCAGAATAAGAAAAACAAAGCCTCACCCTGACTGAAGAAAACAGCCAATGGCTCAGTTACTGTTGGCTGTAATATTTGGCCCAACGGCTGAATTTACCAGGTTTTCAAAGAACTTCTTGTCACCTTCCATAATTTCTGGATATAAGCAAAGAAGGATTGCAGTTCTCAATAAGAGATGCTCACCGTGGTGATGAGAGCAATACTCCAGCACCATGACAGGCAGGAGCAGTGGGGAATATAATTCGTCTTTTGTAACATTGCCAGTAGTAAGAGCAGTGGTACAGCTAAGAATGTACTTTTTGGACTCAGATCAATGCAGACTTTAGCAGATGGAGATTTCTCTTCCTGCCCTCTGTCCCCTCACTGAACTGCTTATCATCCCTAACTGCCTTCTAGGACACAAATCTCCACTTGCAGCAAATGTGTGGTGGCTCAGTTCTCTTTGGGTTCTTTCTTAGGAAAAGGCAGCAGTGCTGCTGGCCCTGGGGAAGGGAGGGTGAACATTTCCATTAAGTGAAGACAACCACAGAGATGACACGGACCCAACCCCGTGAAGAGGCTGAAGGAAAGGGAACAGAGAGAAGGCAACACAGCAGAGGCAGAGGTACAGTTATGCTGACAGCCAGACTGCACAGACTGTGATAAAGCACAGCAAAATCTAGTGCCACAGATAGAATCCAGGCATTGCAGGAACTAATAACTGCATCACGTACATTCAGAATTGCAGCATGTGATATATCATCATATGCTGTAACCACCCACTCCTAATAACAAGATCCTTCCCTTATTTTTTAGAAGCATGAAAAAGGGACCCATTATTGGACAGATTCTGTTTGAAGGTTGTGGGAAGACAATGGCCACAGGAATTAAAACACAGCTATTGCCATCTTAACACCTGCAGTTTTACTCCCACGACAGCATGACACCTCTCAGCATAAAGACTCAACCTGTTTGAATTGTACTCTGCAGATACTTCTTTAAATACCATGAGCTGTATCCTGGATTTTTCTTAAGTAGAAGGATCAAGCAAGTCTTAGTCTTGTTAAATTTTGCTAAAGATCCAAACTGATGCCAATTAAGCTACAGGTATAACTGTCAGACTTTTGTGATATAGCAGCATGCCGAGTGAGATTAAAGCAAGATAGAGCCAGTAACCCAGAATGCAGGAGTCTCTGCAAATAGAAAGGGAATTGGTCAAACGAGTATTTTTCAGACCTATTAAAATAGTCAAGCAGTGTTGTGTACTTCTGGAAAAGCCAAATGTGGCCACGAAGGGGCTTGTTTTCTCTTAAGGTGAGTGTTTCCTTGGGTGTATTTGAAGAAAGGTCGTTGAGCAGTCGGGGATGAGAACTGGATAGCGCTGAGGGCTTCAGGCTCTCAGCAGGGCATGGAGTGCTGCCACCTTTGGGGCATTTTCTGCAAACCCCTTTTCTTCACTCTTTAAACCTCACCAATGTGTAACACTGCTTCTTGTTCCACCAAGTCCTCCTGAATTGGAAATTCTCTCACCCTTCTTTTAACTGAGAGGTATGGAGCCATAGTTGGAAGGATATTTAATATCCATTGTTATATTGGATTATTAGGTCATTTTCCTGGTTTCCGAGAGACGTTTTTCCCCAACAATGCTGAGAAGCTTTATGTTTGATTAATGTGAAATAAAAACCATATTATTACAGTTTTATTCAGACTCACAACAATGCTGCTATAGATGAAAGCGATCTTTAGATACTGCTATCCTGAACGGAGTTATTAAATATGTGCTGCCTTAAAACAGGGGTCACAAATAATAATAACCAATAACCCTGCTCCAAACCACAACACTGCAAACCAATATGCTAAGAAACTGACAACTTTCAGGATGACACAAAAAGCTATTCACATGCATTCACTCCAACGGGTATTTACTGCAGAGGATTGTTTTTCTGTTGGGAAAAAGGCACATATCTTGTATTCCTCTGAGGTCAACAGGAATTCTGAATAAAAAGGCCTGGGTTGAAACTTTTCAGATTGCACTTGCTACTTCCCTGCATTCATTGCTGAATTTCACTTAACTTCCTATCCACGTGTGAGATTCAAATGCAATTATTTTTCTAGAAAGAAGATTAAAATGCCAATTCTGAAAATTTCCAGAGGTCTTACGCATTGGACTGAAGGAAATAGGAACTGCAAGAGAACAGACACCATCTAGTACTGTCAGGCAACAAGAGAGCACAGTGGCACATTTACATACAGCAGTTTTAATCATGAAGTACTCAGAATGACCTTTCCTCTTCATCTCAGGGCTTAGAGCCCTGGGTCTATCATGACAGGACAAGGGGTACTGGTTTTAAACTAAAAGAGAGGAGATTCAGACTAGATAGAAGGGAGAAATTTACAATGAGAGTGGTGAAACACTGACATAGGTTGTTCAGAGAGGTGGCAGAAGGTCCATCTCTAGAAGCATTCCAGGTCAGGTTGGACAGGGGTCTGAGCAATGAGCTCTAATTGAAGATGTCCTTGCTCACAGCAGCAGGGGTTTGGACTAGATGATCTTTAAAGGTCCCTTCCAAACCAAACCATTCTATGATAACACTTGGAGGAATGGGATTTTCAGACAGGTAAGAAGCAGACTTGAGTTATTTCAGTACCTGCTCCTTCTTCTGCACTGAGTTATGATCTTATAACCTTGCAGCTAGAAGCAGGCCATTCATGTGAGGATTCACAGGATCATAGAATCACAGAAACATCCAGGTTGGAAAAGACCCTCAGGATCACCAAGTCCAACCTACAACCCTACTCTATGAGATTCACCTTAAACTATAGCCCTAAGCACCACATCCAAATGACCCTTAAACACATCCAGGGTTAGTGACTCCACCACCTCCCTGGGNAACTCATCCCATTAATGTTGGCCCCTTGATCTAAGCCTATCCAAGTCCCTCTGAAGAGCCTCTCTGCCCTCATTCAAATCAACACTGCCACCTAACTTGGTGTCACCTGCAAACTTTCTGCTGACACTCTCTATGCCTCAATCAAGGTCAGCAATAAAGATGTTACAAAAAAGTGGTCCCAACACAGATCCCTGAAGAACACCACTAGTGCCTGGCTGCCAACAGGATGGAACTCCACTGACCACCACTCTCTGGGCCCTCCTGTCCAGCCAGTGCTTTATCCAGGAGACAGTGTCCTCATCAAAGCCATGAGTAGCCAATTTGTCTACAAGAATTTTGCGGGAAACAGTACCAAAGGCTTTTCCAAAGTCTAGGAGTACATCAACAGCCTTTCCCTCATCCAGTAGCCAGGTTATCTTGGCATAGAAGGAGATCAGGCTGGTCAGGCAGGCCCTGCCTGGATTCCCCAGGACAAAGTCTTTTTTGTTTGTTTGGTTGGTTGGTTTGGTTTGTGACAAATATTTTTGCAGAATTGTTCTATTTCCTCAGAGGGTAAAAGGTCAGGAATTACTTTGACTGATGTTCTAGACACTTATGGTTACATTTTCAAAGCTGTTCATGTTTCCAGCACAAGCCCTGTTATTGTCACAGGATTAGTGCACAGAACTTTCCAAATGCTGCTTTGAAAATGGAGCCAAAAAATATTATTTGTGTGTATTTTCTGGAATTAATGCAGACTGTGATTATTGGCCAGTCTTACAACAGTACTGTCACATACACATCTTTTGATGTACTACCTAAAGACACCCATTCAGACCTGTCTGCATTTCTTCAGTAGTTGAACATTTATTTTAAAAAGTAAAATTAAAAAAATTTCAACCTACCTCTTCCTTTGCCACAGATTAATAGAATCTGTCTTGACTCTGCTAATACTTTTTCTTGCCTTTTTTTCCCCCAGTTGTTTCTTAGGAATAAGGAAAAACAAAACCAAACCACCTTAAAATCAATAACATAATCTTTGTTTTGCTTAGTTCCACTAGAAACTTCACACAGCAATGGAATCAAACTGGTGCTAGCATTGCCAATTTCCCAGTTCCTTAAGCCTGATTAAACTTCTTCTCCCATTCTGAATTAAAATAGGTTTAGAATCTTATTACATTGTATGATTGCCTCAGGTGAGAGCTAGTTTTCTCCTTCTGTACCTGTACAGCATTTATTGCAATCACTGTTAATTTCTAACTATAAATGCTTCAAATGGTCTTCTGCTAACAGATCAACTTCTAAAGGAGAATGTGCCTTGGAGCCATTGTTTTAACCACTGAAATCATTAGTAATGGTCTTGACAAGGAAATAGAGGAAAAGAATGTGTCTTGTAATGGAGAGAACATCTAGGTTTTGTACCTTGATTACACTGAGGCATGACATACATTGCCCATCCATCACTACTAAATCTAAGGCAGTTCCAGACAGGTATCACTAGACACCTGGCACAGCTTGAGAAAGCTGGAAAGCCTAGAATCTGAATACCACAGAAGCAGGCATTTTCAGGATTATAATTTTGGCCTTAAGTGCCTAATTTTGCACTTGGCTTACTGCAGGCTTATAGACTTACACTCATTTGATTTTTATTCCACACACTGTCATTATCTTTTTTTTTTCTGTTTCTACAGTAAGGTAGGAAGCTGGCTACTGTTGGCTCCCTGTAAAACAGCAGGCTGAGAGAGTGTCATCAGGAGAGTTATTCAGACACCTGTGATGAATTCTTTCTCTGAATTGCCTTCTGGGTGGTAGAAACCTCTTTCTCTCAACAATTACAGAGAATCCTAGAAAGGTAAATCACCCAAAACAGACACTTTCCTTGGAGTGCCTCGAATGAAGCTGTGTGAAAATCACCTAACATCACAAAATATAACAACTCCCTTGCAAAGGTAACCCAGCCATGTCCAGTTATTACAAAAGCAAGTAAATTATGCTAGTTGTCATACTTACCTCTTCTATGAGCTAACATGCAGTTGATATAAAACACTATTTATCCCACAAGCCACATTTCAACTATTTCAAGACTAAATCTATCACTGACCTTAGCTTTCATCTTCCTCTTGTGTCAATTTTTTCTAGGATTTAAATATAATCCGACTAGAAAGAACAGAGATTAATTGTTCAGTAAGTAATGATAATTTCTCTTGTGTTGGTCTGGTATGAACACAGACAGCATCCAAAAGTCTTACAGCCACTGGTGTAATAAAGTTCTTTTTTTGGTGTGATTAAACATCAAATAGTTTTAAAGAACCCATTTGTAAAATTTGAATTTCAAATGCTTATTTCACTGCTGAAAATCTTGTATTATATTCAGACGGTTGATCTATAAATCCTCCCAATCCTTCAACTGCACTGGCCAAAGTACTACCATTCATTAGGTAAGGATAGTGACTACCTCATTTCAAATGAATCCTACTAGATGACAGGCAGTGGAGGAAATATTTTCTAGTGTGACATGAGCCAGAAATACAGTTACCTAGAGGAAATAGCACTGAGGGGCAGTAGATATTAAACAGGGAAAATGCTTGCATGATGATGTCTGTGAAGGAGGCCATTCAGAGCTTCTGCACAAGCAATATTTCTGACACAGTCTTGGCTACAATCCAAGGCCATATACTCATACACACATATATGTGTATAAAAACTATACAGTCTATCCTGGTATATAGGTTACAACTTAAATTACAAATCCTTCCACAACCCAACAGTTGTGGGCTACACTGTTGTATGTCACAAGGAACAATATTATTTTACTGTGTTGTTTAAATACATTTTATCTTGTGATGTACAGAAACCGATGGTGTCAGTCTGGATCTTATGGCTCCTTCAGCAAGAATCAGACATTTCTAAGGGTCTTAACATGCTGAGGACTAAGTAATAATTCAGTTCCAATTCTTCTAAGCCTAAGTTCTTGCACACAATATTAAAAAATCAATGGGAGTGTTCACATGACTACATTACAAGTATATTCATAAAGCTGGAAGAACTATTGCCTTACTATATACCCGTGAATAGGAGTAGTTTTATGTCAGTGGAGAAGGAAGGTCTATAACAGATAGACATGCTCTCCACAGAACCTGGAATAAAATCAAGGATCTTAAACTGAACAGATGCTTCCAAGTGATTGATAGTGAAGTACAAATTAATAATAGCCCTCAGAATTGCTACAGTCTGGTATTTAATTGTTTAGGGTTTCACTTTCTCTATGTTTGCTGTTGATTTCCACCTAAGAAAACCTCAGAACTTAAAGAGCAAATTCACTATATACACTTCTTGGTAAGTAAACCCCTTTGGAGATGAAGAAGGTATTTTGAAATTAGAGAATCATAAAATGGTTGGGGCTGGAAGAGGTGTCCAAAGTTCATCTAGTCCAACCCCCCTTCAGTCAACAGGGACATCCTCCACTAGATCAGGTTGCTCAGAGCCTTGTCAAGCCTGACCTTAAATACATCCAGGGATGGGGCCTCAGCTCTGTTCCGGTGTCAGATCAGCCTCACGGTGAAGAACCTGTTCCTAACATACAATCTAAATCTCCTCTTCTCTAATTTCAAACCATTGCCCTCATCCTACCACTGCAGGCCTTCCTAAACAGTTCCTCTCCAGCCTTCTTGTAGCCCCCCTTCAGGTACAGGAAGGCTGCTATTAGGTTTCCCTGGAGTCTTCTCTTCTCCAGGCTGAACAACCCCAGCTACCTCAACCTGTCCTCATAGGAGAGATGTTCTGGCCCTCTTGATCTTCTTGGTGGCCCTCATCTGGACATGCTCTATAAGGTCCACAACCCTCCTGTGTTGTGGGCACCAGAGCTGGATGCAGTACTCCAGGTGAGGTCTTACCAGAGCAGAGCAGAGTGGCAGATCACCTCTCTTGATCTGCTGCCCACACTTCTTTTGATACAGCCTAGGAAGCCATTGGCCTTCTAGGCTGTGAGTGCACATGTTGACTCATGTTCAGCTTCTCTTCCACCAGAACTCCCAAGTCCTTTTCCACAGGGCTGCTTTCTGTCACTCATCCCTCAGTATGTTTTTCTCTTTTATCTGTGGTGCATAACAGAGTAGGTTTGCAACAAGTTATGGATATACAAAAACACATGACAGCTGCCTACCTGCATAAATATATTGGTCAATGAATAGTTGTGTTGGGCTGGAATGCTGGTATGGAATGCTAGTATGTTTCACAGCCAAGCCAGGCATTTGTAGAGCCTGGCCTAACAAAGGGAATAGGCTCAGCTATATTAGAGAAGCTTTGCTCTCAACAAGGTGGAATCACCCTCTCCAGGCTGTTAAGAGTGTACCAGTGCTACATGACAGAGGGCCTGTGCAGAGAACACAAAGGCCTACCTGCAAGTACCAATGACACTTTTCAGAGCAACTTATTTTACAACAGCAACTTGCAGGCTGTGGAGGTGGGCAAAGGACAATATGCTTCTGTAGAGCAAAAAGTGAAGTCTTCAGACTTTCTTAAGTAAAAGCTTGAAGGTTATCAATTCCTTTTTTATATTTTTTTTCTTTTTAGCAACAAACAAACAAAAAAAAAAAAAAAGTTAAACCAGACTTTAATGATACAAAGCAAAAGAAGAACAGCACAGGACTGAATAAGAGAAAATGCGATGTACTTTTATCACTCTAACCTAAGGCAACTCGAGTGGTGGGACTTCTTCTTCCAGTGCATAGCTAAGTCAGGAATAAAAAGCTTAGTTCAAATTCAGTCTGGAAACAAGAGGAAAATGCTTTCAGTTACAATTTGGTCTTGTCCACAACAGTTCTGTTGGCATTCAGGATGCATCCACAGTTTTTAATATATGGGGTACCTCCTATTAATAGTTGGGATGCATTTCAGCCCAGAGTGCAGCAACAAGGTCAAGAGAAGTTTAGAATTTATTACAGAAAAAAGATTGCTGCTGTGGGACCTCTCTGGCTTCAAGCCCTGGAGAGCAGAAAGCAGCCCCCCATAACTGCTGGTCTACACAATCTCCATTGTTCTATCAGGTTTCACAGCTGCAGAGGTTGCTTCCTCTTCCAGAAAGCAAGAGCTCTGCTCCCTGCAAAGCTGCACAGCAGCTCTGTGACAGGAAGGCCTTTTCTCTTTCTGCCTCATCTGGAGATGGGCCAGGGGAGCAGTGTGCTGGTCTTCTATGCTCTTCACTGTTTATATCACCCTGCCCCAGAACCAATTAATTTGGCCTGAATAACCCTAGGAGTCTCAGGTGGCTGAGCCTTGATAAGGCATTTCCTCTCTGTGCTAGTCTTGATAAAAATTGTTCGAAGGATACATCTCCTAAATTATCTAATCCTTTGGTTTTGTATTTGTTTTTGTTTTTTTAATAAAAATAAAACAACTTTTGCCTTATATATAAGACTTTGAAGGCAGACCAAGAACACATCCTCACCCTAAGCCTAAGCCTAACACTAACCCTAACACTAACTCTAACTCTAACCCTAACCCTGGAGGGTTGGTATTAGATGATCCTTGAGGGCCTTTCCAGACCTGACAATTCGTGATTCTATGATAACATATGAATTAAATATTTTAAAGCACTGTGTAACTGATTGCCTGTGTTTGTCAGAGACANGTATAATTTTTATTTTATATCTAATATATAATATATATAATGTATAGTTTTACTTTTATATCTATAATATCTGCTAATATATAATTATATAGCATTATATAATGTTATGTATATAAAAATAAAAAAAATAAAATATAACTAAGAGGTTAGCTAAGAGGTTATCATAGTCCTTCCATATAATTTTTCATNTTTCCAGACCTGACAATTCGTGATTCTATGATAACATATGAATTAAATATTTTAAAGCCCTGTGTAACTGATTGCCTGTGTTTGTCAGAGACACTCTTGCTTGTTCCTAAAAGGATTCTTCACCTAATAGTTTCCTTTTGGCGGAAGGAGCTTAGGCTAAACATTTCCCAATCTTTTTAGTAACTTCATCCATTTCTACACTGGACTTCCCCCAAACCTCCCAGCAGAAATCACCCGCAATTCCCAGCTGACGACAGTCGGAAAGGCAGCATATTTGTGGCATAAGGAAACCACAGTTTGAAGAAATCTGTGGAGTTACAAAGGGATCGATGCAAGCTGTGAAATGGGAGCTGCAGAGCGGTACCGCAGCACCCTGCTATGGCGCACTGCCATCTGCTGGACACCTGCGCTGCCTCGCAGGGAGCCCGCGGGGCAAGGAGGCTGCGGAGGAGCACGGAGACAGCGCAGGGCCGGGCAAGACAGAAACAAAGATAACTCCCGGTCAGCTGCTATGCTCCTGAGGGAGCAGAACATTCAGACTAACTTGTAGGCATCTGATTACTTAATTACCATGGCATATGGTTAGCCTTGAGTGTCTTCATGGTCTTTTCCAGCAACATACATGTGAAATCTGGGCATGAACACTCCAGAAAGATCAAACAGAAAATATAGGAAGATTTGGCCCAAAATTTGACATTTAATCATGNGTCTCACCACACTTACTGTAAAGATTTTTTTTTTCTATTATCTAGTCTATTTACTATTGTATATTAATATTTATGCATAATTTTTCATATTCAATGCAGATTAAAATAGTGACTTTACCCACAAAACATCTCTATGAGACAGGGGAAAAAAAATTCTGTTTTACTTCACAGATTGGGTGGCCTGAGAAAGACAATACCTCACAGGGTTTTATCTGACAAAGCGATTTCATATTATTTCCAAATGGCCTTACTCCACTCCAGAGGGAAGTGAAACCATTTTGATTTATAATAATTTAACAGAGTTTCATTGGAAACCCAATCTGTCATGTTCTGAATTCCCACCATGGCTGTGCATGGGCAATTTTGTCAGTCCAGAAAGCTTTTAGTTACTGTACTTCCCAAAATAAATGCATCACTAATCAGCAGCTACTAAAATACCATCCAGTCTGAATCTAACCTTTTCCAATAAATTAACAAAAATCCAGATTAAGAACTACTTTGTTTTTCTAGGGAGATCATGATCTCCTTCCCTGTTTTGTTGGTTTGTTTTTTTTTTTCCTAACATGACTCAGAACACTCTTCCTAAAGGAAAATTATCTGCCTTTATTAGATTAGGAGTTGGCAGCAAACTGAAATGCTAGTTTGTCATATCAGATGACACCAGGGCTTAAAACTTTTCATATTCTTCTAGTTACACATTCTAGTAGAGCTCTGTACAAATTCTCACATCTGAATTTTTTAAAAGCCTCATTTTTGCTTTCTGCCTGATGCTGAACGAGCAGAAAGAACTCTGGCATTTCATTTTGTTGGAAAATCTCAGTTGTTTTTAGAAGAGAAAAAATTAACTTGGCTTACTTCCATCTTGGGTGTATGTGCTGCAATAAAATTCACTTCCTTGAGGGAAAGTGCCCGCACTCCCCATAAAACACAGGAAATTCAGGCATTCAAAACAGGAAATTTAATGGGCAGGCACTTAGGCTACCAGTAAAAGATGCCCCAAAAAAAAGAGAGGATCTCCTATTTGTTACCTACAAGCAGTCAGGGGCCTATCTTTGTTTGGGATTCTCAGCTACTGGCTCTTGACTAGAGCTGGTGTCTACACATCCATCACCAGCCCCTTCTCACAAAAAGTAAGACAGAGGATTCAGAATGTTTCCCAGTTTGCAGTACTTAGTAACTTGATGGTTAAAGGGGACTGTAGGGGAAGGTGCATGTTTTAATTCCTCCTCTGCATAAACTGAAGCCTTGAGTTTTGTTCTTCGGTGACCTGCTTTTCAGGACAGGCGATCGAGACTCTCTTCTCCTCTCCCTCTGGCTCCAAACTAGAGAACAAGAAATTCAAACCCTCTGCTCCAGGAAAGCTCACTGCCTGCTGTGCTGGGGGAGGCACAGAGAAAATCTTTACATATGTCATTTCCTACTTGTCTTTTGTGTAGGGGGATCTAGATCCAGTTGTCATCAAAAGGAAGCCCCAAATCCCCAAGCCCAAAGCCTTTCTTGCAACATTTTCAAGATTCCTTAACCTACCAATATAATTCCATTTCAGGCTGATTTTGTGGTCATTTCATATAAATAGACTAGAGTTCTTTAATTTCTGATGAAAACACAGACTTAAGAAGGTTTAGTTTCTCTTTTAAAATGGAAAGACCTCCTTGTCAGATGCAGTAAGATTTTAAAATGCTACTCCAATCTTAGAGTATAAACCTGACACTGACAGAATGAAAGTTTTATGATGTGATCTCTCTCTCTCACTCCCAGCTAAGATTAATAAAGCCCTCATCTCCCCTTTGGCCTCCAGATCTCATTCCAGCAGGAAATCACACCTTGAAGTAAGTGATCCTGCCAGATAGTTCACAGATTCTCATTAACAGTGAAAGTGACAGGCATGCTCCGTCTCAGCTCTTCCCAGAAAAAAAAAAAAGTGTGTTCATCTACACATGTAAGAGTTGTCCCTGCCTGTAATTAGTGTCCTCTTTTTTTTTCCTAGACAATACACATGGAAGAATTTGGTTTATTCTAAAGTTTTTATGAGGGTTTTTTGGCATACTTATTACTGTACTATCTTCCCCTTTACTCTGTTCTTGTGAGACTCCATCTCGAATACTGTGTCCATTTCTGGTGTCCCCATCATGAGAAGGACATGGTACTGTTGGGGTAAGTCCAGAGGAGAGCCACAAAGATGACTGAAGGGCTGGAGCACCTCTGCTATGAGGACAGTCTGAGGCAGCTGGGGTTGTTCAGCCCAGAGAAAAGAAGACTCCAGGGAGACCTAATAGTAGCCTTCCAATACCTGAAGGGAACCTAGAGGAAAGCTAGAGAGTGACTTTTCATAAGGGTGTCTAGCAATAGGACAGGTGGCAATGGTTTTAAGCTGAGGGAGAGTAGGTTTAGACTGGATCTTAGGGAGATGTTCTTCAGTAAGAGGGTGGTGAGACTCTGGAACAGGCTGCCCAGAGAGGCTGTAGATGCTCCCTCCCTGAAGGTGTTCAAGGCCAGGTTGGATGAGGCCCATGCCAACCAAGTCTAGTTGAGAGGCATTACTGCCCATAGCAGGGAGGCTGGAGTAGATGATGTCTAGGGTCCCTTCCAACCTGAGCCATTCTATGATACAAACCTATATTATAACATACTATCCTAGTAGATAAGATGAAATACTTCACACAGCTACATTTCTGAGCATTTTTACACTGTGTAATACAATGTACAACAGAAAGCACCCAGAAATGTTAACATAATTAACATAATGCTTTCAAAAAGCAGCCTATGGGGGGAAGGAAAGCCTAAGTGGAGTAAGCCAGAAAACTTCTATCAGACATGATGCAAGGTACCTGAAGGACTCTGTTAACCAGTTCACTTCTATCCAGGCTGGACCCAGTGATGGCACTGTCGTCAGTGCCACTCACAACTGTCAGTTTTAAGCACAGTATGACAATGCAACTACAGGTTCAGTCGAGCTTTTGTATTACTCTGGAAAGTGATCTCGAATCTGTATTTTGTGGGCTTTTTTTTTTCCCCCCTTTTTCAAACAGTAACATTTCCAAGACATAACTGATTCATTGTTCTGTGCTGGGACCTATTACTCTAGATTTCCAAGAGGAAAGGACTGGTATTTTTGCCTTTGAGATTGCTCTAAGAAAACACCTGCATTTAGAATAACAAATTTTACAGAGCTATGAGATATTGTCCAGGGTACAAGTGGAAATATTAAGAGTTATATCCCCGATGAAGCTGAAATTAATATATTTCAATTTTCTTTTTTGCTCTTGCACACATGGAATATGTTTAATATAATTCTCAATGCCAGTAGACTTCTTCAAAGCCTAATTGAGATAAATTTACTGTCAGAAGAAGGAACTGTGTATTCACACAGGATCAATTACTTCTAGTCTTATTCCACATTTTACCATGAAACGTAGTGAGCATTTTTGTTGTCACCACAGAGAATCTGACACAAAGGAAATGCCTCTAATTGCAATCGCATAACCTCCAACTTACTTCTAACCTAATTCTAGCTGTTATTATGATTGGACTATAAAAAGAACCTCTGGAAGATCAGTTGTGAATGGCACCAGAACAATAAACTTCTTTTATTTCTCTTCATTTCTGCAGTAACATAGATGAGATCTGATCAAGTAGCCAAATTCAGTAAAAGGTGTGGATCTCTGATATAATATCAACCAAAACTCTCTAGTTCTCAACCCAAATTTAGTACTAAGTAACAGTGTCCAACATAATGGCTGCTCAGTCCTGCTCCCATGACAAGGTTTTTGTCAGGCAAATAAACCTGAGGTACAAGAGGCTGGCTAGAGTCATTTAGGATCCAAAACAACAGAGCCACATAACCAGACCTACACCCTCATGCCACCTAAAAATCACAGCTGAGCCATGGCACACATAATTTTTGCCAGGGCAACATAATTTAGTAACATAATGACAAAGTGTTCTGTAATTTTATAGAGCTGTACCGATGATAGGGCAGGGTGGCAATGCACAACCATCATGTTCTCCTCAGTGTAGTTGCCCTTATCTAATTTTTCAGGTTTAAGATAAGAATATGATATGGGATTTTGATACATTTGGAGGTTATTTAAAATAAATGCTCGTTGATAAGACACATCTTGCATTTTAGCAAAGTTACTGAGGTAGTTCTGCCTAGAGATCTTCACTATTTTATAGCTTCCACCACACTTAAGTGCCAGATGTTCTTCTGCCTCACTTTTGATCCAGGCAGGTATTGCCTTTTTGTCCCTTTTGGGGCTAGACCTTTAACCTCTGAAGGTAATTATGTTGTTTACAAGCTTAAAGCTCCTTCAGA
Organism: Ramphastos sulfuratus; assembly: GCA_013399055.1. Classification (NCBI taxonomy): domain Eukaryota; kingdom Metazoa; phylum Chordata; class Aves; order Piciformes; family Ramphastidae; genus Ramphastos; species Ramphastos sulfuratus. Next base: position 88,532 of record WBNM01036818.1, on the reverse strand, counting down.
CAAACTTAACAAAATATGGAACATCCTTCAACATGAGCACGAATTATTTCTTATGCTCACTTTGCTGCACAATGTTAAAATAGATATTTCTATAGAAACAAGGTTATTATTTGCTGTGACTGAGTTTAAGCCTGATAGCTTTGGCTAATACACAGGATATGCTGTTATTTTTTTCTTTCAGACAAGAAGTCTTTCTCCTTGAGATCAAGAAGCAAATACAGTTGTGCACTGTCACTCCAGTTCTGCCTACAGGTTTTGGAGTAATCTGCAGTGCAATTTGCAAAATATATCAGTTTTTATTACTGAAGCCTAGGGATTATTTTCCAGGAACAATTTTGTTTCTTTTTCTCCTGAATGTCCTTGACTGAGGTTATTCCCCTTTGTCACTACAGACTGTCATTGCATGGAAATTACATAGTCTTCATAGTCTGAAAATTTATTTTTCTGTTGCATTGCCATGAAAATAGATCATCTTGCTGTTTTGTTTTTTTTAGTGCATGTGCATATTCATTATCTTCCTAACTTGCCTGCTTAAATCTGTACTGTACTAGCATGTTTTCTGGTTTCATACTTCAGTTTACAAACCACCAATATTTTGAAGTCTGAGATTGTCCTCTGTAACATCCAATTACAACAGCACTGCAGGCAGGAAATGAAGTAAATTGTATTGAATAAGCTCAGAACTCCTGTTTGAGCTACATCCATGAAACACAATTGCATGCATCTGTCTGTGGCATTTGCTACAATAAGACATCTTGTAAATGCTTACAGTTATCACTTTAGTGTTTAAGTTTGAGTCTCCATTAAATACCACTGGCTTTTTCTTGCTGTTTATAGAGGAGCCCTGCTTCACATAAAACAGAAAAACAGCAAAGTGAAGCAGGACACTAAATTCATCTCAGGGTTCTGCTGACATCAGAAATCAGTCAAGCTTTGCTCAAGAGACTCTTCGTGTATTTATAACCCTGTCCTTTACTGGCTTCTTCCATTTACTCTATACGTGGGTGACCTACTGAATATTTGCATGACAGCCAATATGGGTCTCTCATATGCTGACAGTGAGCTGTCTCATGTTAGGACCCACACACCAGCCAGGTTTCAAAAAGACCTGGACAGAAACATTTATCATGTAGCAAGAACTAAAGAACCTGCCTGTTAAACATTATCCATGAAAACAAAACTGTTGTAAAGAGAGGCAGACGAGATAGAAGGAACTTAAGATGAAAAGCTCATTTGGGTTTTGTACAAACAATGCTGGTTTTCTTTGTTAATATTTCTTTGGTAACAGATTTCTGCAGAACTTTTTTTAGGGCCATGTACTCAGCTTTTCCTCAGTGCCAGGTAAAGGCATTGTTCAATGAGATGTTGTACAGCTGCCACCTGCTCACACCATCTTACATCATGTTATGACAGTGGTTACAGCAGCCTTGTTCTCTCAGTGACTCCATGGATGTTCTTTCTACTGCTTGTTTTGTTGTTTGTTTGTTGGGTTTTTTTTTCATCATTCTGAGTAGTTTCTGGCTATTCTGAAAGCCATTACCAGCAAGGACAAGTTTAAGTAATGAGACCATTAAAGGTCAATGCATTGTTCCTAACAGCTTTCTGGTAGCACACAGGACAGGAGGCAGGACCTCGCACTCCTTGACTGTAATGAAACCCATATATTTGCCTCTCTGGCTAAAAGGAGTGATCTGGATGTTTCTGGCATGCATGTTTGCATGAGCTCCTTCCATCAGCATTACATCTCAATGGTAAAAATCTTCCCTTGCTGACATAAAAGTACAATAATTTTCTAATCTTATCTATAAAATAGGACAGTATTATTTGTGGTGGCTTAAAGCTTGCTTCTGATAGAACACTTTCTGTTGATACCTCTTCAAAGGTAAGCTAGGTCCTACAGCAGGAATAAATCCAATGCTACTGGACCATTCTGTACTCTACTAGGAATAACTCTTTTCTAGTTTGTTCACAGTATTAAAACACTCTTTAGCTAAAATAATCCCACTCCCTTTTAATTGCAATCAGCTCTCCTACTTCAAAAGCTAGCTCAGTTGCTTTGAATCTTCTAGTTGTATCCGTGTTTCTCTTTGGGAGGTACAAAGTCACCCACAAAAACAGAAGACTTAAGCATTACAGTAAGGTGTTGATGGCATCTGCACCCCAAAGTTCATGTCCTGAAAATACTGTCTGAACAAAGGAGCTACAGGGGCTATTTGCTTGCTTTCTTGTAAGATGTGGGGTTTATGCCATGAAGAACGAAGTAGCTTTCACTGTAAGTGGGTGTTGGAATGACTGAACCTACACCACTCTTGATGTGTGCCCTGCAGCAAATCATTGCTCTCTCTGCCACACTTCCTTCAACTGCAAAATGAACTCATTGTAGAACCATTCTCAGAGCAGAGATGGAAAAATAACCAGTAATGTAGATATCTATAAAATCTGTGATCCTGAACTATACACTTCTAAAACGAGAAAGGTGAGGGGACTGGCAGCTTTTGATACATTGATTTTTTTTTTTTTAAATTTTTTTTTTACTACAATGAAATTAAGAAACTGTCAGAGAAATTGCCAGAATATGAAGATTTTTTTTTGCTTAATTGTTCAATAAACATTGACAGCTCTCAGTTTCTGGAGGCAGAGCTTCAGGAAAATGAACAACTCTTAGGACTGGGTACCCAGAAGTCCTCCAGTCAAGATATCAGTTCAAGAGGAGACCAAGAGCTTACACTATCAGCTGCAGGGCAGTATGCAGACCAACCACTTGGTACCACCTCCAAACTGCAATGAGTAAGAGCCAGTTTGTGACTCATCTAGGATATGCTATCTCTTCAATCTGTGCTTCATTCATGAACATGGGCTGTAAATACTGTAAATGAAACCAATTCTTCAAAACCAGCTTGTAACCTTCTAACCAAACCACAACTGGATAAACCCCTTGCGAAAATATAATTGAAACAGATCTCTGGGTCTAAATGTAAGAAATATAGAACCTAATGTCATAAACCCTCACTGGACTTATGCAGAATGATTTCAGAAACTGAAAGACACTATTAAATGACATCAAGGCACTAAATTAACCTAGTGACAGTCCTTACTGAATTGTTCTCTACTGTGCACAGAAGACTGAAAAGATTAGGAGTGCTTAGTCTAGAAAAAGATTAAATCAAATCTGGTCTAAGAAATAGAATTGGGATACTTTCCATTTACTTGTATTCATAAGGGAAGAACAAATGGGGATTCATGATTATGACAGACTAACATATGCCTGTAATGTTTGTGCTGACCTGTAAATTTGATTCTGGGACCATTATGTTGCCTGAAAAACTTCTAATTTTGTTTATTCTTTCCTTTTGCATTTTTCCACTTAGAAGTAAATGCACATTGAATGGCAAAGTCTTTCCATTCAGCAAGATCACCATTAAACAAGAAATATGCCCCAAAATGGCAGTGCAAATTATTCATCTGGGTTCATTCTGGAAAATGGTCTGCCTGCAATTCCTAAAACCTGTTTGTCCTTGTTTGCATTCATAATACAAGGGCAGAGTTGAGGCAGGCCATGGATCTCATGACTCCTGGAACTGCTAGAGACCCTCTGACAGAGAAATTACACCATGACTGATTTTCTGTACTGAGATCACTACAACAACTCATCAGCTGAGTACAGGATTAAGAGTGTATTGCAAAAGTCCCATCTCCAGTAAGGAGCTCAGAACAAATCAGAAACACACCCCCTTTATTCCTTGTCTTATAGCTTATGAAGAATAATAAAACATTAGGGGAAAATAGTTTCCTATATATCACAGAATCACGGAAATAACCAGGTTGGAAGAGACCTCTAAGATCATTGAGTCCAACCTATCACCTAACCCTTCTAATTAACTCAACCATGGCACTAAATGCCTCATCCAGCCTTCTCTTATCTCCAGNTTGGCCTTCTTGGCCACCTGGGCACACTGCTGGCTCATGTTCAGTCAGCTGTTCACCAGTACCCCCAGGTCCCTCTCTGCCTGGCTGCTCTCCAGCCACTCTGTCCCCAGCCTGTAGTGCTGCATGGGGGTGTTGTGGCCAAGTGCAGAACCTGGCACTTGGCCTTGTTAAAACTCATGGTGTTGGACTGTGCCCATCTGTCCAGCCTATTCAGGTCCCTCTGCAAAGCCCTCCTGCCCTCTAACAGACCCACATCTGCTCCCAAGTTGGTGTTGTCTGCAAACTTACTGATGGATGACTCAATCCCCTCATCCAGATCATCAACAAAGATATTGGACTGGACTGGGCGCAGTACTGATGCCTGGGGCACACCACTAGTGACTGGCTGCCAACTGGATGTGGTTCCATTCACCACCACTCTCTGGGCCTGGCCACATGTAACAGACACCTCTGGAAAGACTTGGCAGCTACTGTAACATGCTAGGAAGCTGAGTCTTTTTGTTTCTGTTAAATGATGGACTGATAGCTCATACGAGATAATCAAATCCTAGCATTAAAAGAAAATAACCAAATGTTCCTCTGTTGTGCTCAGAAGGAAGGATGAGACAAGGGCTATGTTATAATCCACAGTCTTTGGAGGATTTGTCAAGCACATACTATTAAAATAAACACTCAGCTCTAAGGAAACCTACATTAAGCTCCAACTGAAAATATTCTAAGAATTAGAGCTTACAGGAGAAGGAGGCTGAGGAGCTGATACAGTGGTTCTATTTCACTCAGCTTCTAACTCTTACAAGGGAATGAGAATCCATAAGATATCAGCCAACTCTGTGAAGTAGAAACTACACAAAAACCTGCTAGAGTGTGGACCAGTTTAGAGTTGAATGCTTTCTGCTTTGTTTCTTTTCTTTTTTTTTAGTTCCTAATGGTATAGTTTCATTGTGTTCCTTTGTAGCCATCTTATTTTTATTTAAAATCTAATGGCATCCAAGTATAAGATGATGTTTTCAGATCTGGAGAGTTGGTGTAAATTTATTGTGGCACTAGTTTAAAAACAAACAAAACTCAAAACACCCCAGACCTGAAAGCAGAGTATCTGCAGCAGAGCAGGATAGTTGAGTTGCACTATATCAACACTGACATTCTCATTTTTAAAGTAATCATTGCAGCAAGAAAGGAATATAATATTCTCACTTTAGATGCTACTACTAAATCCAGATTTCTTCTTGGAGAGAAACTGAGTTTACAATTACAGCAGACTCAGTAGTGAATGAAAATAAACAAAGATCTGAAATATATAAAAAGCCCAAAGGAATATAAAGGCAACTGTTGCACCACAACATGTACAAAGCACCCATCACGACAGTATCTCAGATGCTGCTGAAACTTTCCTGGGTAAAATATATTTGTGTAGATTGAAAAATAAAGCACTTAAAATTCAAGAAAAGCTAGATTCAGAGTGGTGTTATAAATGTAATTCTCTCTTTATGCCTTCCCAACCTATGCACTAAACTGCAGCAGGGTACCCCTAGGCAAATAATAGGCTATCATGTAATTGTACACTGCATCATAATATATTCACTCCAGAAGGCAGAATTAAAGAGACATCTACTTTAATGGGAAGAAAAAAGGCAAGTAATGATGGTGAAGGATTTACAAGTCTATATTTATCAAGAACAGAGAATTAAAAGGCTTTTAGCAAATGGACTTTTTTGAACTGGTGAAAGTATCACATTGGTACTCTCCATAGTTACAGCTCCAGCACCGGTAGCAATAATAGAAGTGATGTTAGAAATTAGGCTTAAGGCACTAAGGCTCAAATTGCTGTCATCACCAAGGGGAAATACTACATCTAATTGCAGATCCTCAAACAGCCAGCTAGACTGATTTAGTCTGATGACCTATCAAGATTCAAAACTGAATTTAGAGTAAGATTTTCTGGAAATTGGCTGTATATAAATTCTTCATGTGACTTCTAGAACATACTATTCAGATCTTGTCCCCTTTACATTCTATGTTTTAAATTACTCTTTGTACCATCTTATGGCATTTAGTGAAGAACATGTTTAGTGACCAGAAGGTGTAATTTCATACAAGTTGGCTGTAGCAGCAACACAAACATGCTGAGATCTGAGAGGACAACTCTCACAAGTGCTTGTATTCACAATGACCTCATTTGTCTCAGCTTCAGAATGAAAATATGATAAAGCTTCTTACTAAGTAGGTTTCTATTCCTTGTTCTAGTAGGCCATTAATGTAAATACTAATAATCATCAACTTTGCTCTTGTTCCTGTTGCTGCAATAACAAATCAATTCTCAGTATTATCCAAAGGATGCGGATTTACATATCAGCAAAGGTTGGGAGTATTCCAACTATACATTTTGGCTCATGTTCATTTCCAGTAATAACACTAACTACAGTACTCAACAAAATAAACTGCACATGATTGGAATTTACCTTCTAAAATACGCAGTTCCTATGTGCAGCCACTGGATGGACTTGTGGAGCCAGTGAATGTTTTTTTATTATAGACAAGATACACAATTAGGTGGGAGGAACTTTACCTTCAGGGCAGGAGGAGGAGTTTTCTGTAGAAAGGACTTCAGCCTAAAACACAAGGTACAAGGAGGGATTTTAGCCTCCCCTCTTCAACTGATTCTTATTTTTCAACACAATTAGTTAAAAACAACAACAACAACAAAAGCTGTAGAAATGAAGTGAACGGAGTGATAAGAACATTAGTTTCTAGAACACACAGGGCAGTTCCAAGTGTGGTTATTTGGCATTTAAGTTTTAGGGTTAAAATATTAAATATTGTACTGAAGGGAAGCTAGGGAATTTTGCTCATTCAGTTTGCAAACAGGCCATAGTTATTTAATGTTCTGCTTAGTTTTTCAAACATATGCTACTTTAAAACGCTCTTGTTCTCAAAGAATAAATTAGGAAGGTATCGGCTTAAGCTATCTTACCTTTTTCTTTTGGAATAGTAACCACTTTGAACTACTCTGAATTCTAAGTGTAAAACAAGCCCTGCCTTAAGTATCACACAGTATCACAGTATAGCAAGGTTGGAAGAGACCTCAAAGATCATCAAGTCCAACCCACTACCACAGACCTCAAGACTAGACCATGGCACCAAGTGCCACGTCCAAACGTGCCTTGAACACCTCCAGGGACGGTGATTCCACCACCTCCCTGGGCAGCCCATTCCAGTGGGGAATGACTCTCTCAGTGAAGAACTTTCTCCTCACCTCGAGCCTAAACTTCCCCTGGCACAGCTTGAGACTGTGTCCTCTTGTTCTGGTGCTGGTTGCCTGAGAGAAGAAAGCAACCTCCTGCTGGCCACAACCACCCTTCAGGTAGTTGTAGACAGCAATAAGGTCTCCCCTGAGCCTCCTCTTCACCAGGCTAAACAATCCCAGCTCCCTCAGCCTCTCCTCATAGGGCTTGTGCTCGAGGCCTCTCACCAGCCTCGTTGCCCTTCTCTGGACACGCTCAAGCACCTCAATGTCCTTCTTAAATTGAGGGGCCCAGAACTGGACACAGTACTCAAGGTGTGGCCTAACCAGTGCAGAGTACAGGGGGAGAATGACCTCCCTGCTCCTGCTGGCCACACTATTCCTGATGCAGGCCAGGATGCCATTGGCCTTCTTGGCCACCTGGGCACACTGCTGGCTCATGTTTAGGCGGGTGTCAATCAGCACCCCCAGATCCCTTTCTGTTTGGCTGCTCTCCAGCCACTCCGACCCCAGCCTGTAGCTCTGCATGGGGTTGTTGTGGCCAAAGTGCAGCCCCCAGCACTTGGATTTGTTGAAAGCCATCCCCTTGGACTCTGCCCATCTGTCCAGGCGCTCAAGGTCCTGCTGCAGAGCCCTTCTGCCCTCCAACCCACCAACATCTGCCCCCAGCTTGGTGTCATCTGCAAACTTGCTGATGACTGTAAACTTTAGCATGATCATCCATGAACATAAAAAAATTATTTCCTTTTTTATTACAGCTGGCTGTTGCAAGTGTTTCTGAGCATTTGGAGTGCATTATATTTAACTATAGTACAGTTGAGCTTTTCAGGCTGAGTTACCATTTCAGTGTCATATACATGTGACTCCATATCCTGTGTTCTGCTGCTGTGTAGCTAAGAGAAGTAGTAGGTATCAGTTGTAACTCAGTAAATTCACCCCAAAGAAAATTCAAGTAAATAGGATTGCTCTAGGGAGAAGTGAGGTTGAGGAATGAAAGTATACATCTATGAGCCTAGGAGAAAGAAGAGCTGTTGCTTGCATCTTCCCATACCTGCTGTGCTAAATCTGCAAGCAGTGACAGTGCCTAGCATTGCTCATTCACCCTCCCTCTGCACATAAACCCAGTTACAGGATGTAAATGTGGCTCATGAGGTTGTATCATTTGATCTGACTGCCATCCTCTATTCTGTCCCAAACAACTTAGAGTGGCACCAAGCCCAGCTCTAGGTGATGTTACTCTGCATGCCTGAATTTGTCTGTGTGCTGTGAAGGCCATGTGCAGAGTTTGCAGTGAATGAGTGTCCTCGGGGTCTTTATTAATTGCATGGGACAGTCTTACTGAGTGCCTATTATAGGCAGGAAGTGTGAGGTACAGTTCAAAAAGGCTTATGAGTGGGGAAGGAAGGCTGGGGCAGGTTCAGTGTCTATTGCTCTCAGTCCTCTTTTGGAGCAAATCATGAAAGGAGACTAAAGACATGGCCTAGCCAACAGCCACCTCCCTATCCTAATTTACTTCTTAAGCATATACAAAAACAACTCTGTGGATAAAATGACACTTGCAGAAAATTGACTCTGGATCACACCAGTATTTTGCTGCTTTCTACAATAATCTGTAAATTCTTGTTATTCTTTAGAAAAGCGAACAATGCCTGGGATAGGACCCATATCAAACTAATTTAGCAGCCACATTTCAAGTTATGCATGCACTTTAACACCATTCTATATCAGGAGCTGACACCCATGAATGAATTGCCTGCAATGATAACACAGGCCATGGAATGGGATGGAATTACACCTGTTACAATTGCAATAATCATGATGCCCATCACTGGACATGAAATGCATGCAGAGTGTCTCTGGCATGCCAGGGCTCCTGAATGCCATATGCTGCCCTGATCTCAGATGGGGGAATACCATCTGGCATAGAAGTCCTGCAGCTGGCACTGCAGGCTGCAGGCTTCTCTCTTCCCTTCCCCACTTCCCACCCTACCTCTGCATTACAAAAAGGGATCTTGCAGGAATGAAGTCAGGCTACAGGAATATTGAATGACTGAGTCAGAGACTAGGAATGGGGCTGGCAGCTCCAGAGACTGCCTGATTATATTGTTGCCTAAAAGCAAAATTGTGACAAATCAGGTTCTCCTGTACCTCTCACTAGGTAATAAGATCCCCTTCTGTGTTCTCCCCACTACATACAGTCACAGGTGTGTGCCTCCCTGCTAAAATCCCCGTGGAAAGTATCATACCTCAGCCAAGAATGCTTCCTCCTGCAAAGCCCCTGAGCACGACTTGCTATTCTTGGCTTGTTCTGACCTCCTTTAATTTCCTGACCTTGTTCTGGAACTAGGTGTTGGTCTGCCTCTAATCACACCAGACCAACCAAGCAGCAATCTTCTCATACCAGCGATGATTTAGGAAGCCTTTGCTAAGCTGCTGCACTGAGACTCTTCCACCATGCAGAAAGAGATTAAGTCACAGATTTCCTTCCAGGGTAGGTAGCATCATGAGCTGCCAGGTCCAGACTGGGACAGTAAATTAGGTGGGGCAGTATCCTAGTATTACACAGGGCACTGTAGGCAGAGCTTGTGGAATTACTAGTACCACTAATCCAACCACCTACACAAGTAAATCAAGTGAATCATCTACCTTACTGGTCTATCAAGCCTCAGACACACAGATGATACTGGATGTGTAATGGTGGACTGCTTCACCTGAATTAGATTTTTAAAGTACACCTAAATTATGCGTTACAATTCAAGCTAGTTAAAGCCACAGGCTCAGTGTGGGAGTCATCCTCCTTCAGAGAGAAAACTGAAGTCATTTATTACTGTAGATAAACCACTGAATAGAAAGCTGCCCATTCCTGTGAACAGAATATCTGCCTCAAGTTCTGAAAACAAAGAATTGCAGAATAATGTAATTATTCTATCACTACGTCACACTTTTTAATCTACTCTAGTTAGAAATATGAAATAAATATCTATACCTATAATGCTGGTTTGAATTAAAGCTCTGCCAGGAAATCACTTGCTAGATCCACAAATGGCAAAGCTGGTGCAAAGCTCTGAATCTTTTCACTCACAGATTGTTTGGTAAATGGCTTTATTTGCGTTGGATGCACTACTAAAATCATTCAAATTAGTAACCAATCTGTTCCTGTTACTGTACACCTGAAAGAGTAACAGCAAATCTGTCTTACTGCAGCCGAATGACAAATATCAGAGAAACTGTTGCCAAGACTGCCTGGTTTGTCTGTGTTGAGGCCTGTGGGTTCCCACCTGTTCTGTGCAATGCCACTGCGTATATTATGTCGCAGCACAGGCTAAGCACAGCTTGGAACACTGCAAGTGTGGGTGACATATGACATCCAAAATGAATTTCCTTCACTTAATTAACATTATGTACCGTCTTTGACACAGAGAAAAACTGTTAGCAGCATATCCTTAAAATTTAGGAAACTGGCTTTGATTTCTGTTGGGGCACTGGCGTGTGCCATTCTGAAGCAGTAACAAGATTACAGTGCTCACACTGCTCAACCCCGGCATTTGAAATGTCGAAACCTCCTGCCAAATTATTTTCTGCACATCCAAAGTGCTTGCACATACTCATGCTGATAGGTATTTCTTATCTCTTGACATTTCAGTTAAAGGCACAAGGGCTACTAATACCTGTTTCCAAGTGTTCTGTAACCTATTTCTACTCAATTCAGGGTTTAATTTCTGACACTGCACACAGAGCCTTTGCTCTTTGAAAGCAAATATCCATATGCAAGCATGAAGGATGAAGGAATTTGAAAGGAAAAATAATAATTTGTGATTCCTGAACAACAGATGAGAAAACGGACAGACCTGGAGAAGACTTATGTTTATTTAGGCATAATCAGTTCCAAAACCAGAAGCTGATAATGACAGACTTCTCTCCCCACTCAGAAATGCACATCTAGAGCTGACCAGTGAATCTCCCAGGCATGCTCAACGAGGCAGGTCCTGATCCAGAGGTAACCCTACCCCAGTTTTACCAGTTTTCAGTGCCTTAAGACTCCTTATACTATGTCCCAGCTACCTGTGCCTTTGATCCACACTGCTTTATAATGGGGTATGTCTTTAATGAATTTGGTCTGTATTTAAACTGCCAACAATGAGCTGTGCTGTTGCAGTGTGCTGTGCACTTGGAAACCAGTCTCACATTGCTCGCTAGCTGCAGATTGCATGCCACAAATCCACCCTCACTTAGCCATCCAACCCAATCCCAATGTGGGGGGGGCATGGATTCCTTCAAAAGGACTGGGTAGAACAATGCAGAGTATTAATTTCATGCACCAATATGCATACTAATTTCATGTACCAGTATGCATTTTCCTTATCCATGATTCAGAGGCTCTGGACGAGCTCAGAGCTCAGCTGACTGAAAATCAAGGGAATAGTCTTTATATGTATACTTGAGACAAAGAGTGATGACACAGGTAGTTACACAGGGAAGGTGTACATCCATGTGTGGCAATTAAAAAATAATCTAGTGGTCTAGCATGAATGACAGAACTCATAGACTAGCAGAATGGAGAAGCATACTGTGATCTTTCCCATAATGGGCTGCTCGTGCATTAAGGCATTCAGTGATTTCTAAATATAGCAGTATTGTGTAGCAGCACTACTTAGATAAACTGGAGTAGCAATGTCATTTAATCTAAAAATAGAGAAATGCTTCTCCCTACAAATACCTAAACACTGTAACTGTGGTTTCACAGGCAGCTTAAGGCAATCTAAGTTTGCACAGTCATTGAAAGCAGCTGTCCTGTCCTCTCCTCCATCTCTGGCTATAAGTTTCTGCTCTTCCCTTACCAGGGCACTATGCTGTAAGACACCACCAAGCATCACATGGCCATTCAGTTTGTGAGTAAAGCTCCCTAACATCTGCCCAGCTCAGGGAACACAGCAGCAAACTCAGTACAGAGGTCTTAGATAGTGTTGAGGTTAGATATTAATGAGATGTGAGTGGGTTTGGAAGGCAGAGATCCATTTTCATGCTTAAGCATTTGACACAGTAGATGGCCTGCGTGCCTCAAAGTGAAATCTAAAGCAACTGAGGAGCTGGTCTGAAAGCTGCTTGAAGGCATTGTCTTAGGAAGTGGAAATCTCAGTGCAGGGCAACAAGTGCTCTGTGACACCTAGGGGTGTGTCACCACACAGTATTCCAGAAGCAAGTCAAGACAGATCATTGTCCTCTGCTCAAGTGATCTAGCAGGGGAGAACACCGTGGTGGTAACCTTCTGGTTTAAAAAATGGCATTAGTCCTTGGCCAGAGCTGGGAAATCTGCACTACCTCCTGCTTTGGCCAAATGCAGCTAAACACAGATCTTCCAGGTATGATCTGCAAAAAGGCTAACATTTTGCATTTGCATGGAACTCTGGACAGCGTCAGGCACTTGTGGCACTTGAAGCTGTGTCTCTTGAAAAGGGAATGTTAGGCTCATTGGTCAAGACAGGAACCACAAAACTAATCCTTTAATGTAAAAAGGACCAAAGAACATGTCTTAATGGCATGATGACCAATTGTAGCCTCTGCATCTGAAGGTAGGTGGAAAAAAGATTTAGCTTTCCTACATGTGAGTCTCTAATTACTGCCCATTGAAAACAAAACAAAACAAAAATCCCAACTCAACTCACAGATTTGTCTTATAAATCTTAGGAATCTGGTCCTTTTTTTTGTGCATCCAGATAGAAGTTGCATGTGTCACACAGTCACTTTATCAAGCCTGCAGTTGCTACTGCAAGGTAGTGCTCAGGCAGAAGCCTCAACTTCCATCTCTGTGAAGTTATGTGAATAGTGATGAAAAATGACAGGTATTTCTAAAATGTATTTTATGTGGCTGTGTTTTCCCTCTCTTATCCCAAATGCCTCCAGGTCAGGCAGCAGAGCTGCATGCCATAGCACCATCTGTCAGACTGTTTGAAAAGGCACAGAGTTATCATCATTCCTATCTTGGGGTTTTTCTTTCCTGAATTGTGCAAAAGAGCGATGAGGCTACAGAGCATTTTCTCCTTCTTTCTCCTCTTTTGGCCTGCAGTGATTGTCTTTCATTTTGAAGATGCTTCCAAGGAGCACAAAATATATATTGCTGTTATAAAGACTGAAACAAGAAGACTTCTTGAAATCTTGTGTCATATGTCTTCTGACATCTTTCTTCATACACCATGCATATATCTTTCATCCTCAGCCTTAAAACCAGATAAACAGAAGGGTATTTCAGATTGGACTGTCCTGCTAAACCAGTATGACTGCTGCTCTTTACCTAAGAGTCTTTCTATGAGTTGCTGGTCAAGAGAGCCAGCTCGCAGGTCCTGACATTTCCACAGAAGCTCCCACATCAGTGCAGAACATCTCACTTACATGGATTCTCAAGTGCAAATCGATAGAGAAAGGAACAACTCCTAACCATGAACCCTTCTGATCACCAGATTTGTATTGAAAAGCCAACCCTAAACTGCCTGTTTAAAGACTGAGGTCAATACCAAAGCTTTGTTTAATTTTCTTTTGGAGAACAAAGATCACTTGCAATATGTTACTTCTAATCCACTTTCACAAGACAGATTAAGAAGGTATTTTAAAAGGGAGATTAGGCTCTATCAGCTGTTCTTTAAAGCAGTCTATAAAGAAGGAATTGCAGCTGCCTTAATGAGGTAACACCTGTATTGCTGGCTGTAAAATGTCTGGAATTCAATCAGATTGGAACTTTGCAGAGTTCTTGCATACGTGGGTCAGTTCACAGTTCTCTGCACTCTGGACAGACCAAGACAGCATGGCCTGTTCCCCTTTGCAGTTAGAAGGGCAACTGTCTTTCTTTCTAAATAAGTACAAGTTTTCTATCCACCTTCTTAGCAAAAATAGCATTAATGGACAGCTTAGGTGTCTACCTTTGGTAATGACTGCAACCATAAACAGCTACCAAGCTTGATGTAGTGTTCCATTCTACTTAATAAGATAATTCAGTGGTGACATAGCAATGTTGGGTTAACAGTTGGACTTGATGATCTTAATGGTCTCCTCCAACTAAAAGGATTCTATGATTCTGTAATTCATGTATTTCAGACTGCTACATCTTCAATTCAGGCTTACAACCAATCCATCAGGATAGGAGAAGGAAGATAAGCAGAGCACACTTCAAATTTAGAGGCTATAGCTAAAGATCAAGGCAGGACAAAGGCATGTTATTTGCTGTGTCTTAGAGACAATTTACAGGTCTAAGTCTGAGAAAGAAGCAGAGACTGCCAAAGGTGGTCATGTGGTTGGCTAGTGGTTGGGAAGCACTGGCACCTTGAGAACAGCTGAGAGGGTATTAGTGATGCTGCAGCATCTTAGGACACAAGAAAGTGTTCTCTAAAAGAATCTGTACTAGCTGGGCAGAAGGAAGTAAAGAGAAATGAATCTACAAGGGCCTCATTCTAGTTGTTCTCTTCAAACTGTGATCTACTTCAGACGAGAAGAAGAAGTAGATATCATCAGCTGTATTGAGAATCCTGCAGTTAAGAAATCTGCTGTGTCCTGCAGCACAGCCAGAGGCATAGAAAATATAACTAAGATGTGAGATATTCTGATTGCATTGGCAAACATTTAGGTGTCACTGAAGACACGCAGTACAAAACTGGGATGGAATGGAAGTACTCATGATTGTAGGGGCTGCAGAAGGGAGGAGCAGGTGCAAATTACAACAAACACAGCAATACCGATGCATGGAAGACTGTAGTCCTGTCAGCTCAGCTGATGCATGGAGGACTATAGTCCTGTCAGCTCAGCTGAAGATTATTCCCCTGTCTCAATCTCATTTTGTACAAAGGGAGAAACAGAACTTAAACACGCACAGGATGATGTATCTCTAACTGGGCTTTTTTAAATGAGAAATGCCTCTGTCAGAAAAAACAGAACTCCTGGTTTCTCACAGGCGAGGATAATTCTTAAATGTTCTTGCACTGAACAACTCTTTAGTAAAAATTAAAATGGCATTTGTGAAATCAAAAGTAAAGTACGAAAGGAGGCACAGTGAAAGTATTTAATTTACACTCTCTGGTTGTGCTTCATTTTCCAAGTTTAATTATCAGAAACTGCTAAGATCCTGCTAAAAAAAACAGAACATTTTTAATACCAGATCAAATTTTCTATCTTAATAATTCTTTTCCTTAAAAGAAGAGAGGGTTTTTCTCTTCTCATGTGTGCAGCCTTTAATTAGTCTGTTCAGACACAAGCAGCATTAGCTAGACTCTGTCACAATTACCCACATTTGGTAGCTAATTACTCCTTGAATAGTCTTAAGGCTACCAGCAATTTTAGTACAATTGGCAGCCTGGGGCCCTTAGGAGCTGTTCCAGCAACCAAGAATAGCTGGAAAGGAGAGGCAGGCTAGCCACGACCCTTTCTCCTCAGCCACAACCTAACATATCTACTATGCCAAAGGCAAGAGCAACACAGAAATGAAAATATTCCCAAGTGGCTAAACGTGCTCTCTTTATGGCCTTTTTAAACTAATGGAGTAGCATAAAGAGACTATGGGGAAATGGAAAATAGAACCTTTTAAATGCTAAAGCATTGGCAGGACTACTAATGATTTTCCAATTTTGCAATGTTCCATTAAAACAACAGTACAAAACACTTATATGGGATCAGATTCTGACACAAGACTTTTACAGTAGTAATTTTATTCACTGATGCCTCATTACAGTAATTTACATCACTGCAATATGAGTGTCAAGTGGATATAAAATGATGACTTGATTTAGTCACATTCCATATGTATTTTACACAGGTAGAAATGACTTCACAGGGGACACAGCAGTGTTTGTGATTTCAGCAAAATGATTCCCGCTGTACACTTCTGTGACATCAGTGGCAGACTAAAATTAACATAAAAATTTAAATGAGAGCTTTGGTTTTAAATACACTGTTAATTCAGGTTCTATTCCACAATTCCAAAGAGCGTTGCTTGCAAACTCAGCAGTAGTGCATTTGCAAAGAGCAAGGAATTTCTTTTAGAAACTTCACGAGGTTAGGAGTGTTAAAAAACTTCACTTTCTAAATGTTTCTGTAGCTACATGCTAACTGAAAAATTAGCTCATTACCTCTGCTTTTCCTAATCTTTTCCACTGAGGCCACAAAAAAAAAAACCAAAAAAACCCCACTGGTTATCCATCAGATTCTCAAAGGGAACTGACTCTTCTTCCTTTGTGTGACCATTGCATGATCTGAGGCAAGAGGTGACAGTGCTTGATGCACACCAATCCGGGGGAAGAGTAGACTAGGTTCTTCCCACTGGCTGCCTGTTGCTACTCTGCACTAAGTGTATGGTAAAACTGCACCTCAATCAGTACCACTCTGGAAACATCTGGAATAATCCTTTCTTCAGTTTGTTCCACACCTCTGTACCCTTTTCCCAAGTCTGCTCTAAGTTCTCAGGTCCAGCTGTTTTCATACACCACGGAGTTTGGAGGGGAAAATACTAAAATTCAGTGGCAGTGCCAGCTCTCGTGATTCCTGCTGTTCTCTAGTGAAACCAGTTCCATGGGCTAGTCCACCACACATCACAAACCCTGCTGTGCCAGCCTAGCAAAGGCTGCAGTGCAGGTGCAGGAATGAGTAGCCAGCACAGTGTCACTGAATGCTGAATTGCAGCTGGTTACAATCTCTGGCCAAAGCCAAACAACACTGAGGTGACAAAAGTAAATGCGTAAGTTCTAATGGAATGTAAAGGACAATTAACAAAATCCCACCAAAATCTTAAACAACCTCAGCCAGTTTTATCTACAGTTAGTAAAACATGTATACACCTACCAGTGGATTCAGCCCTTCGACTTAGGAAATCTCAAAAATCATCTGGTTCACACCATAATGTTCTTGTTTACTATCCTCACCTCCAGTAACTGCTGTCATGACAATTCATCTTCAGAATGAAATGCCAAGGATCCGTAACATGGCACAGCAGCTGCATATTTAGAAGAAGAAACATAGTGGGAAGCACAAAATCAAAGCTTTTTTTTCTTCCATAATACGGTCCCAAACCTAACCCCATCATTTCAATAATTATATTCCTAGTTATTATGACTCTTTTTTTTCCCCCCACCTCATTATTTACATTTATAGATGAGTACACTTGAGATGGCAATACAAATCATAATCTGAAACATCTCTGTATTTGCCTTAGGTGTAAAATATAATTTGAATTTGTGACTTTCCCCTTCTTTCCCTCTGAGGAAAAAATTGTCAGTCTATTTACAACTAATCTGATACAGACACGCTCTGACTTGAAAAAGATTTGTCTAAGGACTTTGTAGGGTTTACAGCACATTAAGGGGGTAGGCTATCATTCTGTGAGACAGTAAATTGCTTGAAGAAATAATTTTGTCCCAGGAGAGTTCCTATCAGATGAGATATTGTCTGTTTCTACCATTCTAACTTTATGCTGGATCAAGCATAATTTATCCTCCTCAACTGACAGAAAGCTGGCATAAAATGGGAATAAACACTCTAACATATGCTCTGGCTGATTCGATAAAAATGTAGTTGTGTGCTCATGCCAGTAGAGATCAAATCTGTACTGCCAGGAAATCCAGCATACACAGATTTTATGTTACTTAATGCAGAACCACAGCCTCGTATTGCTTCATTTCTTCGTCACATTAATTGATTTTGAATTACTTTATTATGGGCGCAAATAAAGAGCATAGGTTTGTTTGAAATCTCCCTCACAAATCCCTCTCCAGAGTGAGTCTGTGGTATAATGGTTCTCCAAGCAGGGACAAACAGGATCTGCAGACAGCATGAATGTCTCTGTCATAACACTGGCATGCACGGATTTGCACCTTTATGCTACAAAATTGCCTTTACTGAAGGTGAAAGAGGCTGTAACACCTCCCTGTAAAAGAGATGTTGAGCTGGCAGTGTAGCTGCACTACTGGAGATAACATGCAGGTATTTTTGTGTACTGGGGTAAACCTCATCCTGAAATCCTTTCAGAAGCAAGTTTCAGACAATGTGGGGTATGTTCTTAGCCACTGCTGAAGCAGAACATGCATTTGGAAGGCAACACAACATTTTCCTTGATGCTACAAACAATTTAAGCAAGTTTGTGGCACACTTCCTTTTGCGCCTTTACTTCAGAAACTGAAAATGAGGATTCTGACAAGGTTTGGATCCTGTAAACCATTGCTATGTTGTTTTGAGCTGACTGGCACTGCTGGGAAACATCACCTTTCACGAGAAACCAGGAAGACTAAAATTAGAAAGACTATAGGTATTCAGATGAGGCTATTTCAGTCAGCAAACCATTCCTAAACAATACAGAGTCTATAACAATTGAGAGAGTCCAGCCTAGAGCCACAAAAATGATTAAGGAAGTTGAACATCTTCCTTAGGAGGAGAAACTGAGGTTTTTTAGCTTGCAGAGGAGGATATTAAGGGGTCACCTCACTAATATTTATAAATATGTATGGGGTGAGTGCCAGGAGGATGGAGCCAGGCTCTGCTGGGTGATGACCAGTGACAGCACAAGGGCTAATGGGTGGAAGTTGAGGCACAGGAGGTTCCATGTGAACCTGAGGAAGAATTTTTTCACTGTGAGGCTGACAGAGCACTGGAACAGACTGCCCAGGGGGGTTGTGGAATCTCCTTCTCTGGAGATATTCAAGAACCACTTGGATGTGTTCCAGTGTGACCTGCTCTAGGTGATCCTACTCTGGCAGGGGGGCTGGATCAGATGATCTTTCAAGGTCCCTTCCAGCCCCTGACTTTCTATGATTCTATGATAGGGTAAGATTTTGGCTAGACAAATGCTCTGGAATATGCCATGCGTGTTATGAGGCTTTATAGAGGTCTGTGGTGCTTATTCTTCTACAAGCTTCAGGTTAAACTGACTNACTTGATGATCTTTGAGGTCTCTTCCAACCTTGCTATACTGTGATACTGTGAAATTTGTACAGTTGTTTAGTGTCAGATTAATTGTATGGATTGCATAAGGGTTGATTGCTCTTTTTAATTTCATGTCAAATTAATGTCAACCTTGGGGTGTATTTTTCTGTGAGCATGGGATGCTGTTGTACCTTATCTTACAAACTGATTGGTTTACTCTTCTTTAAAACATTCTGGCATAATAGCTATTTCTTGATGACTAAGTAGACAATTGGTGCCTAAATAAACCAACTCTATTGATATTAGAAACACATAAAAACAAATTTAAAGAACAATGCTATCAAACCTTCTGTCGGGTAACAAAAAAATAGTTTTAAAATACCTAGTATAGTTTGGCATGCCAAATGCAGAGTGAAATCTGTGAAAGCGAAGTCTATAAATGTACTGTGACAATTTTTGCTACTGCTCAGGGACCTCCTCATTAGTCTTTACAGAATCTGTATCTGCACATAAACTTTAGATGCTGGAAACTATTCATTACCCTTCTTCCCTCACTGTTTCTTATGCCATTAAGCTGTCAGAGTTTCTTATCCCTTGTTCTTGTACCTGCAGCAAGTGTTAGAATTTGGTGTTCCTCTTTTGCATCCCACAGTAGTGTCATCAGGGATGAGATGCACTCATTTGCTAGCTGTAGCAATGGCTTTGCTCAGTCTAACTGGCCTATCCACACTCAGAGCACCTGCAAAATCAGAGACAGGGAATCCATTAACCAGAAATTCAATAGAAAAGTGTTGCCTAGCTTCTTTGTGATAAAGGCCTCAAATGGTAACACGATGGCTGTGCTTTCTTTCTAGGCAAGGAGAAGAATTTGCTCCAGTGGAAAAATTTCTTCAGACAATGAAAAGCAGATTTTGTAGACCCAGTGACAATACCATGTTATCAGTGAATGTCAGCACTGAAAACAGAAGTGACCAGCACAATTCACCTTATCAACTAAACAAATCAATCACAATTCTAGCTGTAGGCATTATTTATTTGAAAGTTGCAAAGGCTACTGATGAGTCGCTGATGTAATTGCTGCTACATGACAAGCAGCACAAAAAAGTATCAAAAAGAGAAAAAAAGGGGAAAAACAGAAAGAGAAAAAGAAAGAGCAAAAATTGGAAAACATGGACTTTGCCACAGAGGATTTCAGCAATTTAATCCTATGAATGCTTGCCAAAGAACAGGAGCTGCACATGAGCACAGTTTTCACTCACCCCCACTTCACAAAAACCAACTTACATGGACAGACTGACTTTTGGTGATGTTGAACCTTGACACACTTTGTCCAATGAAGAGGTCTATTATCAGCAGCCTGAGTTATGACTTTATCTCAGTTTCCCATTATGGATTATGACAACACACTAAAGAAAAGGTATCTAATCATATGAACAGTCCTACATGCCTATTTAAACTTGTTAAGTCACTAATATGACACATTTACACTTGGTTGTGTATTTACCATTTTCCCCCTCAATAATGTTGTGAACTTTGGGATGGAACAGAAGCAATAAACTCCTGCATTAGCTGCTTAAATGGCTTTTGCCCTCCACAGAAGCCAATAGCTTTAGGAAAACCAACATAGCAATAGATATGGCTAAAACCCATGTATTAGCTTGAAAGATTGGTTCCTTCACTTTGATTCTGGGGGTGCAGTCCTGTGAATTCATTGCTGAAATCTCCTAGGATAGCCAGTGACCATTTCTGAAGTGAACCCCAAACTGAGGTGTGTAGCTACTGGCTTGTCAAAACAGGGGCTCATTAGTTGTCTCTCTGAAGAGTAGCCAGAATAGTAAAAAAAAAAAGTGATTTAAGGCCGAATAGAATAAAAAGTGCCTTAAAGATATAACAGAGATCAAAAGGCAGGCAAGCAGGACAGATACACATGAATGCAGAACAGGAGGAATGCCAGTAGCAGCCTGTTTCTGTTTGTGATCTTTAGCTCATAGCTAGCAGCATGGTGTATCAACACTAACACCTACAGAAAGAGCAGCAGCTGAGCTGGACACCTGTGGACAACCTAGCAGATGACGATTGTGGTGAACCAAGGAAATTACCACAGGAATTTTTAACACAAGTGGTATCATGCTACAGAACAAAATGTGTATGTAAACTCAGCAGTATTTTATAAAGATAATCCCAAGACAGAGTTAAAATACAAAGAAGCAGCAACTGAAATAGTGCTAAATCAATGTTAGTTCTAACACTCAATTAAAAGTCTCTATATTAGTGGTGTTTCCTGTGGGAGAAGGAAACAAACAAACATACAAAATCAACTCAGAGCTTTTTAAAGCCAAGACAAAATGTGATATTAAAGCCACTAGAAAAGCTCTCCCTGAGTTCACATGATTTAACAATATCACTGCACAGATAAACATAACCTGGTTACCCAAGTGCTTGGTTTGCCAGGGTTGTAGTAAAATACACACAGTACATTTCTGCCTAGTATGTGAAAGGTCATACCTGTGCTGTTAAAAACTGAGTTGGATGAATGGCAACATCAACATTATCTGCAGCTGCATTGAAGAGTTCAAATCATTTTCTAAGTAAATTCTACATTTCCCATACAGTATTTGATGATCTGTAGTGTCATTTACTACCAATGCTAAGGCAAGAACACCCACACCTGAGCTCATGGACTGCAAAAAGGCTGCCTCCCAGCCCACTAGACAGATCTCATTCCCAGTCTCCTTGCTACACTCTCATGTCTGTGTAACTTGCTATTTTTATCTTCTCTGTGCTCCCTTTTGGAGACCTCCTAAAGAGTATTATTCTCCAGCTCCTACATAGAGTCCCTACTGTGGATACATCCCATAATACAGTGGCATATAGTATTTGTTCTATAAGCATCTGTAGTCAAATAAGAAAACATAGTTACTTAGTTACTGTTTATACCAAAACTGTACGTTACTGTGTACAGTTCTAGAGCCCCCAACACAAGAAGGAGATGGAACTGTTCGAGCCAGTCCAGAGGAGGCCACAAAGATGCTCATAGGGCTACAGCAGCTCTGCTATGAAGACAGGCTGAGAGAGGTGGGGCTCTGCAGCCTGGAGAAGAGAAGGCTTCCAGGAGACCTTGGAGTGGCCTGCCAGTATCTGAAGGGGCTACAGGAGGGCTGGGGAGGGATTACTGACAAGGCTTTGTAATAACGGGGCAAGTAATGGGTTTAAACTGGCAGAGGGGAGATTTAAACTGGATGTTAGGAAGAAGTTCTTTGCAGTGAGGGTGGTGAGACACTGGCATAGGTTGCCCGGGGAGGTTGTGGCTGCTCCCTGCCTGGAGGTGTTCAAGGCCAGGTTGGACGAGGCCTTGAGTGACCTGTTCTAGTGGGAGGTGTCCCTGCCTATGGCAGGGGGTTGGAACTAGATAACTTTTGAGGTGCTTTCCAACCTAAACCATTCTATGAGTCTTCCTGCTTATAGGTGGCCATGCCCATAGGCCTTCCTGAGCTCTTTCTCTGCTGTTTCACTACAGCCTGGTGAGTGCATTTGACAATGTTCACACTCATATAGCTGCATGTATCCCAAATTAATTGTCTTGCTCAAAACCTGCCTCTGCAATGGGACTGGCATGTGCCTTTTGAAAATGCACCTCTAGTGTACAGGTCAGGAAGTTGCTTGAGCAGATCAGGAATAATACACACCAGAGATGCTGTAAGACCAAGAGCTGAGAGGCAGAGTAGCCTCAGCCTTTCACCTCTGAAGGAAATCTGCTCTTAGCTCCTACACCAAGCTGAGCTCCAGTTTTGGCAGATCCACCAGTAGTAAGTCAGTCCCAGCTACTCAGCTGGTTATTGCTTGACTGATGTTCTCCACCATCTGCTGGTCCCAGCCTGGACTGTAGAGGCTTTTCCATGAAGCACAGTGTTGGACAGGGTAACTTCACAATGGATGAAGAAAACCAAACTGTTTGCTCAGAAATTAACTTAATCTATTTCTGCTGCATTATGACCAGGCACTTCAGATTATACACAACAGTTAGAAAGTCTAAGAAGACTTTCAAGAAAAGTGTGTCTAGTAGGTCTAGGGAAGTTTTCCTCCCCCTTTACTCTGCCCAGGTGAAACCACACCTGGAATATTGTGTCCAGTTTTGGGGTCCTCTGTTTGGGAGGGACAGAGATCTGCTGGAGAGTCCAAGGGAGAGCTATGAGGATGACTGGGGGACTTGAGCATCTCTCCTATGAATAAAGATTGAGACACCTGGGGCTGTTTAGTCTGGAGAAGAGAAGGCTGAGAGGGGATCTTATCAACATCTATAAGTATCTGAGGGGTGGATGTCAGGATGAAGGTGTCACGCTCTTTTTGGTGGTGCCCAGTGATAGGACAGGAAACAATGGGTACAAACTACAATACAGGAGGTTCCACCTCAACACAAGGAGATATTTCTTTACAGTGAGGGTGATGGAACACTGGAATTGGCTGCTCACAGAGGTTTTGGAACGTCCTTCTCTGAAGACTTTCAAAACCCACCTGGACACATTCCTGTGCGGCTTGCCCCAGGTGATGCTGCTTTGGCAGGGGGTCTGGACTCAGTGATCTCTAGAGGTCCCTTCCAACCCCTAACATTCTGTGATTTTGTGACTTCTCATCAAGGAAAAACTGTACCTGTTGGTAAGAATTTAGCTCTTAGGGCTGTTCATATGATATTTTTTAAAAGTTGACAGAAATTTCCAATGAACTTGCATGTATTCAGCATTAAAATATCTTTTGATGAGATACTAAGAAAAAATATAGATGTGGTCTACATGAAGGACTTAACAAGGAATGGAAGCAGATACTATTTTGAACTAAGACATCTCGCATTGTACTGACCTCAACACCAAGCATTTCCAAGCTGTGTCAGCTTAAAACAAAACCATCAGAGAATCCCATACATTAAGCTGGGTTTAAAAATATCCAAAATCAATGGAGCTGATTGATTGTTCTATTATTGCAGACTTACTGAGATATCCCTACATTTCTTCATACACAGTTCGTCTCCTAACCTGTCCTGAACGCAGCCTGTCTTTACGTCGTAAGAGATGCTTCTTCAGCTTCAAAATCAATGGAAAATAAACTTCAACCATGATAGTGGCTTTTACTGGAGCCATTTCTGTTTGCACTGAGTGCTTTCCACTGAGTTCAGTTTCTTTCCAGACACTGTAATAAGCAGAGTTTGAAAAGAAAAAAGTGAAGAACACAACTGAGCTGAGGTATTCACCTCCTAATGGANCCTCTCTGCCCTCATTCAAATCAACACTGCCACCTAACTTGGTGTCACCTGCAAACTTTCTGCTGACACTCTCTATGCCTCAATCAAGGTCAGCAATAAAGATGTTACAAAAAAGTGGTCCCAACACAGATCCCTGAAGAACACCACTAGTGCCTGGCTGCCAACAGGATTGAACTCCACTGACCACCACTCTCTGGGTCCTCCTGTCCAGCCAGTGCTTTATCCAGGAGACAGTGTCCTCATCAAAGCCATGAGTAGCCAATTTGTCTACAAGAATTTTGTGGGAAACAGTATCAAAGGCTTTTCCAAAGTCTAGGAGTACAACATCAACAGCCTTTCCCTCATCCAGTAGCCAGGTTATCTTGGCATAGAAGGATCTATTTGTGACATTCTTAGGATAAAGGTGCAATAGCCAGTCACAGTCTATGACACATAATAACACAGAAGGCTCTACTCTGAAGAAAATGTTTACTGATGTAGAAAAACACTGAACATCTAACATCTCTCAGCAATAACTTTACTACTGCTTCTACTGTTTCTTTCTCTTGCTAGAACAAATCATGCCAGATACAGCAGACAAACTGCTATCGAAGTTAATGGCTATTACCCCCCACAAACTAGAGGATAAATGTATAACAGCATATGAGATTGCAGATGACTATAATGATAAATTGTTCCTTTTTGAGGTATTCTTCACATTTTCTTGGGCGAAAACATGTATAAAATTAAATAATTACTTAAGAACAGCAAAAGCTGTAAGATATGTAATTAGAAACATGGTAATTTTCTTACAGGATTTTTTACGGCTCACTGAGCTTTTTATGGGAAACTGATAGCAAGTACTACTGTTTTGCCCTTCAGATCAAATCTGTACAAATTCATTTCAGAATGTGGAAAATGCTGAGGGTTTTTTTCACAGGAGTCCCGGAATGCCTGATTTTCCTTTCAGTTCTCTAATCACACTACTGTAATTACTCCACTAACATTCACAATTATATACATTGGCAGTACCAGGGCTCCTCAACCATGGATCAAAATAAGATCAAAACATCATTGGATCAAAATAAGATTTGTTCACAACAAAAGAACCACCAAGAAGTGCACATAAATGGTCAGTGAAAGCAATACTATAGTGTAGCTTTTGGGGCTCCTTTAGAGCATAAATTTCATACATTACATGCACAGAGTTTTTATCCTAGCAAACTAAGGACAGGTGAGGAAGAAATACTGGAAGCAGTCAAGATGGAGAAATTGTTGGGGGGTTTTTGTGATACATTTCTGGCAGGTAAATATTTAGCAGAGTAATATTTAGCTGAAGTTGAAACTAGTCTGCCCCAAGATGGGAAGACATTTGCTTGTCATACTTGAGTTAGGAGATCATGACTGCCTGTGTCATCTAATGATGGTTCTGGCACAGAAAGTGCCTGCAGCTGCATTGCAACTTCAACTTCCTTGGCACCTCATACCTGGACTTGTCTGAGGCGTACATGAACAAGGGAGCAACCAGCCAGTGTTTCTCCTGCTTGGAACCTACGCATTTTCAGTGGTGCCTATCTGCCAGATTTGGAAATGTTCTAATCCGAGTATACTTACTATATTTAGTAAATGGATTGTACTGTTTCTAAGCTATTTGTCTATTTTCTCGTGCTTAATTCTTTCAAGTAAAATCCTTCTAAACTTGGTCATTCAAATCAATTTAATTATTTCCTTAAGGCAGGTTCCTTGAACTCTTTGGTTTCCAGCTATTATCTGGGGATCAAAAATAGCCACCATTTTGCTGTGCTAGATCCAAGGCTCGCAGAAGTAAACTGAAGTATCCGAGCCAAGGCCAGGTATCACAGTATAGCAAGGTTGGAAGAGACCTCAAAGATCATCAAGTCCAACCCACTACCACAGACCTCAAGACTAGACCATGGCACCAAGTGCCACGTCCAAACCTGCCTTGAACACCTCCAGGGACGGTGACTCCACCACCTCCCTGGGCAGCCCATTCCAGTGGGGAATGACTCTCTCAGTGAAGAACTTTCTCCTCACCTCCAGCCTNNNTCGGCCCTCCAGCCAGTTCCTAACCCAGCACAGAGTGTTGCCATCCAAGCCATGAGCTGACAGCTTAGCCAGCAGTTTGCTGTGGGGGACAGTGTCAAAGGCCTTGCTGAAGTCCAGGTAGACCACATCCACAGGCCTCCCCACATCCACCAGGCGGGTCACCTGATCATAGAAGGAGAGCAGGTTGGAGAGGCAGGATCTGCCCTTCCTAAATCCATGTTGGCTGGGCCTGAGCCCTTGGCCATCCCTCAGGTGCACAGTTATTGCCCCTAAGATAAGGTACCAACATAGTCGCTTCAGAAGGCATCCAGAACAGACAAATGAAGGCTAGAATCACATCAGCCACACTGACTTCTGAAAGCATTCCTTCCAGAACAGGGCAGAACACCACATTTGGCAAGGGAAAATTATATGGTTTTAAAGAAATGCCTAGAATTATTTAACCGGTCTGTGTGATTTTAGAGATAAGATCTTAGTGGGAAGATGAGTAAAAGTACTTCACATCTCTTACTAGTGTGTCTTCTAAGCCTGTCTCTAAAATACAAAGGAAGTGAACACAGTAAGATATGGAAAATCTAAATTAAACTCATGAGAGATAAAAATCTGGAAGAATGCAACTCCATCTTTTTCTGACCTGTGCCCAGACAACCCAAACATGTTATGATTTGGTGATAAAACCTGTTGTTAACCACAATCAAGCTGTAACTTGCTGAGATAAAAAGCACTTTCTTAGTAGTGTTTACTTACACACATATTAAAAAAAGCCTGCTTGATTAGGAGGAATAGTAGCAGTATTTTAATTGTAGGCCTTTACCTGGCAAGAACTTCATCCTGTTTCCTCACAGAGGTAGTTATTACTGAACTGGCTCAGAGGTCAGAAGACTAAGCACCTAATCATTGGACAAGGTGTTGAAAACACAGAGCTTTATGTAAATGTTAACTGTCGTTATTTTCCTTTTTCACTTCATCGAGTTTCTTGCCCTCCCTATCAGCAGCCTTTGTGAAGCGATTTGAGTTCTCCAACTTTGGCAGCTGAGTGACACAACTGTGAATTATTCCAAAAGCTGATGTTCTCGGGCAGTGACGCTTCAGCACCGTACAGTGACGTGGAGTAACAAGGTTTCCCAGGTCCAAAGTACTCCTTGGATCACATTCCAACCGCAGGGAGAGTGGTTGAGCCTGGCTCACATCCTCGAGGGTAAATGACACATTTGTAAGGCAGCTCTTCGGTACTATCTGATGAGACAGTTCTGCTTGGAACACATCCACAACACAAAGGGAACAGACAGGCTAAACTCTGGACAGCTTTTTGCCTTCCCTGCAGATAATGTTCTACTGAGATGATACATCTGAATCCACTCTCTCCTTGAAAATATTAAAAGCTTTAAGTCTTTCTCACAGAGTGAAGCAAATTTGCTCCCTGGCACGGCCTGTACTTAACAAGCTGTACTGAAGCCATCTATGTGCTGCCACCGTTGTATTTCACAGCACAAGAAGTAATTCTAGTGGATTAGCCTCCTGTTAGTCATCGTCCCGTTTTCTGGTAGCCCAAAACGGAAGGCTGTATTTACCCTAAGCACTGAGGTGCACCAAACGGTCCCTTGAGCTACCTCCAGAGGTTTCCCTTCAAGCCTGGTCGTTTCGTCACCTCAGGGGCGCGCCTGCCCTCGCTCAAGCGGGCAGCAAAACCCAGGCTCTGCAGACGTGTCGCTTACTCAGCAACCGCCGAAAGGGCACACGACAATGCGGCTACAACATGGTGCCCAACACCGCCGGCCTTCGACCCTTTCGCCAGCGGCGGAGGCACTCGGGGCGTACTGCAACCCAGCCCTATATGCCCGGTGCCTCCAGCCGTGCCGCCCTCAGTCCCCTCACACCGCCCCGCCTCCTGGCCGCGCTCCACGCGTTTGCTGTGGCAGGAGACGGCGTTCTTTCGCTCTCCTGCAGAGCGACAGCAGAGAAGCGGTTGAGGGAAGAGCGGTTGAGAGAGGGGCTGCCGAGGAAGCGACAGCCGGGACGAGCCCCGGGGCGAGGAGCGAGCGGACCGCAGGAGTGGTGACAAGCGCGGGACGAGCCCCGCGCCCCTCTGCCCCCACGCTCCAGCCACCGCCACCTGGCCGCGCCGGGAGCGCGCACGAGAGCGACGCAAGCGCACGGGAGGCGGCGGCGCTTCTCGCGAGCGGAGGGGCAGTTGGGCTGGCGGGGCGTGTCCGCGCCCCATTCGCTGGCTGGGCGCGAGCCTGCCGGGGGCGGTGCCGCCGCGGCCGGGCACCAATGGGAAGCGGCCGAGCCGCGGGCGGAGGCGGGGGCGCGGTGCGGCGGCCGCCACCTCCTTCTGGCGTCTCTGCGGGCGCGAGCGGGGCGGAGCCGCGGGGCGGGCGGGCGCTGGCCTGGTAGTGATGGCGGACGATGGGGATGGCAGGCTGAGGACTGAAGGGGGCAACGACGGCGGCCTAGGGAGCGGGGGCGCGGGGGAGCCGCCGCCCGGTGCGGCGGCGGCAGTGGCCGTGGTGGGCGGTGAGATGCTGCTGAACGTGGGGTTGCTGGCGCTGGCGCTGCTGGCGGCCTACCGGCTGTACCTGCGCTGGGGGACGCGGAGCGGGCCGGGGGGCGAGGCTCGGCAGAGTCAGGCCGCCGCTCTGCCGCGGATGAAGCGGCGAGATTTCTCACTGGAGCAACTGCGCGAGTTCGACGGGGCCCACAACCCTCGCATCCTCCTGGCTGTCAACGGCAAAGTCTTCGACGTGACCAAAGGCAGCAAGTTCTACGGGCCCGGTGAGACGCCGGGGCCGGGGCGGGAGGGGTCCCTCGGCAGGAGCCGCCGTGCCGGATGATGGGCTTCGCACCGCCTCTCGGCTACCCGCCGCGTTTCGGGCGGCGCTGGCGGGAGGCGGGGGCGCTCCTGGGGAAGACGGCGGGGAAGCTGCCGCCGCGGGCGTGCCCCGCCGCCGGGGGCTCCATGCTGACGGTGCCCGGGCCTCACCCCACCCTGGGGGAGGGTGGGTTTCGAAGAGGCCCCGCTGCCTTTCGGCGAGCCTCGGCATTTATCTTGGGCCTCCAGCCCCGTGCTTGCTCTCCGCAGCCGTGGTAAGGGCGCCGACTGTCCGCGGTGCTTGTGTCAGATGGCAAACGGCCGTGCAGACCCTTACTAGGGCCGCCTGTTAGTGGTCTAACGGTAGTTTTGATCAGGTGATGCAAAACGGGTCTGGGTGCTACTCTAGACATCCCTCAACGCATCCATTTTTCCAGTTGTCTAGATCTGGATGTCCAATGTTTAATTCTTTCTTTTTCTTTTCTGTCTTTTCTAGTAGGTTTCGCAAGTGCATCTGAGCAATGAAAGAAAAAAAACAGCTAGTTACTTATTTAGGTGCAAATGCCTTGTCGAGTATGAATTTTAATCAGGATAGAGGCAGGCAGGGATAGCTTGGGGACTGATCTGTTGCTGCCATTGAGAAGAGCGCAGAAATCAACTCAATCTCTTAAATAATGCAGTTCTTTGGAGCAGAGATGTGTACTTCAAAGGTTCAGAAAAAGATACTTCAAAGGCAATGTTATGTTTCGATATTCACATTGTAGATTGTGAAACTGTAGCGTATTTTCTTCATAATAAACAGCGTTCTTAATAATGAGGTGGATAAACTTAGTAGTGAGCACTGTTTTCACATCTGATGCCAAAGGAAATGAGGGTTATGACTGCTGGTTATTTTCTTCCTTAAACAATGGTGGAAAACTTGATCTAATCAAATGATGCAAAAGTTTTCATAGTAGGTATGGCAAGTGTTTGTGTATGAGGGGTGGAGGAGTGATAGGGTACTTTTTTTCACCATCAGGAAACGGTTCAAGTAATTGTTGTTACATTTTAGCAGTCGTAGTTTATAAAAGGAAAAATATCAGGGTAGTGACAAGCAGTTGTACAGTTGGACTAGGCTTTGTAACTTGTTACCATAACAGTTTGTGAGACTGTGTCTGCTACTAGTTGCAGAAATAGGAACTGCTGTAACTCTATGAAAATAATTTTGAGATTAGGTACTGTAAAAAACCAATGGTGGAATCTAAGCTACCCTCTTTTGCTTATTAACTGGGAACGCTGAGAAAATAGAGCGTGGCATGCTGCAGCTTTCACAACACTTAATGAAGCTAGTTCTTTTGTCTCTCTCACTTCAGGGGTTTTTAAACTGAGACCTGTGTGCTGATAGAAAATGCAGGTAATAATATACTACATAAAAGACCTGTAAGGTGACAGATTGCATCATCAATTACTCCATGAAATAATGCTGAACCATAATCTAGACATACACTTTTAACTCTTTTGTGTATCATAAATAAATTAAATTTTAAGACTCTCCACTGTAGATGTCCCTGCTCACTGCAGGGGGTTTGGATTAGGTGACCTTTAAAGGTCCCTTCCAGCCCAAGCCATTCTGTGATTCTGTGATATCACTGGTTCACATTGTCAACCTCTGGGGGTCTATTATTGTGAGGAAGCTGAAGCTTTATGTTCTAGGACATCAGTCTGCTTTTTTGATAACTGGCAGCAGCTGGTTCCCCTAAAGCAGTCCTTCCAGCTTTTCATGGAGAGGGACAAAGGCTCTTTTCCCCTGTAGTGAGAGATTGTCTTTTTATAACAGGACTGACATCATCTTTGTCTATCAGATCTCTGTTACTTGGGACCATGCACATTAGAATGGTGATGCTCAACCTATGCATCATCAGCTGTGTGTTTTGTGCCAAGCATGTTGATTTTTGAATCATGTTAACGTTATTTCCTTGTATGAATTCATGTCAGGGAATGTTTTGTTGTAATTTTGGTGGCTGAAAAGAAAAAAAGCTAGAAGGTGGTTTGCAAGCCTTGAAAGATCTACAAAGACTTCAAGTCCGAAAGTCCTCCACAGCTAGTTGAGACCTTTCCGGAAAGACTTCAGGCAGAGTAATCAGATATCATTAGCAGTTCTCTTGGTAATTTTATGTGTCATAGTTGGAGTGCAGCAGAAGTGCAAACCATGCTATGGCCAAATTTTGTTTAACAGTAGAAACAGTTGAGGGCACTGGGTTTGCTGACACTGCAGAGCCACACTGTGAGGCTTTTGTACTTTGTTGATATACTGATGCGAAACAGAGCTTCAGCTTTGAAGTCAGCAGAAAGCATGGGCAGAGGACTCAGTATCACATCTTAAGTAAGTCTTCACTGGGTTAACATTGAATAATGTTGCTGTCTCAGAAGACTTCCAATGTCTTGAAATGAAGTCTTGTTCTTTTTTTTCCCTTCAGTGTAGTTTGGATGCAAAGGTGTTCCTTAATGTTCTGCTTATAGCAGAAGGCTGAAAATGAGCAGAATTGCCATCTATCCAGATATTTGTCCGTGAAAATTCCCACCAAGTTTCTGATTTTATTAGAAGTCCTCCTGTTCTCATGTTTCTGTGCATTGAATTCTGTTATACATGGGTCTGTTTCACTCAAGAGCCTTTTAAAGACAGACAGTTACAGTATTTTTAAAAACTGATAGGCTGCTGAAGTCATCCTTTCAAGCAACCTGATTGAAACCTGCAGTTTCCTAAATATTTAACAGAAATGTTTTCAATTTTTTTTTTCTTCTCATGTTTTTATCACTTTTCCTGTTTGTCTTTGGAACATCTAATACATTTTAGCTAAGAGCGGGACAAGTTTCTATCACATTTCACATCTGTGCCTCCAAAAATGGCTTTGCTTACACTAAACTCTTAATGTAAAACTTTACTTGCTAAGTTCTTCTCCAGCGTGCTGCTTCTTGGGACAGTGCCTCGTGCTGCAAGTATACTCCGTAGCTTTCAGCTGTGTTAAATACCACCTCTGTTTGTGCCCTGATGACTAAGTGTCCTAGAATGCTTTGCTTGATTATTAACTTTAATTAATTGTCTTTTACTTTATCACCCACAATCTCTATAAGGAATAAAGTAAACAATTAGTGGCTCACTGTTAAAAATATCACATAACCAGGATTTCAGATGAGCTGTTTTGGGGTGATTTCCCCAGCTGTAGTCGTATCTCATGACAGGGTCTAATGGTGAATACCTTTAGTGAGTGCTGTGTCGGCTTTATAGCATTATAATGAGAGACAGTTTTTACCCTTTCATTTATCACAGCATTTAATTTCATGCTTGTTTGTATCAAGACTCCTGATAGTGTATTAGTCAGTAGCAGGGCATAGTAAGAGTTAAAGTAATGTTAGCAAATCTTAATATTTAGCATCTACATTGGCATGCCAAGATAACTCTATAAGCAGGTTTTGATTAACTTACGCGTTGTGCAGTTAATGAAAAATACATGTCTTTGAGCATGACAAAGCAAGGTTATATGCAGCCCAGTGTACACAACTGTTCACGTCATTTCTTGGTTCTTAATGTTTTGTGTTTTTTTTAAAAAAAAATCAATTTCCTGATTTTTTTCCTTTGCAGCAGTAACCTGTCACTGTCAAGTCATTTCTCGTCTCGCTCTTCTCTCTCAAAGCCTCACAGAGATGTCTGCATTCCCATTTGCCAAGAGGAATAGACTAAATAGCAGTAGTTCTTTCCACAAAAATTTATATCATACTTCATTTTTCACGAGGAAAAATTTATTTTTATCTCATGTGGCTAATCCAGTTAAGAACTGTGATTTCTGTTGTTAAGTGCTTTGAAAAATTCCATAGGAAACAGTCATCAAGCCTTTCCCATCACCTGATGCTGTGAGACTTCCTTTGGAACTGAAGGGTGTAATCTTCCACGTGCCTCTCTTGAAAAGATGGCAGTGATGCTTTTCAGTCCATCCTTTACAAGAGTATGGTTATAGTGAGATGTGACAGGAGAGACACGGCACGTTGTGTCTGGAGAACTGTGATAAGAGTGGCTTTATTCTAAGAACACAGCAAGCCAAGGATTTACTGATAAGTACAGAGGAGGAAAATGCCTCCTGTAAGGTGTGTCAGCTCCCTGATGTCTGTCTGCTGGAGATGTCCTGCAACCTGGGACTAAGCCTTTCAAAGAAACAGGATTTCTGGATAACAAAGCTAAATTCCTGCTAGGAGTAGTAAAACTTAAAAAATGCATTCCTGCATACTGGAGAGAGGTCATTTTCATACTCCTGATTAAAGGGAGTAGTGCCCTTCCCGTTAGGTCAAGGGGATTGTTGTAAGCTCTTAGTGCATGAGCAGGGATGAGTTAAGTGGTTTTGTGCAGAAAGATGGATCACTCTCTCCTCTGCTTCTGCTTTCTGTGTCTGTCAGCTCTCTGTGCTTCCCTCCCTCGCCTTTTAATAATCTGAATATAATCCTTAAAACTTGAGCAACTGTGTGTTTGATAAGAGGCCTGTGTGAATCTTTAGTTCTTATGTAAAGCATTCAGGTTCCAGTCACCTGAGGTTTGAAGTGCCTGATCAAGCAGCTATGCTCAAAGAAAGATCTATCAGGATGTGATGGTGGCATCATTGTTAATTGCACAGAGATGATTCAGTGCATAGCAGTGTAGCTCACTCTCATTTAATCAGCTATCTTGGCTAGCGTTGTTTGCTTGATTATGAAATAAACAAGCGGCCAGAGCATTTCTCACTAAAGCTAGGTGTGGGATCTAGGCCCTTTGCAAGTATGGAGTTGTCTTCCAGGAATCTCCTGGCTACTAAACTGCTGTCCCTCCTGGCAGTGGTTGTTACGTGCCCCTTGAGTTGAAATTGGGTCACTGATCTTGCACTTCTTTTCAGAGTTAAAAAAGGAGGCAAGCAAAAGAATGAGGCCTCTCTCTTTCAGGGCTAGACCCCTCTTTCTAAGCACATGCACTTTGTGGATCACTCTCCTAAGGACACTAACTTTCCATGAAATTTAACTTAAAATTGACCCACATCTTTGCTTTCATGTAAATTTGGAGCAGTAAAGTTAAAAGTATGTCACCTTGAATACCCAGTGATGTTATTAGAAAGCTTCTGCTTTCAAGCCATATCACAAAATGGCTTTGTCTAATTTGTAGCTTTTTTTTCATTCCCTCATAAAAGATGCAATACTGAACAAACATGTCAGGATTCAGGTGGAAAATTTTACTTAGCTATGGAGTGGAAAAGGTAGACAAAGTAGTAGAATAGTGCAGCTGTCAATATTTTTGTGGCCTATCTCCTTTTGTGCCTTCAACTTAAAGGACAGATTATTTTTTATTCTTGTCTGCTGTTTAAGAAATATCCATGAGTCTCTAAACTTCAGACAAAGCTGGATTGTATTTCAGAGCTCACAGGTGTAAAGAACATCTGGTATGCTTTGCATACTTGGAGATTGCTCGAAAGTGCTTTTTGTCTACTTGAAGAAACCAAAGCTGGTTTCAAAATGAACCTTGTTAACCCATGTGGCCCTTTCACAGAATTTGCATGGGCCTTGTGAGAATGAATGCAATTATTAGATTACAAATCACTTCATTAGATATAAAGTCCACTGTGATGCAGTCCTTGTGCTGACAGATGGATCACTCCAAAGTTCAATATGCAGTGTTCACCATTGTTACTAGTCTTGGTAGTCTTGGAGCAATAGTCTGGGATTCCTGCAATATTACCATAGAACTGAATTGGTAAGCCAAGAGTATCTACTCAAACACTGGACAATGGCATTGGTTTGGCAGGGGGAGCTATTGGCCAAACTGGTCGAAAGTTGAAACATGTTTCAAGATGCAGTTTAGTCTGGTTTGGTGCAAGTGGCTAGAAGCAGGGCTTCCAAATCAAAACTACAGCTTGGACAGCTTTGTATGACAACATTCTAAATAGAGTGCTGTAATGTTAAATTTCTTTTTCCTTGACTGCTGTTGTTTTAGGGTGTCTGCAAAGAGAAATCTTCATTTGAGAATCAAAAAGGGCTAGGAGATGCAGAAATCACAAGTGCGGGAGTGAAACAAGGTTTTTCTAGTGGCTGTAGGGACTTTAATTTTGCCAGTTTGCAAGCTGTCCAGTTTGTTTTGTGAAAACAGATCAATGTCAAGGTGTCCAATTTGTCAGGCCAGATTTGTAACTGGATTCTGAATGAAAACGAGGCTCTGCAGGTGGTGGGTGGCAAGAATGCACTTGTGCTGTAGCTTAAGCACAGGTGCATTTCTACAGGAGGTAGAGCTGTAAGGTAAAGGAGGACTTTATACAGGGGAAAAAGGCAGTACATAAATGTGGTGGTATAGGCAGGGAGATACATAGGCAAATATGTAGTCTTGATAACTGGTCTCAGCACTAAAATAAACAAAGGCTCTGAACCAGAGTGACTTCATGTGAAAGCAATGATGGGAATAAAAGCTTTCTTCAAGGTACAGAGTTTTCCTTCTTGTGAGGCTGGTAGCTATGTGTAACCAAGTAACATACAGCAGGCGTGTTTTCATGGGTTTTGACACTTCCCCGACTTTCCTTTTGTGGTTGCTGGATGACAAAATGGAGTGGGAGGAGAAATTATTTTAAGAAATGTTTGACTATTAGGTAGCTAATTTGGGGGTACATCAAAAGAAAAGCACTGAAATTTTGTGATAGGGTCTCAAAAGAATCAGCGTGGTACACATACCGATGCTGACTGCATCTGGTTTTGCAGTCACTTCAGTATGTCTATCCTGTTCTGGTGCAATCAATTATTTAGAACAGGAGCCACTCTAAATAGGTGGGAAGACAAAAGGAAAGGAGATGAGGACTATGGTTAGGGCTTGCAGGGCAAACTGCAGCTGGTCATGCAAGAAGTCTGTGGGAGTACGTCTAGGATTGCATTAACCTCAGAATCAGTTCTTGAAGCGCCTGATCTCCCCAGGGCTCTCTGTGCTGGCACCTTCCTGGATGCAATGAAAGCTGATATGCAAAATGCCTGTTTGAGTGTTGCACCAGTGTGTATACAAAAGTGAGTAGTGGACAGGGACTTAGAGCATAGCCCAGGACCTGTGTATTCTGTATTAGTAGAAAATACTGTACTTAACCTCTCTGCAAAAGTATCTGAGCAGAACCTTTAAATCTTGAAGTAGGTTGCTTACGCTGACATCTCTGAACTTCTGCTTTAACAAGCCTGCAACTAAGGTAAAGCCAGGCTGGCACTTTTCCTTAATAATCATAATTCAATATTTGCCTTTCACTGAAGGATTAAAGAATGGGGCACGTTTCTAACTTACACTTGCAGAGCTGGAATTTGAGATGCTGTCTACAAAGCCCAAAGGCTGAGTTTTGCTAGTTAGCATTCTGTTGAGTGTTTGGATGTTGCTTGATGGTTTGTCTGTGACTCCTGAATACTCCTGTAGTAAACAAGCTGGAATATTAACATTTAAATTGCATTTTAGGAAAGCCCCTGACATTACAATATATTTGCAGAAATTTTGCATCCATCAATCCTAATGCAAACTGACATGTTCTAAAAGCATTCATCCGTTCAGCTTAGTGTGTTACTGAGATGTTTGGGGCTCCATACTGATAAATATAATGTAACTCTCTTCTTAATAGAAATAATGGGAGTCAAGGTGGTGAACTAGGAGGTGGCATGTCAGGAGGTGCTGCAGAAGTCCATAAATGCAGGGTGGAAGGGAAGAGGAGCACTGTGCTCCTCTAGCTCTAGTTAGGCAGAATATTGAGACCACATTATGCAAATAGCTAGCAGGGCTTATGGAGTATTTTAAACACTACAGAGCAAGGAAAAAGTGGCAACCAAAGACTGTTGTTGGGGAGGTTAAATACCAATTTATAATTGCTCTTAAGGATTTACTGAGTGTGTGTAGTATGTTTATAGCTCCTGTGTTCTTCATTCAGAATACCAAAAACTAGATCTCTCAAAGGACAGCTTTTGGAGTGAAGCAAGACTTTGTGTTTGCAGAAGCTTTACCTTAGGTTGCACATGATGGCCGTGACTACTTCTCACCCTGTTCTGTGGGAAATGACTGAGCCTGTAAAATGGATAGATGAAGTATCTCTGTATAGGACTGATTTCAGTCTCTGGACCTATTCAGGATGCAAGTAGGAAAGACAGAGTTCACAAAACTCCTGACTTGGTTTCTTTGGAGTAGAATAAATGTAGTCCCTGCTCTCAGAGTTGTTTGCGCATGCCATTTCTGAAGCTAAGTATCTGAAAGGACTAGCGTGGAGATGCTGTCAGTAATTCTGGTTGTTGGCAGCCAGATGTGTGCAGTGCAGGCTTCCAGCTGACAGTCCTTCTTGGATGTGTGCATGTGAATTTTGCTTTTAAATGGGTTTATTTCCAGAGAGATGAGGGAATTGTCTTTGGCACACAAGACACCCTCTTGTTCTGGGCTTTGACTGCAAGCCACTTAAAATGCCAAGCACTCAGGGGTGGAGAGATGACACCAGTTCTGGGGAGGACATAGTTTCTTCTAATCCATATGGTACTCGGGTTCCCTGCCTCAGGAGCTCTTCCTCTGTCTCAACCCTGAAGTCAGTGCCCGGCAAGAGCAGGAGCAGATAGGTGTGGTGGCTGGAGCAAGCGGCCTGGGAGGAAACCAGCCTCTGTGAATGATTTCCTGTGGCTCGTCCTGGTGCAGAAGAGGTCTGAGGTGCTGCAGCAGGCAATAGAGGGGTTGAAGGACAGTGTGTTGCCACTTGCTTGTGTTCATTCTTGCCCATGGGTGCTGCCTTTTCTTCAGGCTGACGGCCACTGTCGTCTTCCAAGAGGTAAGCCAGAGAAGGGTTCTGGCCTGTTTATCTTCTAGTAGTGACCACTCTGTAGAATGCCTTGGGCAGTTCTTTGTTGCTTAGCTGCTGCAGTTAGTGCAGAAAACTTTAAAGTGTATTCTGATTGGTATTTTCAATTGAGTTGAATTATTTGTTTTTAGGTTAAGAACATCTAAGGTAACAATATGCTTGAGTTCTTTAGATGAATTAAAAGTTGAGAAAGCAAGCTGCTAATCTCATCCTGAAAGCTGTTGGTTTGCAAATCATAAGAGTTCTTTTGGTAATAATATTTATTTGACAGTCATTGCATATTTGTGCAGTTTTGCATCAGTCAAGAAGCACAAAGTAAGTAGTTCCTTTACATTCTTAACCTGAAGATTTGTGCAGTTTGGAGGAGTACAGCACATGAGTATGGCCCACAATAAATGAGGTTATTTCTACAGAAGAAAGAAATGTGTCAAAGGAAGGACTGTCAAGTATGTGGAACGTTGTGGTGGTTCTAGAAGTGAAATGTAATTATGAATTATCCCTCTTACGTTCCATTTATTGATAAAGTTCAATAGATTACTAATGAAGATGTCTATAGAGCTTGCTTCTATTCATGCCTGACTTGTAAATATTCTATGTTGTGCTTAATAGAAGTGCGTTTCTTTTGAATTCCAGCCTCCAGTCCCTTTGGAATTTACATCAACTGGCTTGCATCAAATGGCAGGGATTTTTCCAGATATCCCTTCAAAGCTATTTTCCTGTTCTGCTTCTCTCAGCAGACTTTACCTCCTAGTGATACTTAAGCTTGTATTGCATGTCCAACAGCCACAGCCTTGAAACTGCAGAAATTAAATGTATGGCTTTGGCAAACTCTTAAAGAACTAAGACTGGTCACCATAAACAGAGGCTTGAAGGTATCCATTTTCTCTTCTTGTTTTCAGAGGGTCCATACGGACTATTTGCTGGCAGAGATGCCTCCAGGGGACTAGCAACTTTCTGTCTAGATAAAGATGCACTCAAAGATGAATATGATGACCTATCGGACTTAAATGCTGTACAGATGGAAAGTGTAAGAGAGTGGGAA
The DNA here is from genome assembly GCA_013399055.1 of Ramphastos sulfuratus. Classification (NCBI taxonomy): domain Eukaryota; kingdom Metazoa; phylum Chordata; class Aves; order Piciformes; family Ramphastidae; genus Ramphastos; species Ramphastos sulfuratus. The sequence goes on along the minus strand of WBNM01036818.1, from coordinate 49,490 downwards.
ATGCAATTTAAAGGTAAATTCTCAAATTAGAGCACATCTTTAGCTTCAGAAATTGTTTTTAATAAAGATTACTGATTTGGGCTTGGGGCACCTTTTAAATAAGAGATATTGACAGTGACATTAGTAACACAGTGTAACTTTCTTAAGTAAAAACCAATGGATTCAGGCCTTTTTTCTCTCATAGGGAGGCTTCCACTCTGTCTCATTGTAACCTTTTCAGCCCTTTAGTTTTATAGAAGAAAGCTGTTCTCAGTTCTTTGTGCAGAATTTCACTCTTGCACCTCAGTGTAGCTTAGCTGATGGAATTCCTGCTTGCCAGCTCCTTGGCTTTGGAAGATACAGAATGATGATTAGGACTAAGAGTTGTTTTGGTATAAGGGGTTGAACAAGTTTGACGTGAAATAATTTCTCAGAAGTATGCACTGGGGGAGGTGGGGGTCATTTTTCACATTAACTGAAATGAAAACAGGCTGAGGGAATTCGTGCTGGTTTTAATAGCAGTGTTTTCAGCCACTGTGTGATAAAGCTTGCCTGATTACCTGTGGGAGAATTGAAACCGACTGCTTCGAGTAGGGAAAGTAGCAAGCAGCAGGGTTTAGGAGGCTGAGCTTGCCACTAAACTGCCATCAGTTACAGTGATTTGGGTTTAGGACCTTAGTGTGCAGGAGGAAAAATAGCTTTGCAGCAGTGCAGGCTAAGTAGCAAATGCAGCTCTATTTGATTGTAATGGAATCATAAATCTTTTTCAGAAAAATATGACTACGTAGGTAGACTCCTAAAACCAGGGGAAGAACCGTCAGAATACACAGATGAGGAAGATACCAAGGATCACACTAAACAGGAATGAACTTTGTAAACAACCAAAGTCAGGGGCCTTCGGAACTGCAACCTCTTATTCCCCATCACAGAATGTCCTGCATCTTTGGGTACAGTTCATCTGCTGCGAAAAAACATTCAACAGTTTTGTACAAGGAAAATAATATACTCACGAAGGAAGATTTGAATACTAGACATTATTTGTGCTGCCCAACCTTTTGTTACAGTTTATTTGTAATGTCTGGTTAGGCTTTGTTAGTGAAGAGGGGCCAGGGATGTAAAGGCAAAAATGTTATTCCTTTGTATCAGCAAGCTGAAGCCTTTGAATAGTCTATATTACAAGCTCTCTAAAAGATGTGAGTCTTGGAGCTCAGTGGGAAGGTTTGAATTTTGTTTCGTGTGTGTCTTCTCCTTCATCATTAAAGAAAGATGTATACATCAGTACCAGTGGGTTAGACTACTGAACCTGGTGTTGAAATGTGAATTTCCAATTTTGTTTTGTGTGTGGGCGTTAGTAGCCCTGGCAGAATACTTCAGTTCTCTACGAGAAGTCCGTGTAGATTAGGACGGAGGTAAAATTCATCCTTTCTCTGAAGGATTGGGTAAAACTCTTTCTCTGCAACAACTATTATCTGAAGCCTGCCTCTCCCCGCTTTTCCCATCCTCTAAACCCAATCAAATATTAATTGTGCCTTATTTCGCTTACATAGACTTGAATTGTTTTAAGGGACAGCCCCCAAATTCTGGTTTCATAGTCACTACAAGCAGCATTGAGACTGAAGTTAGAATGTTCTGTTGACTGGAAAGCCTTGATGTCATTCTGTGTATAGAATGTAAAAGAGGAATACTCAGTGTTACTGCCATATGTTAATATTACATATACTTCAGTTAGCATCGTGATGGCCAAACGCATACTCCTGTGCTTCTTTTTAAGTAATTACAAACACACACAAAAAGTCACCCTTCCTCCTCTTCCAGAAGCTGCCTAACTTTGGGGAGCACAGCCTTCACCCCCCTGTAGAGCGACGGGGCGAGCGCGTGTGTCTGTGTGTGCGTCTGTCTGAGTGCAAGACTGGGGAGGGATCGTTTCTGCAGCCACTGTAAATACGAGTTACCATTTTAATAAAGCATGTACAATACCATTCCTGCTGTCAGACTGTATGTAGAAGCCGGGAAGCACAGCTGGAATAGGATGGAAATCGCAGCAGCAGCAGGAAGCTGGGATATGAAACATCCACTCCTGTTAACACCTTGCTCTTGTCTTCACGATGCTACTTCTGGCTCTCAAGTCCCAGCTTCTGAAGAACCTTCAGGACTTACTGAGGTAAGCTGTGCCAGTGCATTTACGGTGGGGAGAAAAGTGATGTAAATAAAGCAGCAGCCCTTCAGGAAATCCTGCAATGTATGTCTTGTGGCACTGTGAGGAGAGCATTGTTGATCTGCACGTGGGTATCACTCAACAGATTGTAGAACTCTCACCCCTGTTCTGCTCAGTCCATAGTGGTGACACTAAGTTCATGACTTGCAGCTTTACAGCTTACATCTGTACCTCTGTTTGCAGATTTCACCTGTGACAGGTCTACAGTAGCAGATTTCTATAGTTACGGCCTATGGAACTGTAAACTGTGAAATTCCAGAGACTACTTGCTTTTTACTAGTCTGACTGAAAGAGATTTATATTGATGCAAATGAAACAAATAAACAGAGATCCTCCCTCCACTGAATCCTGTGTAACTCACATGTCCTAGAAGGCAGGCTGAACTCTTCCTTGCATGTTCATGCTGGGAATAGCAGAGCTTATCACAAGAAGTAAGGTAACTGGAGCCACTTGTCTGTGGGAGTGAAGTGACCCTTGCAGGTTCTCATTCAGGCTGAACAATTCCTGTCAGCCTGGTGGCTGTTCAGCTGCTTGCTCATCCAGCAGAGCACTGGTTTCTGTGCTGGTCACATTTGGTGAGCTCTGGCACAGTGTCCAGAACTCAACTGGCAGATTTGCACTCTTAACGGCCTGCTCATCATCTAACACTGCTGAAATGCTGGGCATGCTACTGTAACCAACCACAAAAATAGGTTTGAGATGCAACCATGGAAGCTACCAAGGGATAAATAAAAGCTTTCTTGCACAGGACAGCAGCCAACAGTCCTTCAGCACTCGTTCCCTCTCTGGATGCTTCACTAGGGATCTTTTTTCACACCGCACTTCCTTTACAGGCTTTCACTTTTGCACCAGCTGTTGCACCTCATCCTGGCACGCAGACATGTACAGCTATGGAGCAGGAAAAGGTGCCTTAGCTATGCTATGGGACAAGCAGATTTTTTTTTTTCAGTAGGTGTACTACACGTTACAGCTCCTACTGCCCAAACCCACATCTGGAAGTTCCTGGCACTGAGTTACTCTGCCCATCAGCTACCAGTGTTGCAGCACCTGGCACAGCCATAGCCTTAGCTGTTTGCCATGATTGTTTGTGGTTTAGGCAGGAACTTCCAGCTAGAAAAAGAGGTAGTTTTGCATTGGCCATGACTTTGTAGCCCAGGAATAACCTTTTGCTTTCCCTTGCAGCAAGAAATGCAGCACTGCTTAATCACAGTGAAGTTATAGAAAGTTTTGGTGTTTGTTGGTTTTAAATTATTTTCAAAGAACAACGCTAAAATATTTATGATCTAGGATTGGGTGAAGAGCACAATGGGTAAAGGCCAAGTTTTGCTTTGAAGCCACTTACTGCCAACTGTGAAGAACACAAAACTCTCACCCCATGGCGGCAGACTTTTAATACTGTATTTTAATGCCCACTGGATCTAAATCTCCTCCATCCTACCATTTTACCATCACTACGAGTTTTAAGCTGACAACCTGATAAAAGAAAGTAAGTGCTTTAGAGCACACTACAGCTTTCATTGTTATAAAAATGTTGACACAAAAAATAATTGAGCCTGACAGAGCCATCAGAACTTCAGTGCAGTTAATACAATTTTTGGAGGTATTCATCTTTAAGTTTGTGTCAATCACTTGGTCAAAATTCATTATCAACTAAAATGACAGGCAAGTTGATTCTGACATCATGTTACAGCTTCTTTAAGTAACATAAGGGACTTGAAGGGAGCCTTTCTCATTATCTGTAGAACCAAAATACTTCCCCAGTTAAATATATGACTTGTTTGCCTAGACAGGCTTAGTGTTAAGTTCTTGATTAGCTGTTTTGTTTTGACACTTAGGTCTCATTTGTGCACCACATCCCAAAGAAGCTTTATTACAGCAGGAAATTATTTGTAAACTTTCTTGATTTAAAAAAGAAAATTCAAAACATATCATAGTGTGACTTGAACTGAACCTCCTGCTTTTCCACTGAAGGATCCAGAATTATCCTTCCGCCTGCTTGTACCTTGTTTCTTTTTACTGAGTTAGACCGTACTTTTCCTTGCTGAAGGTTTCCACTTTCTATCCTTCAGTCAAACACAGTATGTTGAAGCACTTGGGCACTGCTGCTTCTGATCTTGTTTCACTAGCACTCTTAGTTTCAAGCTATCTAACTTTTTTTTTTTTTTAATTCAGTCAAACTGGTTGTGCAGAATATCTTCCTTGTACAGACCAAGCAGTAGTTAAACCTTGTGGTGGGTTTGACTGTCTCAGGTAATTGTTTTCTCTATCACAAAAAGCTAGTGGGGTTTTATTTTCTCCAGAAAATATATCCACTGTTGTGTAGAATAGTACAAAATAGCGTGGAGCACCTTGCACTTGGAATACGGCTCTGCTTTCTTAGGACAAAGTACTGTGTTTTTTCATGAAGGGTAGCTCACTAACTCAGCCAGTATCCAGGACCACAGCACTGCTGGAGTTCATGTGTGGAGCTCAGAGAGTGTTTATGGGCCTGTAGTCCTGGTTCTCTATTTTAGTATTGCACACTGGGGTGAAACCCTGCCATGGCTGTCAGCTGACTGCTCTTTCAGGCATGAATGGAATGATGCAATTCCAGCTGTACATTCAGCTACTTACATTATTACTTGTTAAGCAGAAAGGGAGTAACTCTGGCCTTGAAGGCTTAATTATTTGGCTCCTATATTTAAGTTTGAATGTTACTGGAGAATTCTTCTGCTGGCTTCTAATTTATGGTTGAAAGTGACTGTTTACAGATAGGGTTTTAAACTTGCTTTAGATAGAAGATGGGGAATCAAGGTTAGCACATACGCAGATTGTTTAATTTCAACAAAAATCCAAACCAAGCTGAAGTCTTCCTTCCCCTTTCTCTTGAAGCATTCTTGTGGGTTTGCATTTTCCCTGTACCAGATGGCAGCATCTTCTATGTGTCTCAGCTCTCATCTGGCACTAGAATTGGTTACTGCAAAATTCATGAACAAATCTAATTGTCCATGTTCTGGGTACAAAGCTAACAGCCAGAGAAGAAAGCTTTTGAGATTACCAGTACAGCCCAGCATATCTGTGGGATCTGTCAGTAAAAGGACAGTAGCTAACACTTACTCTCTCCTCCTCCATCTGGAGCCAAGTGACAGTGTAGTTTGTCACCTCCATACTGCAACAGTGCTTGAAGCAAAGCCTGCAGGGTAGAGGCTGCCACGAATAGAAGCTGGTTGCTGCTCATTCTAATGCGTGGTCTCCAACAGAAACCCAAATCCCTGCTGAACTCCACAAGGATGAGTCATGTAGACAGGCTACTGCTGCTCATTAGAGAGGAACATGATCTGGTCTCCATCAGGAACAAGAGCCAGCTTGAGTCCTCCCTTCCTTCTGTTTTAAAAAGCTTTTACAATCCAGTATTTGAGCATGACTAAAGGAAAAGCTTACTAAGGTGAAGCAGGGTAGGTTTTTTGAATACTTGGACAGTTGATTCTCCACAGGAAAAAAAAAAAACAACCACAAACAATTTTCAGACAAGGAAAGGCCCTTGCTAAGCTGGCAACACACTACTCTTAGAATACAACCAGTCTTAAGATAGACATGGACCTAAAAGACACTGGAAAGGGTCTTGGATGTGTACAAATGTGTGTTCAAAGACAAATATGAAGCTCTGCAACTGATACGCCACTTACTGAAAGATGCTTAACCACTTGGAGCCATACAGATAAACAAGCTGCTTAGCCAACAAAATCTTTGGGGTTTATCCTAAAATTCAGTGGTGGTCTCAGCTCGCTCCGCACACAGCAGTAAAGCAAGTCATGACTTTTTCCATGTACCTGCAAGGAGATAGATACAAGGCTGTGGCAAGTGAAAGGAGGCATTCCTGAAAAGTAGCCAGAGATGTGGAGAGGCTTTGAGAGGGTTTGCCCATCTAAGTAAAGGGGCACTGCTTAACCAACTAGCCCTAGAGAGTCCAAGGGGACAGAGTACAGGTGAAGTATTCACTCTTAGCTTTCAACTATATTCATCCTTCATCTGTGATATTGTTCTTTGACAAGTACCCAGTTATAGGGAGAAAAAAAAAAAAAAATATATATATATTTAACTTGAGAATTAGCTCACATTTTAAGAACCACTTGAGCCTTTAGTGGGGTGCGTTTCCTCAACACCTCAGTGCAGCAGAGGCCACTGAAATCCGCATGCAAATTTACAGCCTTACACTCTTTCAAGTTGTTTTTCTTCACACTTTGGGGAAAAAACAAGGAGTTGATATACACCACTTGGTTTTTGTTATTGTTGTTTTTATAAAATTTTCAAGATATCACAAAAATTACACACACTAAAAGCTTCGTCTGCACATTCCGCAATGAAAAAAAGTGAAATATCTTAAATCTATTACTTGTATATACAATTTCAATCCAAATTTACATTCGCATCATTTTCTTGGATAGCAAAAAGGCATGGATCAAACACAGGATTGAGATGTGTCACTTCAGCATATCGATAGGACAGGACTTCAAACAGTGGTACACGTTTATTTAACCTCATTTAGAACAGGCCACTTGGAAAAATGCTCCACTTTGCATTGAAATTGTATTCACCGTTGGGAAGGCCACCACTAACAGGCTGCTTTACACCGCCAACGTTCGGCGCTGCTCTCATTCACACTCACAAGCCAATGGCTGAAAAATTAGTGGAGTTGTTAGAACCTCAGAGATCTGACAGGGGTTGAAAACTCCACAGGTAGCTGTGCAGTCAGTTAGGACACCTTCATGGATTAAGGCATTTGTGCTAGATGTCACCTTTGAACTTGACAAGTTAACTGAAGTCATTTCTGCAGTTAACTAACCAAGAGCTGAAATTCTTCTCACCTACCCTTGGAAGAGGTAAAATGACCTACTGGGTTCTTCTGGAGTCTTTAAAAGCAAAGCAATGAAGTTAATAAGAAATTGCAGGATATAAATAGCCTCATCTTTCTGCTACAGAAACAGATTTGTATTTGAATAACTTACATTCAGTGAAATTGTATTTAGACCTGTTTGAAATTACTTAGGCTTAGCTAGCACAAATTAAGCAGAACTTCATTCAGATATTGCAAAATAAAGGAAAAAAAGAGAAAAATTTACAAGGAATACTTTGTCTCCCTCCAAACTCATTTTTATTACTTGAAATATAGAGAAAAAAAAATTTTTTTAAAAGTTAAGCGTCTCCTGTTTGACTACTTCATTTGAATTCTCCAATGATCATGAAGACATCCCTCAAGCTGAGAATAATTTGTATAGTTCCTTACCTGCACAAACCTGCACAAACTGTGGATGCTGTTAGGTAATTTAAGACACTGCTGAAATCAACAGATCCATTGTCCTCTGCATGTTCCCACTGCTGGAGTTACTAAGAACCAGTACTGAAGCATCTGCAAAACTATCCCAGTTATGTCCACTCAGACTCTGTACTTAATAAAATACTAACTATGGAGACCCTGAAAAATAGAGAAATTCTATTTTTAAATAGAATCCAGAACTGCAGTTTCATCTACAGCTGCACATTCCCGAGTGTGCTTTTGCACAACCCCGTACTTCTGAATAGTTAGATTCAAGAGCAAAGCAACCACATGGATCCTTTCTTTACCTTTAAAATTCTCTATATAACATAATCATCTTTGCTTTGGTAAAATACAATGGGCAAACCTGGGCAGAGAAAACACAGTAATTACCATGGAATATCATACTTTTTTTTTAAGAAATACCAGCTGAAATGTAAGGCATCCCCCAAAGTACTTTTTGCATATGCAAGGAATGCAGTTCTTTGTAAACAGAAGCTTGAGGAAAGCAATACTGAAGCCAAAGAATCTTCCCTAGGATCCTTTTGATGATCCCAAAAACCAAGAGCAACTCTCCTAGGGTGTGTGTTTTGGAACTAAATCCTGTGAAAACCAGAATCCAAGCTTTTGATCTCCCATACACTTTTAATCATGTACTAGATGGGCTTGCCTTGAAGTTCTCCATACCACAGAAGAGCTGCAAGAGTTGATCCTCAAGGGCACAAGCTCTTACGAAGCCTATTTTTCTGGTACATCACTTTCTATAGACTTCCTGGCAGCAATGCAGTGGCCTGTGGATGCTTGCACAGTATTCCCACTGGTGGCATTTCCCAGTGCCTGGGGCTGACAGGCAGCCATGGGTCTAGTGGCAAGAAGCGGTTTAGAAGAATTCAGCTGGTGTCTGCGATGACCCAAATCCTCGCCTGCTGTGGCAGCCAGTCTCTTTCTGCCAGATTCTTCACTAATGGGAGGCTGAAAACAAACATTGGCAACCTGTTAGATCTCCCTCTGTCAGGCCAGCTGTTTGCCTTTTTCCATGCTCAAGGGATCACACACAAGAGTATTCCACAACTATGCCCTCAGTTCGGCCTAGTATTCTTAGTTCCTCAGAACTATCTGGTGATACTCTGAGCTGAACAGCCAGGAAAGCTTCAAAGTGCCATTTCATGATGCATTAAGGACTTTCAGCAGCCTTACAGCATCATTTCATTCTTGCTACCCACATATTTACAACAGCTCCTAGATAAAGCAGGATTTTGGAGGGTGGTGCTAACACGGTGCACCATAACCCAGTGACCGAGAGCGCAGCAGTGCTGTGCTCTGCAATCACAGCTTATGAGTTCAGCATCCCAAAAGGAATTCTAAAAGCTGCAACTGGGTAGGTTTGGACTAGGTATTAGGAATTGTTTTTTTTCCCACAGAATGAATGTTCAGGTATTGGAATGAACTGCCCAGGGAGGTGGAGGAGTCACCAGCCCTGGGTGTGTTTAAAAGTCATTTGGCTGTGGTGCTTAGGGCTATGGTTTAGGGTGCACCTTGTAGAGGAGGGATAATGGTTGGACTTGGTGATCCTGAGGGGCTTTGCCAACGTGAATGGTTATGTGATGCATTGAATTTGGCATATAAAAGTCTCAGCAAGGACAACAGCTGTCATAGTTCATTAAGAAATGCCAGTTGGCATTAATTCATTTGCCAGATTTTTAAACAGTATGCAGGCCAAGTCTTACAAGGTGACAAAGAAGCCATTTTTGCTACTTGTTCCATCACACAATGAAAATGGCTCAGTGCTTTTTATATTGAGCCACCACATCTCAGTACCATACTCTAGTTCAAAGACTGTCTAGAAAAAAACCTGCTTTTTTTTCATTAGAATTGGATTTTTTTCCCCCATCATGCTTTCTTCTAGTCAAAGACAGGATGTGTAAAGCTGGCTTTGTGTGAAATTAAGTGCTGTCCTCAGTTTAGCTTGCAGTAGAAATGTGTACAACAAATATTTATTTCAAATAGGTATTGAAACTTACATCCACTCTGAAGTCCTCCAGCCTCTTAAATTTACTAAGGTATTCTTGCAGTTTGGGGTCAATGGCTGGAGTCTTGTGCTGAGAGTACTTTAGATAAGCCCAAAATTTTTCCAGTCCATATAGCTGACCTAATAATGGAAAAAAAAAGAAATGGTACCAAATACCAAGGCCAGAATGGATCAAAACCTTCATTATTCACTGGTAACTTTAAGATAAAAGAATACGAAGAAAAACTACTCTTGGGTTAGTTAAGTCAGTGCCAAGGAACTGGCATGACCTCCCAAACTCATGTTACCCCAGTGTGAGCAGCAACTGGCCTATGATACTTACCAACTTCATAGTCTTTCTTCGTTTCTTGTTGGAAATCCTTGAATATCTCTTGCCTGAATTTCTTTTCTAGGCCATAGCTGTAAAATCTAAACAAGCATTCCAATCCGTACCTGTAACAGAACAGAGAGGCATGAAACTCTTACCTGTTCCTCAGGAGGATGCAAGCTTTCAGTTTCTCCTTTCAGCTCAGTAAATGGCTTTGTCCCAACTTACCCTTCTCATAACAAAGGCTTCCTTTCCACACCAATTTTTATTGACCTCTTTTTCTCAAACACCTTCACAAGTAATCAAAGCTGACTTAGGAGAATCGAGTTTGTCCCACAGTTTAAACTCACAAACTGAAGACACCACAAACAAAAAGAGGACAACTGCTTTCACTTCCAATTTCAGCATAAACCCAGCCACACTGGGTCAGGCCAAAAGTCATTACCAGGGCAAAACTCACTGCATAGGGCAGGACTCTGCTCTTTCAGCTCTGTACACCCCAGCAGCAGGATTTCTGGCTCAGAAACACTCTAGCTTTGGCTGCCACACCATCACCAGAGCTACTGTGAGCCTCCAGATAGCTGGGACCTCCTGTTCTGCATTCATCTGATGCCACGTTAGTCCACTTAAGAGCCTTCTGAAGTTTCTCCTGGTAAGTATATACTTGGGTAATGGCAGAGCATCAAGAAAGCTCAAAGCAAAGACCTTCGTGTCCTAGAGACTCTGTCTGCAGTCTCAGATATCGTATCCAAACTTCAGGATTTCTGTAGCCAGTACCTCCTCACTTAGCATTCAAAACATTGGGCTACCTCATTTCTAAGCTAAGAGAAATAGAAGTGGAAGAAACTGGGTGAAAGGAAGAAAACAACAGCAAGAGCTGAAGAGGTGGTGGCAATTGCCCTTGTGGTCATTTTCCTAGTATTTTTGTAAGCTGAGAAGCAGTTTGAATGATGTCAATGAGGTTAAGAATGTCTTCACCTCTGGAAGAAAGAATCTTATGAGTGTTAGTAAATCTAGAGCTGACTCATCACTGTCAACAAGACACAGGATTTGCAGAATTAGGGACTGATCACAAGTCAGGAGATGGGGCACACTTAGCCATTCATCTGCAAATCACAGCTGTACAACTGATTTGGGGCATTTAGAACAGCAGCCTGTGTAAGTTATTTTAAGATTTAGAAAAAGTCAAAGCCACCTCACATATACATAAACTTCACAGACACTAAAACAAATGGTAAGAGCTCAACACTGATTAACTCTCAGGAAGAAACAGACTACCTGTAGTGTTCTTTTGCATCTTCTAGAGCAAGTTGTTTGAATTCTTCATACATTTTCTTGTTAAAATGATCTCTCAGGAAAAAGGACCAGAAGCGAAAAAGTGTGTTCATTTCTTGGGATTGGCCAATTCCCAACCGTTTCCTCTCTGGAATTGAAAACAAAGTTAGACAAACCCTATCTTGAATTTTTCTGCAGGATACTTTCAAGTGCTTTTCCATTAATAACACACAGACAAGACACTCCAGTAAGTTTAACATTTGATGACAGTTCTTTTGTCAGGGAATGTAAAGTTCATTAGAAAGCAGAGTTCATACAAAGGAAGCATCAAATAAAATGTTTCCTTTCCCAAGAAAAATTAAGGATTAAGAACTATGTGTGGAAAGCTGGTATCACAGAACGGCTTAGGTTGGAAGGGAGCTCAGGTCAACTATTTCAATTCCCCTACCACAGGCAGGAATGCCTCTCAAGTGGACTTGGTTGCAGAAGGCCTCACCCAACCCGTCCTTGAACACCTCCACAGAGGAGACATCCATACCCTTCTTGGGCAGCCAATTCCAGAGTCTCCAGAGGCTCATACTGAAGAACTTCTTCCCAAGCTCCAGTCTAAATCTCCCTCAGCTTAAAATCATTCCCTCCAGTCCTGTTGCTAGATACCCTTAGGAAAGGTCACTCTCCAGTTTTCCCATAGGCTCACTTCAGGTATTGGAAGGCATCCTGACTCCCTCCAGAGTCTTCTCCAGACTGAGCCCCAGCAACCTCAGCCTGTTCTCACAGCTGGAAGAGATGTCAGATGACATCTGCTAAGTTCTACATAACACCTCAGGAAGCTCACCTAGCAGCTTACCTATTAGACACCTTCGTCGGTATTTGTGGTACACCTGTTGAGTGAAGCCATTTTCCTTTAACAGTTCATGAGAAGGATGCTGAAATTTTGGAAGAGAATTTGGGGTACATCCAGAACTTCCTGCTAGTGGAGCTCCTTCTGAAGGCGAAGCGTTGGAACTGCTGAAGAAAAGAACCCAAACCAACATATTTCTGCCTTATCAACAAGGCTTTGCTAGAAAATCAGCTGTCAGCCATTCTGACCTTCAGAAAAGCTGCCAGAGTAGTGCAGTCACTTGATGACCACTACAGGGACCACTGTGGTCCCACTTATCTGCTCTTGGTTGCACCTCAACAGAAATCAGATCTGCATTACTATGTCCAAACCCAGGCGGTTTTCTATGCTGCTAATGAAACACCACTGTCATGTCTGATTTAAATGACCATCTGAAGGCAAAAATCACTGAAGCAAACATCAGTAATGTTACTGTTACTGTTCCATGGGTCAGCAAACAACACTAGGTAGATTCCAGGACTGCCTAGAAGTATCTACTGTTTTGTCCTTCTTGATCACTCTTTTCCTGCTACTGCTGTACTTACAAATTGTCTTTTATCACAGCCTGTTTCTCCATCAGCTACGGGAATCAGGGACATTAATGACACCTCAAACAACAACAACCAAAAAAATTTACCTCACAGAGGAAGTTCTTGGCCTGTGGTCTCTGGAATCCATCACCCAACCAACGTGGCACTCTAAGGGAGGATTTGTACTGTGTCGTGTTTTTCTTTTTCTTGGAATCTAAGAAAGCAAATGGAACATTTATTTCCCTAATTTGATTTCTCTTGTTCTCTCCTTAAAATGAGGTCCTGAAAATGTGATATTTTGTCTAGCACATTATAAAACATTCCGACACTCCAGTTCCATAACCTTATTATTAGCTTTATGTAAACTCCATTTTCATAACCTTGTTATTAGCCTTACGAAAGAAATAAAATAATTTATTTTGCCACAACCCCTTTTCAGCAAGGACTTCCAAGAAATGTTAGAGAGAACACTCAGAATCCATGTTGCAGGGAAAGAAAAGAATGGATATAGTAAATATTTTGATGATCAATAAAATAGAAGCATTTCATTTTTTGTCTGTTCATTCTTGTTGAGTTGAAGGCACAGAGAAGAGTTCCCCAGGCTGTCCTGGGTGTAAAGTATGATGCCTTCTCATTTACCTTGATGTCAATGGATCGTGGTTCTTTAACCACAGGGTAGAACCTGGGTGTTTTGTTGGGATCCTGTAGCCTCGGGGTGCGAGGAGTTCGCGGGGTGAAGCCAGGGTGCACGCAGGGGGAATCCGGAACTGCTGTGGGCAGTGACCGAGCGATTGGTGCTGCTGGAGGTGCTTCGACGCTGAACAAAGTGCGAGGCAGCTCCTCTGTCAATGAGTACAGCAGAAAGGAGAACACATTCATTTTTCAAGAGACCAAGGATTTCAGAGCCTAAGCTTCCCTAGTGTCTTAAAGGATGTTTCATTTCAAGTGAACGGATCTGAAGGCTGCAGAACTTCCCCTATGTGGACAGGCTGTGAATGTTAGTGTTGTTCAGCCTGGAAAAAAGGCTCCAGGGAGACCTTACAGTAGCCTTCCAGTACCTGAAGGATGGCTACAAGAAAGCCAGGAAGGGACTTTTCACAAGGGCTTGTACTGATGAGAGGAAATGGATTGAAGATTAAGGAGGGGAGATTTAGACTGGATATTAGGAATTCTTTCCAGTTAGGGTGGTGAGACACCGGAGCAGATTGCCCAAGGAGGCTGTGGCAGCCCCCTCCCTGGAGGCGTTCAAGGCCAGGCTGGATGAAGCCTTGAGCAACTTGGTCTAGTGGAAGGTGTCCCTTCCTATGGCAGGGGGGCTGGAACTGGATTATGTTTAGGGTCCCTTCCAATCCAAATCTTTCTATGAATCTATCAACTACATCATCCCCCAAAATGACTCAATTGAACAGAAGCAACTGCTCAGAACTATTAAAGAAGGGTTCAAGCTGTCTTTCATAGGAAAAATGAAAACCTACTCTCTTACCTACTTGTTCTCATATAGCTACACTAGCAAAGTAACTGAAGTGGTGGAAGTTTAACCCTGGTTCTTGCTTTTTTGCTGCGGTGGTTTTCTTCAACACATTTAAACATGCCATAAGCATGTACCACATCACATTTTGATAGTACTAATATATCCCAAATGGTAAGATCTGGACATATTGACTGTGCAGTAAGGTTATGATACAAGCCCAGCTTTCTTCAGATCAAAGTGAGATTAATCTCCATTCCCCATAAAAATATTGGTTTCTTGAAAACATTTCACAACTTCAGCAGCTGTTTACATATTCTAAATGCCAAGTTACACAAAAAGCATCAGATGTTGGTGTATGGCAACAACAAAACAAAAACTACCTTTTGATGCTTATATTTCTTCTGCTAAATACTACTACCAGCTTCTTCAAACTCAATGGAAACATCTCTACTGGCAAACACCTGACAATTTGAACAACTGGCAAACAAAAAGGCACCTCAGACTGAGTGAATCAAAACTATCATGTTACACAGGAAGAAGAGAGTTAACACACCTATGGAGTTGTTTTTTATTACAGAGATTCTAAAAGCAAGTAAGTATTACTCACCTTTCCATACCCCTGGGGGAACTCTCTGGGTTGAATCAGCAATTGCTTCTGGTGCAAGATTATCAAATTCTTCCTTACTAATGAGATTTAGCTTCTTAAAGTTCTCAATCTCTTGCTGGATTAGAGAAAGCAAATTGTAAAGGCAAGGCAGGATAATGGATATCATCCTGAGAAACAGGTGAATTTCATAAAGGAGAAAAGGCAGAACTGCGACAACTACGCACAGTCAGTACAGAGTTCTTTGAAGAAAGGAGTCTCTAGCACACACACTGAAAACATTGCCATGAACCCTGTACCTGACCTAATGCTGCTGCTCACATTGTGCTAGCTAAAAGCAGCAGCTACACCAACAAGTGGGTGAATGCAGGCAGGTAAGGCCACCTACATGTGAATTTTCACAGACATATAAACTTAAGTAATGCTGGTCTCTGCCAAGCCTCAAACCATTCTCCCTTCTGGAGTAAGTGAGATAAGAAAGGTCCTCACAATGCAAGGGAGCAGCAGAGGCTCTGCTCCTTTCCTGAGGCTAGTTCTCAAAAAAAAAAAAAAAAAAAAGCAGTATGTATAAAGGAAGTAGACAGCAGTTATGGGGTTTCTGGTAGGTTTCTTTCTGTTGTGGTTTGTTGGTTTTTTTCAGTGTGGTTTTGTTAGTGGGCACTGGTTGGTTGGTTTGATTTCGTTGTTGCTTTTATTAGTACCTTGAACTGTGAAAGGGCAGGGTTTTTTCCAAGTTGTGTGACATCTTCTCAGATCACTCATGCCCCATGTCAGCAGCAAATGGGGTGAGATGTGTGTGTGTGCATGCCATACAGGAGAAGTCTTCTTTAAACAATTGTCAACAATGAAAACCAAAACACTGCCTCTTGGTGTGTGCTATTTCTCACTGTGCTCTTCAAGCTTGCTGGTTTTCTTGGTGCATCTCCTTTATAATAAACACTCCACATTCTGAGTTCTCCCTTTATTTCTTGTTCTTACTCTCCACATTCATTTCTATCTTGGTCAGCTTTTTTGTACCCACATGCTCCATTTGTCCTTTAAGCTACTTTCCTCCTCCCAACCCCCAACCCACCTGTCCCTATGTACAGATAAATCTCCTTCCCCTCACCACTTAGTGTTTAGGTAACTCAGTATTTCTGTACACATAATACCTGCTGGTGACGGGGTAGGGTTGCCTCCAGACATGCCACTCACTGGCAAAAGGGGCTTCTTTATAAACCAAGAGCACTGAGTGACTGGACTGTGATGTGCCACATTGACCCCTGGAGTTCAACTTATCTCTCATTCTACAGCTGTTAAGCATATTTTCAATAATACAGCTTTTTCAGAAATAAACAGAAAGCTGACCATCTCCTGGCAAAGTTTTGAAAGCCTCCAAGACAGAGCCCAGCGTACAGGCTACAAATAAAAAGGTTTCTCTAATAAGGTGTGCAAGCCAATGTTTCACTTCTCACAGAGCTATCATTGTAACAAACTGCAAGACAAAGAGGACCTTACTATAAAACCACTCTCAAATGACTGTGTTACATTCCTCTGTGGTTATTTCACCTCGGAAAGGTGCCTCTTTCCTCTCTGCTAGGGGTTTGCAAGTGTTACTAAACATGCTAATCACAGAACAAGAAAACACCAGGAAGGCTGAACCATCTCCAAACTGCCAAAAATAGTTCTACAGACAACCCATTCAATGTTTTTGGTCAAATCTGTGATGAGAAAAACAACTTGTTGGTTTTGTTCACAACTCTTTGTAATTTTATAAGGAGAATTACAGCACCTGAAAGAGACCTACAAGAAAGGTCTCAAGGCACTTTTTACAAGGGATTGTAGTGATAGGACAACAGGGAATGAATTTAAGCTTCAGAAGGATAGATTTAAACTAGATATTAAGATGACATTCTTTCCAGTAATGGTGGTGAGACTCTGAAACAGGTTGCCCAGGGAGACTGTGGATGCCACCTCCCTGGAGATTTTCAAGGCCAGGTTGGATGAGGCCTTGAACAACCTGGGCTACTGGGAGGTGTCTCTGCCTATGACAGGGGGGCTGGAACTAGGTGATCTTTAAGGGTCCCTTCCAACCTAAAGCATTCTTTGAATCCATGAATTCAGATGACCTGTACACTCAGCTACAACCAATTCTCTATTAGAGAAACATAGCATTTTACAACTATATAGCAGAGATGGAAGGTAACTTTTCAACTATTTGGACAGGCATGGTTATCCAGGTCAAAAACAGGGAGTTACCTTCATCAGAGTGTCATCCTCATGCTGCTCCATCCACAAATCCTGTTCATAGTAGTACAAGCCATCATTAATAACTTTAGCCAGCTCTGATGTGATTTTTGCACGGCACACGTGGTTGCCAGTATGATCTCCATCAGGATGTTTTCTCATATATGGTGGTGTCTGTGCTACAATCAAAATCTTGTTTACATCCTGATCATCAATTTCATAATCAGAATCACAGTCTGACCAATCGGTGAATTTATTCTTCCGACCCTGAATTTGTTCCATCTCCTCATCAAACAAAAAATCAAGTTCTTCTTGTTCTTGTTCCTCTGCTGCTGAGGGTGGTTGTTGGGTTGATGTTTGATCAGATGTAGGAGCACTTTCCTAAATGAATAAAGGTGATGTGCTTCACATTTGAATTGGAGACAATGTGAGACCAAAAGAACATGCTAGAACATTCCCAATAAACAAGCATACAGCAAGCAGAAACAGTATGGCCACTTTCAGACGTTTAAGTTAATCACTGCTCTAAATAATTCTGCCATAAGATTCTAGAACAATGCACATTTTGAACAAAGGTACAACTGCCCCTCAGCAAAAAAAGCCTCCAGTGTCTCCTTGTCATTCCAGTGAGTTTGGATCAAGATTTAAAATGCACTTTAGTGTACCTTACTTAAGTCTGGTAGAGCAAGCAGCAGGAACGCTAACTCCACTGCACTACCAAGCAACAAATACATTAAGACATGAAAAAAGAAAAAAATCTTTTTTACACTGTAACCTGAAAGCTGGCAGATTTGGGGTGTGTTTGCTCAAACAAATTCAAGAGATTCTACCTTTAGTTTGACCGTGGATGCACGATGCCTCTTCTTCACTTCTATCCAAGGTTCAGAGTCCAAATCAGGCAAACTTGTAGACAATCCTTTAGACATGGCCTGAAAATTACTTGTTTCTGTGTTTTCCTTTGGACTCAGAGGGCTTCCCATTCTTGGAGAACTTGGAGCAGACTCTAACAGTGGAAAATAGTAGTTCAGCTCCTGTTGTGGCCTGGTTTGTTTATGTTTTGTTGGAGTTTAATTAAGTCTTTCTTTTAACTGCAGCTACCATTTTTCTACCTCTCTGGTTAAATATAACACTTCTTTTTCATGTCCAGGGGACTGCTTTCCACAGCTCACTTCGTATTTTAAAAAAGACCAATTCTAGAAGTTTATTTATGCAGAAACAGTCTGAGAGAAATGATGTGCTACTCAGAAAACAAAAGCAGCATCATTAGGGACACGTTCGCTCCACACCATCCTCTATCTCTATGCATGGTCGCCTAACTCAACCTTCTTTCTTTCCATTTAACTCCAGCCAACTTTTCAGAAGAAGATTTCCTTGCCAAGGGTTGTCAGCAAACAAAGCTATCTCCCTATTAATAAAGTGAATGAGATGCCCATCCAAAACCAGGATGCACCAAATAAAGACTTTCAACTGCTACCAAAACACCACAGATTTTATGGCTAACTTAAGATCACTATTACTACTACTACTACTAAGGACTGTTGTCCATCGTACTACGTTCTGGAGAATGGTCACAGCCCTAACACATAGGAGACATTTTTATTTACTTCTCTTCAGCCACACCAGCCATATGACTTGGCAACTGCAAGGCTGACAGGCATATCAGCTGAACAAATGGTTACCAAATGTACAATTGCTATTACAAAATCAGTATCAAAAGGCAAACTTCCGAAGCTAGACAGTCTTAAATTTATGTTTCCGCTAAAATCCTTTACCAGCATGTGAGCCAAAAATTTGGCCTGGTATGAATTCTGGGCAATTGATGAGTTGAGAGAAATCAGTTGGTGGCAGACTGCACGGAGGAGGACCTGGAATTGGCCACTTCTCTGGATCGACCCTTTTTCTTATCCTCTGATCCACAGTTTCAACTTCTGTGCTGTCCTTTAGGGCCTGTGAGACAGACATATTATAACTTTAGAAGCTTTACGTATCCAGTACCATCCAAAAAAGAGAAACTTTGACATTGATAGCCTTTTCATAAAATCCTTGTCATTGCAAACAGAAGCTTTTCTTAACTTCTTGGTACTGACTATAAATAGCAGCACAAAATTAACCAAGCAATTTTCTACATACATACTTCTGAATTATTTTACCTCTAAAATGAGCGCAGGGTTTGTAGTGAGCGCCTGCATCCGCCGGAAGCTAGCAATCAATGAAACAGGCAGAAATCCTTGTTGGTCCATCTTTCTCCTCAGGAAGAAGTCTCTTTCTAGGTTTTCCGTGCTAAAATAATACTCACTGCAGAAAGAGACATAAAGGGCATCGTAAAATAGCTACCTAAAGATTCCTTGTTAAAGTCTTCCACTAAAAGTAGAGCATTGTCATCAAAGTCCTCCTTCCAGCAGGTGTGTCATTAGAAGCAGGACTTACAGAACAGCACAGCATGGTTGACATCTTAAGAGAGACTTATGATCCAGCACAGTCCATAGGAGTATAAATCAAAGCCTTATTACAGTTGCATATATGAACTGCACAAGGAAAGAACTGTTTAATTTCTCTTTCACCCACCCCTTCCTTTATTACTTACAAGAACAGAAGGAAACAACATTCTCTTAACTTCCATACAGGTGAAGGACAACTACAGCTTACAGTCAGGGCATAAGTTATTTCCCACACAGCAGTATCAGTGCACCTTCATCCTGAACTGTTAGCTGCTTTTCCCCAGTTTCCAGTACATGAGAAGGTTTAAGTATCCTATCTGAGTGTTGAGACACATATCTGTATACCCTGTTATCATTACTTCAAGCATGCTTGTGAAATGAGAAAAAAAGTAATAGTAATGTTGTAGTTGTTGTGAGGCTGTACCAAAAGGCAGAACAGTTCATGGAGAAAGGTAAGGTCTTAAAGAGGAGATGATGTTTAATGGAGTAAGAGGGACAAGAAGCATTTCAAGAATTTGACAGTACCACAGAACAAGACAGACAAAGAACAAAGAAATAGTAGGTAATTGCCTTAAACAAAGCCACTCTAGGAAATTATCCAAGTGTTAAGATGTTTTATACTTAAAGGGGAAAAGTAAAAAATTCAAATCATGATCTGTCAAAGCAAAGGAACAAGAAAACATCCTATGAAAAAGAGTGGGAAAAACCTCAGTTTAACTGCGCCAACTAAAATTAGGCCTTCCACACAATTTACACATCACACCATGATTTTGAACATTAGAGCCAAAGGATACTACTGCTCATCAGGTTCAGGAAAATACAGAGAAATACTTAATGGAGAGCAATTAAAATTCTATGACAAAAAGAGAGATAGTGAAAAAACCAAAATGAGACAGTATTAAAATGCTGAGGAAAAGAACTCACATGCAAGTAAATATAAACAAAGTTAATTCTTATTTTCAAAAGTACCAAATTCTAACTGTCCCACTGAAGTCAGGATGAAGGGAAAAATTTACCAAGAGGGGAGGACTCCATCTTTGACCCAAAGGTGAAGTTGGTACCATTTCTTCATTTTTTTATATATAAAAGACATCCAAAGCCAAAGCTCTCCATATGAAACACTTAGCTCCAAGACAGAATGAAAGTCTCAAAGTCAGACAATAAGACAGACAAACAAATGAAAATATTGCCAATAGAACAAACAGAAGAGAATAAGGCTACAGGAGAACTAAGCTCTTACTCAGAGATAAGTAAACTGATTAGTGAAGCAGTTGTGCACAAAGAGAAGGTTTCGTTCCAGAATCGCCTGTTCGCTGTTCTCAAGTACTACATTGTCTTTTGCCCTCCCAGTCTAGAAGATAAGCAAGTACAGAAGCCATGGACCAGCATTTCATTAGAGTTACCTTTACAGTCATACAGTAAAGGTAAAATCTTCTAACGATTCACCTAGTTAAAAACTCCACAAGCAGAAATGGACAATGACTGAACTTGACTCAAACTGCCTCACTTGATGTCCATCACTCTAGAAAAAGGAACGTGAAAGACCATTAATGATATGAAGACACAGCACAAGTTTGCTCCAAGCAGAGGGACAAACCTAAACACATGCACACACCCTCCAGCTTTTCAATTTCCTCAATGTCTTTGCCTATCCTTGAACTGATGCAGACTTGAATGCCTATCTGAACTTTTGTTTACTTGATGATTTTTTTCAAGACGACTTTAGACAGACTTCCACTGCATGTTGCAGACAGAGCCGCTAAGCACTGAAACTTTTCAGGCTGACAACTTCAGCCTGTAATTAAAAAACGTTAAAGGTGTAATGTAATACAAATATGACTCTTCAAGCTGCTTCTGGGGATGAGCATAAACTACTTGCTGGCAATGTATTTCTTACTGGAATTACACATCGACTCAGCTGGACACAGCCTTTCATATTTTTCCCTTATTAAGCTGGTGAAGTGTTTTAAAACTCCTCCATTCAGTAAGATTCAAACACATCTCACTTCTCTAACATATCTGGATTTATCCTGAACCCTGTAATGGACTCTAAGACCTAACCTAAGTTCTGTGTAGCTTCATTCTGTATATACTTCCTTCTTTGGCATAATCACTTCAGTATTTTACAATTAAACTATGGAAGGCAGACAACACCATCTCCATACTGAAGACAGTAATAGATAACTGATGGGGGAAAGTCTGTTTCCCATCATTTTTCAGGTACTAAGTGAATAACCTTTTTTGGAAGGGGCACAAAACCAGCACAGTTGTGTTCTAAACCTGCTCAAGAATTTCCCCCTCTCTCACGGAAAGCCAGCTTCAGAATCAGCTTGTCTTGGGAGTTCATATCAGCCAAGCAACCAATGGCTCTGGTTAGCTACTGACACCTGCCAACCTCTTGTTGCTAAAATAAAATGCAAATATCACCAGAAGTCAGATGTGACCAATGCTGTAACTGACATTTTTCTCAGCAGAGGGGGACATCATCATGTCCTACCTTAGAAGGTCTGGATTCTACACTGCATGCCCAGAAATCTGGCCAACAGTGGAGTGTCTCTGCTCCTCCCTCATTTGCCTGAGGACAGTGCAGGCCGATTATCCTGCCATGGGGGTACATGTCCACTGTCAGGTCTCATAAGGGCCTGGCAGCAAGAGTAACAAAAAAGACTGCAATAGAAGTTTTGAAGTTGATAGCCACATGCCAGATACTTTCTGCCCTTAAAGAGGCTTTTTTCTTCCTTTTTGCGTCAACTGTAACAAAAGAAGCAAGAATAAAATAAGCAAGTTGCTTTATGGAATACAAGGGCAATCCAAAACCACCACACAGGCAGCGCAGAGAAATGCCGTTGCAAGTAGAGAAGATGAAATATCTGCCAGTGGTGGAAACTGTCTCTTTAAAATCAACTAAGGGTTTCCAGGCCCTTTTTGACTTGTCTCCTGGTGATAAGCAGTCTTCCAGATGGTTTCTCATTGCCTAATGGTGTACACGAGAAAGTAAACATTTCAGATTATTGAAAAATCAAAGTATCATTGCAAAGCTACTCTCGTTCAGTTAAATGTTTCGGGGGAAACACTCTGAAAACACACAACTAACAAGACTTCTCAAAATGAAACTGAGACCAAGTAAGGGAAACATCCAGCTACATCATCCAAGAGCAGCTTTTTCAGCAAACAGACCAACAGTACTCAAAAGCACAAGCTCTGAGACATCCATATCTCAATAGCGTGACAACATGAAGAGGGCTGTGTTCCATAAAGCAGGTATACGAGTTAGAGCCAGACTACAGCATAAGATGCAGAAAAGCTTCCTTAAAATTCCTCCCCATCACTCAAGTGTTCACTAGTGGGTGGAAAAAAATCCAAACTGACATTGATAAGAATCAGAAATGCTTTAATCTCCATCTTTATATGGATATTAAGGATCAAACACTGTTTGTAATGATTTTAACTAGACCTCTAAAAATATTTGTACATTAAGCAATCTACTTACATTTGATGTTTTATGTATTCTTTGAGTAGTGCTTCATCCACGGAATACATCTGCACTCCTGTTCCATCACCATAGTAGTACATCACACTAGCATTAAGCTCAGGTTGGAACATTTGGTCAGTTCCTTCACCATAGAGTTCTTGATAGCCAACTGAATATTCAAAGTTCACTTCAAAATAAAAGGAGAACATAAAAGAAAACTGATGACAAATACTAAGTGCACCACAATTATTTTACACACTGCTCATTCACTCCTAGCTTTCAGCACATCATTTTAAGAAAACTCAAGCTACTTCATTATGTTAAGTTACAATATATGTTTGACAACTCTTACTTCCTAAGCAAGCAATAACATTATAAATATAGTTCTCAGGTTTTTGCTAAGCATCTACTACTTTGCATACTTCGAGGGTTTCCTCTGCCTCGTCCTCTTCCTCTGCTTCTACCTCTTCCTCTGCCTCTGGAGAATCCTCGGACACTGCCACCCTCACTCCTCACGCTGCACACTTCGTCTTGATCATCTCTCTTCTCTCTATCACGGCGCCAATCTGTAAGAGGAAAAAAAGCAATCAGAATTAAATATCACTCAATAATTAAACAGCCTCTGATTTATTCCTAGGTGTTAAACCATAAAACATTGCACTGAGGTCTCTCCATTTTCTGGACGCTCACAAAGGCCAAGGCAAACAGCACTGCAAAATACACTCTGCCAAAATGCCTCCGTAGCAGAGTTCTCATCTTGTGCCCAAATCACTGACTCAGTCCTGCTGGCTGAAGCAGGTCAGATCTGAAACCTGCAAGAGTGAAAGGCTAAGTTTTGCCCAGTCTGCACTTGGGGCACATTGGCTAGAACCTGTTGAAGAAAAGTGGAACACTGGTGCCAGCTCAGGGATCACAATACCTACAATCAGTTTGGGATGGGAAGCAATGACCACAGAATTCTTCTTCCAAATATAAGACAGTCTACTCCTGTGACCAGCTTGAAGACCTAGATAGAGTCGGGATAAGCTGCTAGCTCTTGCCAATCCTGCTACAAGTAGAATTTCCATTTCAGCACAATCAGCCAATCTAATGTCTATTCATATGGTATTACACTTGAATTGCCACAAAGAAAAACCCAGAGATGGAAAACGACTTACTTCTTGTTTCACTCCGTCTGTTGTTGTGAGGTATTAACTTGTTTGATTCCAGAAGAAACCTTGAGCTAGTTCGAGAGCCCGGTCTTTCTTGACTGTCTGTCCTTACATCATCCAAGTGAAGTGGCACCCATTTCTGCTTGTTACCTTAAAAAGTTTGTGCATTACTCTTTAGTACAGAACTAGTTGAGGTTTGAGCTCCTGAAAGATTCTATAGAATTCCTCTTGTGTTGGTTTCACAAGCGGCAGTTGGTTTCAAAGTTTAAAAACTGAGAGAGGCACAACATTAAAACTTTACGATATGGTGATTGACTAAACAATAAAATGCAGTACATAAGAATTTCTCCAGCTGAAAGGTAGCCTCACCTAAGCTTCATATTTAAAGTTAACTCATCTGCATCAAAAATTATTAGCAAATCTGTATTTTCTTGAAGGCTGCCCTGAAGTATCCAGTATCCATTTATTTAATAAGAACATTTGCTGTTCTATACTTGATTGCTATTGTGGGCTTGATACCTTCTGAGCCAAGAAATATAAACAAATATATTCAATGTGTTATCTACACTGGGGAGAAAAATAAATTAGGTTATACCTGCTGAATGCTTCATTTTGGATATCCACTTAAAAACTAGAAGCCACAAAGGATTTCTTTTTAAATAGACACAGAAAGGTTAGTAAATCTAAACCACGTGGGTCTTTAGGATCTGTAGAAATATCAGCAAGCAAGCAGGAAAAAAAAAAAGAAGCAAGCAAGCAGGAAAAAAAAAAAGCAGCAAGCAAGCAGGAAAAAAAAAAAGCAGCAAGCAAGAAGGAAAAAAAAAAAAAGAAAGCTGATAGGAGCAATATCTTAACACTATCTCAGTTGTTCCTCCAGGTGATCCCAGTCTGCTGCCCAAATGGGATACAGGTTTGTTTCCTGATTTCAATGTAACAAATTAGATAGAAATAAGGAAATGAATGATCTGGTTTAGTTGGAGTGATCACTTCAAAGTGTAAGTGAATAATAAACCATGAAATTTGAAGTGTTACTATATGAAGAAACAAGCGCATATATATGAAGTTATGCTAACAGAGAGTTAAACATTTAAAATAAACTGAGTTATGACAGACAGTAACTGTTCGTACAGCCATGCTAAAATTTCCCAGAAGCTGTCAGAACCCCACAGACCATCAAGTAGGACATGAGCTATTTTTTTCCCCAGAATTCCTGCTCAATTAAACAGAAAACTTCAAGGCCTAAGCAAGGAGGCCTGTTTTAAGCTTCCTAGCAGAAAGCAATACAGCCTGTTAGCACCTAGAAAATGAAAAAAAATAAAACATTTTATCAAGTAATTCAGCTGGAATTAATGTAACTCTACCAGTGGTGACTTCTTATGTGATCCTTGGTGCACAGACTGACCTTTTTTCCTTTGGTTATTAGTTTGAGCTTCATCTTCGCTAGTGTTATCTCCTGGTCCATCTGGCTTTGCCTCCGAGTTGTCCTTGATTCCATTATTGCTTTTTTGATCAGATTTCTCCTCCTTTTCTCTTCTATTCGTTGGCTTTTTACTGTGACTTGTAGTCTTACACTGCAAGAGATACTGGTAATTATTTCTGACAGTACAGCTGCTGACAGTAAAAGGTACACATTCCCTTTAGCTATTGGAATTCCTTTTTTATTACCTGTTCTCACCCTCTTTGGTAGGGTAAGCTAAGAACTGTGTTGTTTTGTCAAGTCTCATTTTAAATAGTTCTATTTTCTGCTAGATTGGCAAGACTATAATAAGAATGTTTACACTAAGAAAGTCTTCAGTTTTCTTCCACTGAAGATAGACAATTGCCAAGTGCACAGGAATCACGTTTCAGTACCTCAGAATGGAGTTTTACAGCACAGAGGAAATTATATTGCTCACCAGTACCTACTGTTCAGACTGGTTAGCTTTAAAAGGCTGTGCTTACAGAATGCTGAATGGTAAATCAGAATTTCCCTTAATGCTGCACAACCTCAGCAGCATGCCAAATGTTCACACAAACTGTAAGAAAGCCATAGGTCTTAATTCTATTCCTCTAAATCAGAACATGAATCAAAGATCACAGGATGTGGAGGTGTGTGATTACAGACTTATTTTTTCCCACATTAGAATATGATATTTACTGGGAACTGTGTGCCTATGAATAGTGCCAGCATCCCACAGATCATCATTTTGTGGTTTCAAAGAAGGCAAAATGATAAGCACTTTAGCAACAGTAATACTTCATTTTCCCCTGGTATCACTACAGGCTGAGGGATGAGTGGATTGAGAGCAGTCCTGAGAAGGAGGACTTGGGGATACTAGTAGATGAGAAGTTGGACATGAGCTGGCAATGTCTGCTCACAGGCCAAAAGGCAAACCCTATCCTGGGCTGCATCAAAAGCAGCATGGGCAGGAGGCTGAATGAGGTGATTCTGCCCCTCTGCTCTGATCCAGTGAGTCGCTACCTGTGGTGCTGTGTCCAGCTCTGGAGTCCTCAGCACTCTGAACTTATGGATCTGTTGGAGAGGGTCCAAACAAGGGCCACAAAAATGCTCAGAGGGCCTGAACACCTCTCCTATGAAGAAAGGCTGCGAGAGTTATACGCCTCTAATGGCAGTAGATAAATTAGCAGCATTAGGATACAAGACATGTGCCCTTCACCTGAAGCAGTAGTCTCTTTCATTCACAATACCTCAGCAACTGACAGGGATAGTAACAATGGAGAATCTTGTTGGAAAGCAAAATCAAGGATCTTTTACATATCCTAACCCATGGCAGGATGCATGTACATACCAAAGTATTCTAACTGCTGTATGAACTACTGGACAAGCATTACTGTATTGGCTTATCTATTCAGATTTTAAAGATTCTTTTAGCCACCTCAAAGATCCTGTAGGACAAGCTACTAGAGGTGGCAAAGTCTACCTACCAGTAAATACAATGTTGTGTCAAGTCTACAGACATCTATAATCTTCACCTGCAATGCTAAACACCCAGAGATCTGAAAATGTGAGGGCTTTTTGTAGACAAACAAATTTATGACAACAGGCTGGGGGAGAAAAGGGAGTGTTACGAATTGGATAAATAATTGATGCCAAGATGCCTTAATACTCTCTTCCAAGTTTCATTTAGACACTTTCAGTTAAGCCACAGATAGATGAACCCACATGTGATTTCCCCCACCAAGAAAGCAGTAGAAGTATCACCAGGGTGCTGCAGACCTAAAGCAAATAGTGAAATGGCACCTTATAGCTTACAATAACCTGTGCTCTCTTCTTGTTTTAAATAGCATAAAACAGGTGTAAGACACATTCAATCACAGAACAGCTTAGGCTGGACAGGACCTTACAGATCATCTACTGCAACCTCCCCACTATGCGCAGAGATACCTCTCAACTAGACTCAGCTGCTCAAGGCCTCATCCAACCTGTCCTCAAACACCTTCCTGTGCAACCTATTCTAGACTCCCACCCCTATTATGCACTTGTCACTTGAGATCAAGTGAAATGAAGGTAGTTTGACAGAATAGACTGTTAAGTAAAGACACAGCAAGAGGAAAATACACCCAGGGAAAAGAACAAGGATAAATTGTCTTAAGACAACCTGAAAAAAGCATTCTGAGCCACAATCGTGGGCAGCATGTTCACAACCCCAAAGGCCTTCTCATCTACAGACAAAACTGCCCAGCAAGCAGAAAACAGAAATAGAAGTTTTAATATAGAGTAAATATGGCACATTTTTACCCACATGTCCATAGCAAGTGTATGTCTGGGGGCTGGGGAAAGGTTCAGAACTCCAGTACCACTGCAGACAGCTAAGTACAGAACAGTACACTGAGTCATTGACAAAATTTCCATTGACAAGACCCAAGCCACATTCTGGGGGGGAACAGTACGAAGCAAAGAAGCCAATATGGTTTGAAAAAAAAAAGAAAACCCAAA
The DNA here is from genome assembly GCA_013399055.1 of Ramphastos sulfuratus. Lineage (NCBI taxonomy): Eukaryota > Metazoa > Chordata > Aves > Piciformes > Ramphastidae > Ramphastos > Ramphastos sulfuratus. The sequence goes on along the minus strand of WBNM01036818.1, from coordinate 21,683 downwards.
CAACCACAAACCAAACCCACTGAAGATGACAAAGGATACTTACTTCATTGTTTGCTATTTCACTTGGTGTTGGCCAGTTTGCGATATCGCCAAAATCATCAGCCTGCAAAGACGCAAACAGTTTATACTACATCCTAGATTGAGTCCTTTTTAATATATCGAAGTTTAGTGATGAGTCAGTGCACCAGACTACCTCTTTGAGCAGAACTGTTAGAAACAGCAATTTTAAAGAATAGAAGAGAAAACAAACACACAACTTCTGAAAACAGACTATGATCAGTTGCAGAAACAACTACTCATTGCAGCCACATTCGAATCAAGGTTCAATACATCTTAGTTTGTAATTGGCACGGCTTTCTAAACAATGCTTTCAAGAAGAATATTTTAAGTAAGCACAGACAGTAAGCAAGCAAACTTTTTTACATTCTGTTATAAAACAAACTAAGAAAGCTTATGACTTTTGAGCACACTTAGAACACTGTGAGATTAAACACTGGCTTACAAAGCTTCCAATGTGACTTAAAGGTGTCAAAAAAATCTCTTCATGTTAGGAGTTGGAAGGGGACTCGAAAGATCATTCAAGTCCCACCCCTCCACCAGAGCAGTCACCTAGAGCAGATCACACAGGAACACATCCAGACAGGTCTTGAAAGTCTCCAGAGAAGGAGACTCCACAGCCTGTCTGGGCAGCCTGTTCCAGGGCTCTGTCACTCACACAGTGAAAAGGTTTACCTTATGTTCACATGGAACCTTCTATGCTCCAGCTTGCACCCCTTGCCCCTCGTCCCCTTGCCTGGACATCACGGAGCAGAGCCTGGCTCTGTCCTCCTGACGCTCACCCTCAACATCTTTATAAACACCAATGAGGTCACCTCCATCTCCTGTTCTCCCAGCTGAAGAGCCCCAGCTCCCTCAACCTTTCCTTGTAAGAGAGATGTTCTACTCTTTAAAAGACTTAGGTTTTGGAAGACCTTTGAGCACAGGTATTAAACTTCAAGAAGAGCTGCTGTACAAAATTTTTTAATCTTTCTATTGAAAATTTCTGTGACTACTGTTGTCATGGTGCTATTTTCCTAATAGCACATAAAGTACACACACCAATCATTATGAAAAAAGGATTTCCCAAATTAATCTGCCATCATTTGTGTTCAAGTGATGTTGTTTATTTGTAGGCCCTTCACATTTTTATGTTAACTTATTTTTTTTTCCCCATCAAAAGTGCATTTCCTGATCCCTCACACATACACCACTTGAGCCTCCCTTCTAATTCCGCATTTCCCATTTCTAGTTGTGTCCAAAATTAATCATTACTAAAACAGAATATAACACTTCTGGTTCTAACCTCAAAATACCCTGTGTCATCTCTTTATATTAGTAATGTCAACTATTTGCCACATTGGATGTTTACAATCAGAAATACTTGGAAACTATTTCTTTTTCATATCAAGTAAGCTAAAAGCCAGTTTAGATTAACAGGTTAGATTAAGTGGTACATGAGACAACCAGTCCAGTAAATCATAGCTAAATGTCCTTCTGGCAAATACAAACCTTGCTGCTTTTCCTTGTCCTGGGTTTTGCCGCTTTTATAACTTTAGTGGAATTTTGCAGTTCTGAAAAGGAAGAAAAATATTTTCAGATGAAGAATTAGACTTCAATTAAAATGAGTAAAAGGAAAGTGTGCTTGAATAATTCTGTTTAACTCTCATAATACACCAAAGTAGTTTTTCAGGCCTTGGTATGAAAATCAATGACCGTTTCCACGAAGCAGCAGAACAGTACATGATAGTGAACAACTCACATTGATAATGAGTGTAAATAACCTTGAAAACCAGGTGTACAGCATAACTGTATAACACAGTATTTCAGTATTTGCTCAGCTATGAGCTTAAGACTACCTCAACATTTTGGTACTTTCACGTAAGAATTAGAGGTGGCAGAAAAAGAGCCCCTAAAATATTATGAAGTCATCCTATTGGAAAGTGTATTTAGAGGACAGAATTCATGAAATTTATCATCATGCAAGCATGAAAAAAAACTTTGAAGCAACTACATATTCACAGATTTCCAGTAATTTCCTTTTCTAAGCAATTACTTAAATGCCAAATAAAATCTTGCCATATTGCTCATAATCAAGTCAAAGCAATGAATAAAAAAAAAGGGAAGATGAAAAGAGAAAAAGTTACTACAAGAACTACATGAACACTAGTGAACTTTAATGTCCAAACTCCACAGTGGAGATGTTTATGACATACATGGGCAAGTGCAATGAAGCAGACACACGTAACATTTTCAGACCCGTCCTGAATCCAGACCCAGAGTTTCTGATAATGATCCCATCTGATATCCTATACAAAAGTCAATTACACTTCCACCAGTGCCAGCAATTAATAGAATGCTTGGAAAGAGCTCCCTCAGATATAGCAACATTATTGAGCCTAACAATCTAGGATCAATAACACACACTGATAAAAAATGAAAGGCTATTTAAAATTCCTGTGTCTCTTAATGGATGTGCATTTACTCTTTTGCAGATGGCTGCAATTTTCTTACTCTCTGCATTTTTTTTCCCCTACCCATCTCCATTGTGCTCTCCTTTCTGCATTGGAAATTCAGGGGGAAAACCCCAAACTCCTCTATCAGGCAGCTTTTCTTGGAGATCAGAATCAATGCAGAGGAAAGCCCCTTGTAAATTCTCATGTTAAGTCCTAGTTCTGTTCTGGCAATACATATTTCCCCATAGAGAAGTGGTCACCACCTTTCCTTGAAACTTCTTATTCAGTATTTCATTGCAAGGCAATCTTGAAACACTGAACATGACTGAAATCACTAGTGTATTATTATTTCATACAGGGATAACATCACCTCCTCAACCCTTATCTCCTTTACATCCAGTGACTAATCTTCCTTATCACAGCTTCACACCAGGAACCCCACCCTCATGCCCCAGTGACTCTCAAAGCCCTCTGTCTGCTTCCTGGAATACAGTATGAATGTTAGAAGCAAACTCATGTAGACTCTCCATATTCCACTGTAAATTATACTAACACTGTTCTGTACAACCTGCACATCACACAACACATGTGAATTCGGATCAGCCTGTGACCTTTGCTACACCATTCACCAACAGGTTTGGGTTTTTTTACCCCTCTTCTATAGATCTGCATTTTAAAACAAAGGCAAAGGACACACCTTCAAACTGTCTCTCTTGTTACTCAGCCTCCATTAACTATAGACTGAAAGCTTTCAGAAACACTCAGTGACTGTGTAATCCTAATTTTCACTTGTCATCCAAATAGTAAACTTTAGAAAACAAGACAAACAGCTGTAGAGGTGGGGCAGCAAACAAATTTGTAGTTTTCTTCAATAAAAACTGCCAATTACCAAAGTTAAACTGACCATGGCACCTGTCCTCTAGTAGTCTGTAAACACGCATCTCTCTTTGGCTGTTCAATTACCTTACTGAAGCCCTTTTTCCATCTCACAGCACTTTTACTTCAATTGCTGCTGACTGCTCTGCCAGAACTTCTACTCTGTGTGTCACCAGGGCGTAGCAAGGGATTTACAAAGAAACGTCTCGGTGCTGCTGCACTATCTTAGTCACGGGATATTATTCCAGGCGGCAGGAGAGGCTATCTGAATCCGGTAGAATGAGACTCAACTTGTTTTAAGGAATCTCTCTTATCTGTATGCAGTAATCCAAGACTTGGGAGATGCATTTGCACACTAAATGAAAAGCAAATTAATATTAGGCAATACACCACCTCGTTGACAGTGCTCTTTCAGCACTCAAAAGCCTGAAATCTTGCCACACTCTGTACTTGCCTACCCCAAAACAACTCCACAGAGCTTCTTGTCCTCCTGTAAGAGCCATGATCAAACCCAATCTAACTGATCTTTCAGTTAAAGACTAGCTTTCTGGGTATTATTGTGTGGAATTGGATTTTAGGGTGAAGTATGAAATGGAAGATTAAGCAGCAAGGAAAAAAAAAAGTTTAAAAAAAAAGAGGGTGGGAAAGTAAAAGAATGAAAAACAATGTATGTCTTTAAAGGTTCTGCTCAGGTCACAACTGTTACACTGTTATAACAGGCCCTAGGCCACAGTTCAGGTAAAACTTACTCCTTTAGTTAAAAGCTTTACCCTCAACATTACTCCAGTGTTTGGTTTTAACATCTCACAGAAGTGCTGAATACATAGAAACAGTCTCTTTAGTACATTGTTCCACTAGAACCCAATGTGCTTTTGCAAATAAACTAAATTATTGTTAAGTCCAACCCAACTGTATTTAAAAGGTTCACTCAGGCATATGCTACAAAGCAACCTGTTCAGTAACACCATGCTGTGTGGATAAAATAACTCTGTTATCTTTGATTACTTGACTTGTTGAGTTTCAGCTCAGTATTTAGCGGGTTGGGGAAAACAATTAAGGGATGAGGAAGTTTCACTGACCATGATCATCTTTCAGTCCCTGAACTCCATCCAGAGAGGGTTCCATCACATGAAAGGAGAAACCAGCCTTCAAAGCCTCTTAATACACCACATCAGAATCACAGAAAGTTAGGGGCTGGAAGGGACCTCAAAAGATCATTCAGTTCAACCCCCCTGCCAGAGCAAGATCACCTATACCAGATCACACAGGAGTACATCCAGGTGGGTTTTGAGTAACTCCATCGGGGGAAATATTCATCCTAATATGAGCTGTTTTCTGCATAAAGATGTGAACCATGTCAAGTACAGTACGTCAAGAAACACAGAATGGCAGCTCTGAAACATGAATTTTGGAACTACCAGAACAGTAGCAATCCTCTGGGACAACGGCTGCAGAAAAGGAAGAACAGGTTGGATGTTGCACAGAGACAAGAGAACAAAGTCTGCCCATAAAGATGTATCGCTGAAGTACCACCAATTGCAAGGTAAATTATCTTTCCAGTAGGAGTATTTCAGAATGAATGGTTTGAAATTTTGTAAATAACTCATCAGCAGGTATTTTTTTTCTGACAGAAGACAATGGATGATATTGCCAATTTCTCCTGAAGGCAAAGTCTATTAATATAAAGGTGGAACATGGTCTAATTTTGATACAAACGTGGGGTTTTTTTGTTTGGTTGGTTTTTCTGTGAGGATTTCTAGGCATTACTCAGTTTTCATTTTCCCTTGGGCTCCACGTGTATTTCCTTTAGTGAAGGAATATTGCATAAATACCAGAAGTGCTTCAGGAGGCAGGTGAAACCACCCAGCAGAAGAGCTCTTCAAAACTTCAGTGGAACACATCTGTTGAACTTGTACAACATTTTCCTTTCCGTGCTCGGTTTGAAACTTCACAGTATGATCCATTTTTAAACAAGGTAAGCTACACTTAAATCTATTGTCTTAACTGACAAATGTGACTGCCTGCCAAGTGTAACAAAACAAGCCCTTGGAACGTACAATAATTTAAATCTAGAGCATGGAAAGTTGATCCAAGATTCTGGGAAATTAAAAACTCCAAACATCAGTAATTATGCTAGCATCCTTGCCTACAATAGCTCTAGCATTTTTTAGCAAAACTATGTCAGATTGGCCCTCTTCACACCATCTGAACAACTAAGGCAACAAGTTCTGACACCTACACCCTTCCATCTATTTACACTCAAAACCAGGCAGTTTGTCAGCACAACAAACAATGGGAGGAAAATATCCCCAATGCATGATTGATTTATCACTGTTTATTTTTCTTGCATTTCCTCCCTTGTCCCATTTTTTCCCCTTTGCTTCTTCATAGAAAGCTGTAACCTCTGACTTGACTTTCTACCAAAGCTTTTGTGGTCTCAAGGGAGCACAGCAAGCCAATGCTGAGTCTTAGAGTCAAGGGTGGAGGATGTCCTCGGTTCAGAAACAAAAAGAAACCCCAAGCTTACTATACCAAAAAAAAAAAAAAAAAAAAACACCACCAAAATCACATAAGATGTTATATCCAGCTGAAATACAGACAACAGGCTTGTACAGATAATGGTTTTAATCCCTTCAGTGTTGGGGTAATTGTCTATGTTGTACCTTCTGATAATTGTTTAAGTAATTTTAGAAGGCTGCTATTAAAACACTCAGTGAATTCATAAGAGCAATACCATTTGCCTTAGGTACACCCAAAATATTTGATCCTCAGATCATCTACAAATTTCCTACTCAAAAGCTGGCTATTCCCACTCACATAATATACCTTTACTAAACTCTGCTTTTACAACCTCTTCTGCTAACAGACTAAAGCAAATTAATTTATGCAAAAGCAGTACAATGAACTGGTTCTGCTACCAAAATATCCATCAGATAAATGTGCTCTTTGATGCTCAGAAATAAAGGCAGTGAAGAAAGACCAACCGAGCACAATCCAAAAGCCTGAAGTGTGCAGTTATTTTAATTAACTACATCATTCAAGCACACTAGGAAGCAAACCCACTTCAACCACTTTGGCAGCATGGGTGTTTTGCTTCACTGAATACTTCCATAAATTTCATGGACAATTTTTAAATAATTATCTAAAGAATCATTAAGAGACCCACAGCAGCTATACAAACCACAGGAAGACTACAGACCTTGGCATTCGGATCCCCTTTTGCAAGGTTACAAAAAGGGCAGAGCTTTTGGATCCACCAAGGGAAGAGGTGAGAGAACTTCTGTACGACGATTATTTCACCAACTTAATGCTGGACAAATGATGTATATGGAAGAAAGGTAGCTAAGCCTCTTCTCAGCTAATAACTAGGTAACTACCCTATCCCTGAGAGCCCAGCTCTGAGGAGCAGCTGAGGAAGAAAAAAAAAAAACAAACCAGAGTAAAGACAAGGAACACAGGACTAATGCTGGGTTGTTCTGTAGCTTCCATACGGACACCTCTTGCTGGCTCAACTTTAAAAAGTTCGTCTTGCTACCTTGTAAAAAAGTTACCTACAAGATTATATAGGACTTCTTCCCTGCAACTGTTCCTCTCCTCTTAGTCACAGATCTTCCACCTGAAGACTCAGTGCAGTGCATCGGCTGGACACTACAGGGAAGGCAAGGGGAGGAAGACATGCCACAGGACAACCTTCATCAGCTGACAGCCTGTGCTAAAGCTAACTCCCTGTCTTCATGATCATCAAGATTAGACAGAAGCCTATTAATATTACTAGCAGGCTTCTCCACAAGTTAATGTAGATTTAAACTGCTACCAGACTTTCTCCACGAGTTAATGCAGATTAGGATGTAAAAGTAACTGAATAATTCCCAAACCATTCTGTTTAAAAGAGAAGTTTAATAAAAGGCTTAGTCAGAGACACTGACCTGTGGTAACAAACATACCATGAAAAATTCAAATGTTTACATGAAGTGTTTGGTTTACTACAGCATGACTAAAACTTGCTAACCTATCCAAGACAAAAACACAGCAGGTCATAGTAACGATGCTTTGACCAGATATTTCCACCAAGAATTACAAGCGTTTTACTTTTCTTCTTCCTTTCCAGTGTATGGTGACATAAACAGTTTCTTCTGGTACCAAGAGTCAGGTTTGCCTCCATCACAAACTAACGCCACACTAAATGGAAAAGTCAAAAGATGAGAGGCTGAGGCTACTTCTCAAGTGGGTAGCTATCACCCAACATGCCATACATGCATGTCTCAGGAAACTTACAACAAATTAAGCCAGGATCAACAAGTCAAACAGGATTCAGCCAGCACTTTGATGTGAGATTCTTTTACGTTTTATTATCCTCTTTACGGATAGTTTTACATTCCATGCCAGCAGTATTTCTGCTCATCCACTTATTATTTCACATGACTAATTTCCATACTACTACATTCATAAGAGCCTAGCGTGACTGATTTTGCTTCGCCAACATGCAATTAGTTCCTTCAAAATACTTCCCTCATTGCAGATGGAGGCACATGGCAATTCCTTCCTTCAGACAGCCAGGAAAGATGAGCTGCTTTGTCTTTTATGAGGTGAAAAGCAGTAGCTCCTTCAAGGTGCCTTTGGTGGTGGCCAGACTAAAACATGTGCCCTGGTACGTGTTCATCACTGATGCCATTACCTGCCTTGGTGAATCCCAGGTTTGCTTTATTGTCACTGAAAACGAGGTTTCAGCGCTGCCACTCAGTTTAGTATTAATTTGTAAACGGCAAACAACTTTCAGGCAGAACAAAACAGAAATTCTCTTTGCCATAAAACTAAGCATGTAATGCACAGAGCATAGGAGTGCACTGCTGCCTGCCTTCAACAACCATTTTATCTTCAGTGGAAAAGTAAACTTTACAGGAGGAGAAGCATGAGGTGCCAATGCAAGAAAAGCAACGTTCCTAAAGCTTCTTGTGTACTGCCACAGCAAGGCAAATGACTGACAAGTTCCCATTCATAATAAAGATGAATGGATATGTTGCCAAAAGGTTTGATCTTCAGGTTAGTATAAGATTTTGTGGTCCAGAAAATTCCTCTGCTTGCGTGACCTGTACACGTGAAACTCTAAATTACGTATTTCTCTTTGTGAGGGAAGTACATACTTAATTCAAGGATAAAAGTGACCATAAGACCACGAAAAGGTTTGTCAGGTGCCTTCAGGAGCAAGTGCTGAGATTGAAATTGCCAGGAAACACAGGTCAAAATACGTATTTTGAGGTCAGCAGTTTACCTCCAGCCAAGAGCAATACTCAAGAAGCTGCTAACTTCTAGGAACTCTCTGCTAGCCTAAGCATAAAGCCTGGCCGTTTGGAGTCAGGTCTTTGATGACCAACTTTGTGAAGCCATCTGCCTGTTTAGTCAGTACGGAGCCTATAAAGTAGTTTTATCTTACGCATAGTGATTAAAGACCAGAAAATTATACCATGGCTACTCTAGCTCCATCTCTTTCCACATAAACAGTTTCAATCCTGAGAGAGAGCAAACTGCCTGCTTCTGTCAACATTTAAAGCCTCCACAATCCAAATCTTCTGGAAAGCCAAAACCAAGTAACGGATCGTATCGAGGGCCTTACTATGTAATTAGGCAAGAAAGACCTGCGGTAAAGCAAACGGGATTTAGCAATATTTCCAAGGAAAAGCCAAGCGAGGCAAGCAGCTTACCAGCCCCGTTTGTCAGTACCACAGCCCAGCGCTATGCGGGGCCGGACGGAGGTCACCCCCACCCCCATGCTGTGAGTGACCATTTGCAACCCTCGGGAGTCTGCAGCCAGCACCGTGGCTTTCCCAGCGCCTCAGCGTGTCCCCGGCTGCCGACCTGTGTGTCCCCTACGCCCCGAGCCGAGCGAAGGTGGCGGCCGGACCCCCCTGCCCCCACTTACTTCCCTCGTGTGCCCATGTATGTCAAACGGCAGAGCTCCCGGCTCGGCTCCCGCGGAGCCGCACCGCCGGCCGACCCGCACCCGGGCCCTACTCCGGCAGCGCACAGCCTGCCGGGCACAGCGACAAGAAACACGCGGCTTGCGCTTCTAAAAAACCCGCAAACCGACAAACCAAAACCAAAACCAGCCGGCGGTCGCCGCACGCCAGCCAGATCCCGGCCCGCCGCACCCTCACCTCCCACGCCGGGCCCAGCCCGGCCCCTCGTACCTGGGTCCTCCGGGCCGAGCTGCCCGTCCGCCGCGGGCGGGGAGGGGCTGTCCCGCACCGCTCTGCGCCTCGTCCACGGGTTCTCCTTGGGCGGCGGGGCTTCCACCACCGCCCGCCGCCGGCCACCCTCCTCCGCGGCCTCCTCGTCGAGCTCCGGCTGCCGGCTCTCCTCCGACTCCCGGGGGCGGCTCACCGCGGCTCCACCGCCCTCAGCGCCCCAGCCCCGCCGCTCGGCGGGCGCCGCCGACACCTGCGCCGCGGACATGCCCTGCCGCCCGCCGCGAGGCCCGCAAGCCGGGGCGGCCGCAGGGAAGCCAAGGCGGGGGGCAGGGGGGAGTCCGCCTCCTCCCCTCGCCGCCGCCCCGCCCCGCCCCGCCGGCCGGGGCTTCGGGAGATCCCCTGTCAGCTCCCCCCGGCGGGGCCGCAACGCCGCTCGATCTTTCTTTCCCCTCAGCTGCTCATTCAGCACAGCCTTTTCCGCAAACTGCCGTCAGGAAAAACGGAAGGGAGAGCGGCGCGGCCCGGCCCGCCTCTGCCTCTGGAGGACCGGGAGTCGCTCCGAGCCTCGGCTCGGCCCTGCTCGCCTGAAGGGGGGTGCGCGGGCGGCAGCCGCCGCAGCAGCTAGGGCCGGGGCGGGGCTTGGGGGCACTCCTGTGCGTTATGACCTCACGGCGGCCGGGACCGAGCGCAGCGGCGCCGGGCCCCCCCCCTCCCGCCAGCAGCACCACTCTCCCCGCGGAAGCGGCGGGACGACGGCTCCGGGTGACCCTGGGCTCCTACTCGCCGCCGTCGTCACTCAGCTCCTCCCCGAGTAACGAACCGAACACAGCTCCGGGCAGCGGGGCACCCTTCATCGAACTTCATCTCAGTCCTTCCAGCACCCTCCTTACCAAAGCACCCCCTGAAGAAGTCCACTTAGCTGCCACGCAGCGGTCATCGAAAGCGATCAAAGCCCAGCTCATCTGCACACCCCCCAAACGGAGCAACTCGGCACTCCTGGCTGCTAACAAAAATAATCATAATCAACAAATCCCCCCAGCTGCTGCCTTTAAGTGGGGCGCACGGATCAGTTTTGAGAACTTAATTAGAATCAGTAATACTTAGTTCAGCTCTCGGTCCAGCTCTCCTTGGACTGGCAGCTGGAGCAGAACGCTGAACTGAATGCGATGCACAACGCAGAACACAAAAGCACAAGACAGCAGCTGCTGTGCTCGTGTTCTTCATTAGACACACGAAGTTAAAGATGGCTTTAACTCCAGTAACACTTACTGGGTGTTTGGAGTTTTATAGACCTTTTCCATGCTTGGACAACAAGGGTCTCGAAGTACAGCAGGGGGGTTAATACGTTGTACTGAGGCAAAGTGGGACTTCTCTAGTTCAGCACTTCAGAGGCACAACCCGGAGAACGTGTTCAACATGCTTGAGACTAGGTGGCAAGGGAGTCACACTGAATTTAAGCACTGTGACAGACTGCTACCTTCACCATCACACCATGTCTCCTCTACTTTTTGTCAAGGATCTGCCAGAAACCATCTTGCAACAAGACATGTCACTGGTACCATACTTGCTGCATTCGTTAGGTTATACTCATGTCTGACACTATGTTGTTCCTGCAGTAGCATGAAATTAATCTTTCTCTCTTTCCCTCTTTGCAGTTTCGTAGTACTCCCATAATTCTCACTAAGACACACTTTCCTATTTCCTTGGCCCTGTTTTAATCCCTCTCTTACAAGAGGTCTTCAAAAACCAATGTCAACTTCAATGAACTAAGCAAATTCTCAGGTTTTCATAAAGCTAGTAACTAGAGTTTTTAAACTAGTGTCAACAGCAGCCAAATTTCCAGTGTTCTGCAGCAGCAAAATATGGCCTCTTTGGGGTAACATTATTCTCTGCTTCAATCAGATTGTCTGCAGGTTTATGCCTTCATCAGAAAATTCAAACCAAACCAAACTCCAAGCAAAGAAACAAACAAATAAACAAAAACAAATAGAAAACAAAACACCAAACCAAAACAAACCCAGACCATGTCTCACACCTCGCCCAACACCAAGGCATTTTGAAGATTATCCTGGAACAGCTCAAAATACAGAGACCATCTCCTGGAACACTCCTGGACAGTTGAAGGCACTTCAACTGTCTTAACATAAAGAGGTAGCTTGGGGACTCCAAGTGCATTTAGTGTGAGATCAGACCCAGGACTACCTCAAAAAAAGACACACACAGACCCCACCCAGGGGCTTGCTGCTTTCCTCAAGGTATTTGGAAATTCATGACCTTGTGTGGTAAAGGCTTGAAATCAAAACATCTACCACAATTGTTATGCTGCTGTGAGCAAATAACATCAATACTTTAATGCACATTTCTGTAACTGCAGATTTAAGCTCCAAATATTGGTAGTCAAGGAGGAATTTCTCTTTCATAAAGAGAAAAAAAAATACTGTTGCTTCTAAGCACTTTTTGTACAAAAAGTGACACACTTTCTCTTTTCATTTCAATTTTTTACTGAGAAAGAAAAAAAGTAGAATGATTAAAGCAAGCCTTTAAAATCTTAGAAGCATTTTCCTTTGCAACTAAGAACTTGATATTTTTAGATGCAATAAATTTACTAATTAAGGACATACTAGCTGCACGTTGCAGTGACAAAGTTAATTGAAATGGAGGAAAGCATTCTTAGCAAATAATTCTGACTGTGGTGGGAAAAAAAAGCCATTTATCAGGTTATGTTTCCATCTACACTGCTGAAAACAGAAGTATCAGTCACACTAATTATTCAAAACAATTTTCGCATCTCTCATTTGTTTCCCCAAACTAAGAAGCTGAGCAGCAGTTAGAGTGATATGAAAGTACAGAGGCCCTACCTAAGTCACTGGTAGGAGGGGGATTAACCTCCTGTTTCCTCTTTTTCTTACATCAGTGTTAGAAGATAAGGAAGCAGACATGCAGGCCACCTGGACTTCAGGAACACTGCAGTGCTGTAGTGCAGGAACCTAGACAGACCGGGAGAAAAGCAGGAAACAGCTTAAGAGTTAACTACATGGGGGGCAAAAAAACAGTAAAGGTACCCAGTAATGTGCCAGCTTGAGCAGTTTTGGTACGTACTTGTTTTGCAAACTTTGTGTTAGTAAAAGACTGACCGTATTGGATGGACTGGGCCTGAAGGGTATGTGAAAGGCTTTGACAGTTGCTAAGACTCATCCTTAACTCTGTTCACTTTGTATCACCGCTTTTGTTACATTCTAACAGGGCAGGGCAGACTTCCTTGGCAGAACTCATCGCACTTTCCCCCTTAAGAGCACAGTATTTAAAATATTCATATTTGAGAAAGCAGCTGATCTCTGCTATAGGAAATCCAAATAGTAACAATTGTTACAAGCTACTTTACATTTTAAAGCCTGTGTTTTATCTTGTATAGGAGCATCCAGGCGTACCAGGAAACCCTGCAAATTACAGGATTGCATAACGTAATAGCATTTTACTCATGTCATAGCTTTTAATGAGGAATTACATGCCAACTGACTGTAGGAACCTCCTTTCAATACTGTACAACTTATCATTAGAGCCAAGCTGGCAGAGAACCTGACAGCTTAAGATAAAGAAACTTCTCTGCCCAACCAACTGTAATTAAGATACACATTAAAAAAAA